>OX402589.1:10597225-11199870 GCA_948098905.1 Tiliacea aurago | reverse complement strand
AATAAAAATTAAAATTGAACTTGTAATATCGTTGATAATCTTAATTAGTTTAACCACTGTATGCACAAAAGACTTGAAAATATCATACTGTTTTTTTTTGGAAAAATATTTACGGTTTAAGAGATATACACTGCTTTAAAAACCACCTTTTTACCATTTTCAAGAAATCTCCGCCTTAAGAGGAAGAGTTTCATCGTTCTTAAAATAGCTTTACAATATAAATAGCATTAAAGCATAAATACCAAATTTCGATGCTATATTTAATAAAAATTGCGGATGCCATGATTAGTTGTCAAGCTACTCCAAGCATGGGAGTGGCGCGACGAGGCGAAATGCCGGGGTGAAACTCCGCTGCCGCGAAAAATCACGGCACAGCGGACAGAGCTCCGACGGGATCTCATGACGGCATGGAGAGTGCGAATGTCGCAACCCAGCGCTGGGCTCGCCACAATTGTGGACGCCCTGGGCGTCGGGAGTCGCAAGCGGTCTGCCGGCCACCGTAGGCGCTGGCTTGCGGACGGTGAGCGATGGGTAGCTCGCCGTCCGATAAGGACCAGGCCCGGATCGACGGCGTGTTGTGTTCCACGCGCGCCTCAAAGAGATGTCAGCACCAACTGACGGAGTCCGTTAGGACCAATCGCCCGGGTTGCGAGTTTGTCCGAAAGAGATAACGTGGCCCTGGCACACAGGCAACGGAAGGAACACGGCCTTTGTGGCACGAGGATGTTGTCGTGCAAAGGGTGTCGTGTGTTCGATACCAAATTGGCTCTTCCGCTAGAGCTTGCCACCACTCTGCGAACTACTAGTGCCATTATTCCTGCTGATTTTGTTTTAGGTATTCAGTGATGATCGTCGACGTGAAGTTTCATTCAAAGCTGTGTCCACTGATTATGCATGGCAAAACGGCTCCACACGGGCCACGCGAATTCACCCTCAGGAAAAGATAGTACCAGCCAGTGGTCCGCATAATGGTAGGCACCTAGGCAAACAACGAGCCGCTGAAGAATACTGTTGGTCGTTGCTTTGCTCGATGGAAACTCCATCTCAAACGGTTTTAAGTTTGCAGCACGAGTCTCTATTGCGGAGATGAATTAAGTAAGACTAGGTTTGGCTCGGATTTGGGGATCGTGCGATCGATGGCCCTGTATGGGGCCCCGATCTGGGCGGCTGACCTGACGGCCGGGAGCATCGCAGTACTGCGCAAACCGCAGAGAGCGATGGCCGTCAGAGTCATCAGGGGTTATCGCACGATCTCCTACGAGGCGGCTTGCGTGCTGGCCGGATCCCCGCCATGGGACCTCGAGGTGAAAGTACTCGCGTCACTGTATCGGTGGCGCGAGGAAGCGAGGGCGCGGGGCGAGTGGCTGATGCAGCGACATGTGGAGTTGCGTCGGTCACAGCTTCGCGCAGCCCTGGTGGCGGAATGGCGGGACAGGCTTTCACGCCCTACCGCCTCGCCACTATCGAGGCGGTCCGGCCAGTACTCGAACCCTGGCTCGGGAGGAGGCACGGCTCGCTGTCGTTTCGGTTGACGCAGGTGCTCTCGGGGCATGGTTGCTTCGGGAAGTACCTGTGTCGCATAAACAGGGAGCCGGATGCCCCGTGTCACCACTGCGTCGACTGCCGGGAGGACACGGCGCGGCATACGCTGGCAGAGTGTACCGCTTGGGAGGAGCCACGCCGTGCCCTCATCTCAGGAGTAGGCAGTGACCTATCGCTGCCGGTCGAGTCGATGGCCGGCAGTGAGGAGTCCTGGGACGCGGTGGTGTCCTTCTGCGAAACAGTCGTGTCGCAGAAGGAGGCTGCGGAAAGGGAGCGGGAGATCTCGTCCGCTCATCCGGCCCGCAGCAAGCGCACCGGGCGTCGGCGGAGGGCCGATAACGCCCTCTTCCAGCCCCCATAAATGGGTCCAGGGACGGCGGACTTGGGGACGTCCGCCGCCCCCTATCACATTGGACCCGAGGTGGCGGCGCGTAGTGTTCCACGCGCGCCCCTAGCAGACGTCGCGGGGGGGGTCAGACACCTCACCCCCCCCCCCAGACTTGAGGTGGCCCGCAGAGGCGGGCCGGTACTAGCCGGGGATTGCGGAAGGAATAACAGATCCCAAGATCCCCGGTGCAAGTGTGGAAGGGGAACACTGGGGTGGTTTTTAGTCAGTAAGAGTCTGACAGACCCCTCCGCCCGCCCCAGGGCGGAGGACATCCATGAGGATTTTCCACCCCGTGAACAAAAAAAAAAAAAGCTTTGGCTCGGATTGGGCCTGAGTAAGTTAGCGAGGTAATACGGACCTCAACTTCCTCAAATTGTGACAAGGTCGCCTGCATAGAGGAAGCGTGATAAGTTTGGGCTGGATAACTGGTTGTTGGTTTTGATATTAAAAAGAGGAGGAGTCAGGACACTACCTTAAGGTTGGCCGTTTTCCTTTTTTTTTGTGAGAGAAGGTCGCCCAGAAACGGTGGTTGTGGAGAAATTCTCGAAGTATTCGAACAAAATTCCGATCGCGGATCAATGTCTCCACCTTACACAGCAACCATTTGAGGTTGAATATATCGTATGCAGCTGACAGTTCTACAAATACAGCGCTTGTGACCGTTCCTTGTCCCGAAACCATCCTCAATGTGTTGAACGAGTTTGAGGGTCTGCAGCAAAATTTGACGGTCTGAAACCAGCTTGCTCCGGGATTAACTTCGGGCCAATAACACTCGTTAGTTGGTCTAGCAACTGTCTCTCAAACAGTTTGTATGTATGGCAGAGCGAGTATTGAAGAATGTGTGATATTGGACGAAAAGTTTTTGGATCGTCTGGTGCTTTACCTGGCTTCGGATTAGCTACGACCTTTAATCTTCTTCAGAGACGGGGTATTGAAGCTGATTCCAGACAGTTGTTGTATAGTTGCAGCCACCACAACTCAGCAACTGGGCCAAGCTGTTTGATTTGCTCAACTGAGATAACGTCTAAGCCAGAGGCTTTACCACACTTAAGACCCCTACTTAACTGCCACGACGATATCAGATTGATCCAAAAATTCTATAAACCCATGATGATGCAAGACTATTTTTACCAGGTTATCAAATTTCAGATTGATAATAAGAAAACTGCAGCTGGAGCGGGTATGTGTCTATGGCAACCTATTGAGAAGATTCCAGAAGCAAATTGGTCAGAAAAATGGTGACGGGATTTACCATTTCAGTTTTGTCTCAATCTCAATGTGATGATAAAATTCGACCCAAAACTGAACAACCGAAACCAGCCGTAACGTGCTATGTTTGCAGTAAGCACGAATATATGGCCAACGCCTGCCCCAAGTGCTGAAAGAACGAAGGCTCCACACCGAGCACCAGCACAAATCAAGTGAACCTGTGCTCCAGAGCAGCTGGTGGAGTGTGACACATAGGAGGTACAGATTTCCCTGTTATATTTGAATCGGGATCAGAATGCCAGATAGAGCATAGTAATTGAAATCTTGTTAATGATGAGCAATTTCATGAACAAGTGATCCTTAAAGGTATAGATGTGGGGAACGTAGTGTGCTAATTACAAATTACATGTCCAACCATGGTACAAAACCACAAGTTTGAAATAATTCACGTTGTATTGCCGGAAGAAAACCGGATATATTACAGGATAAATTTATATCCAAGTTTTTTTAAAGAAACCACTGTTACTTGGCACCACAGGCGATCATGTTGTTTATCGTGGCCTTGGCACACAGGCAAATGAAGGAATACGGGTGGGTTTTAGTCAGTAAAAGTCTGACACGCCCTCCCGCTCCGCCCAGAGCGGGAGAAGTTATTTGATAATTTCCAACCCAAAAAAAAAAAAAAAAAGGCGATCATGTTGGCTAAAATTCATGTTGGTGGTCGCGTTAGTGCGCCATGCCCGATTATCGCGTTAAAAACGCGTAACGTAAGGGGTTAAGGGTTGTCGTTCGTACAATAGCTATGATAAAAACTACCTTAAAGTTAGACTAGTCGGGTGTTTACAAGCGTTATACAAATTTCGTATTTTTGAGGCAGTTAAAATCCAGTTCATTTGTTTGGTGTCCCGAAATGAATAATGACTGATCACGGGCAATCGTATGAAAATTCTGCTTTTAAGGTTTTTTTTTTGTACCGTGTAAGAAAATAACTGGCACGTTTTGTTTTAAATATTAATACGTAAAGTAAATTGTGGTCAAACAAAATCTGGTAGATATCATATCATGGAAAATTACGATGACGTGACGGCGGGCAGTAATGATGACGATATCCTTGTTCACGAAACAAGCCACGAGAATAATGCCATGCCTAACAGCAATATAACTTTGGCAATTAGTGATACCATGTCTGTGAATAGCAATCCTGTATCGATTAATAATGTCTGTCTGTGAATAGCAATCCTACATCGATTAATAGTAATATAATGTCAGTGAATAGCAATCCTATGTCGATTATTAGTGATACAATGTGTGTGAATTGCTATTATTACTAAAGCAGTCATAATAATTAGCAAAAGAGGTGATCCTGTGTAGCTTTATATAAATTCTTATATAAGTAGTATTGTATAAATTCAAGTATTAAACGTGAACAGACAGCTGTGCTGCTGGGGAGTTTGTTGCGCCACTTCTTCTTCCCAGCTAAAGCACTAGGAAGTGGTGACGGGTGGGCGTTTTTGGGGGACTGTCTCATGTAAAAGTGCAGATTCTCAGCCTAGTTTGAATAAAAGACTTGATTTAGTCGGCAATGTCTGGTCCAGGGGACAATAGTTTTGCAGGGTCATTAAGTTGTAATGGACGGACAAGTAACAAAAAAAAAATTGAATAAGTTCTGAAGGCTCAGTAACGAGCGGTCCAGAATAAGTAGCAACTGAAGGGATGAACCGGACCAGTATGCTAGTATAAGTCCTTAAGGCTCAATTTTGAGTGGCCCAGAGTTATGAGCAAACCCTGAAATTATGAACTGGACCAGATTGCTAATCAGGATGAACGAACATTAATAGCATCGTTGTCTTTTTAGACACTGTTTGATAAGACTATGCGCACGAGGACGTTCGCACGTCAGTATGGCCGTGTCGGCGTCACCATTGTAAACAGCACGTGCAACGGGCCGAGTTACGCACTGCAATGTGTCACTTAGGCCTCCCCACTCTCCCCACTACTCGAGCCGCTCTACATAAGCGAGCGCGCAGCAAGGAGGGGATCATTCTTGTCGCAGGCTCGGCCCTGGCACATGTTGTAGCGCGTAGATACTGTAGTCTGAATTAAACTATTATTACAGTGAATTTATAAGTTGTGGAAATAAAAGCTGACTTCTGCTATATCTCTTACTTTCATTTAAGATGTTGGACCCTCTGCCTTCATATTTTTTATTTATTAATTGTTTTCTGTGTTATTTATAGTTTTTAAGGTGTTTTTTATATGCTGTAATGCCAATAAACGCATTTTTCTTTCTTTCTTTCTTTCTTTTTCTTTTTATCTTAACTTAATCTACTGAAAATAGAAAAAGACTTATTTACAGAATTTATATTGTTATTTTTGTTTTACACATTTCTATACAGACATCTTAAAGGCTAGCACAGATTATGGCGGGCCGCACCGCAACTACGCATTGCAAAAATCCTCCTACGTCACATAAGACCATGACAACAGGTAAACCGCTGTCACTGTCAGACTGCATACAAAAGAAAGAGAAGCGCGATGACACAACCCTTGTAATTTATTGCAAAATATGAAGCAATTATTTATTTACTCAAAAATGAGTTGAGTAATCGAAAATAAAAAAACAACCAAGTTCTGCATACAAATAAGACGTTCTTATTAATACAGATATTTTGGATTGAAACTCAAAGTAAAGCGTTAGTTTACCGTTAATTTGTATCGAGATTATTTTCTAAACGTGTTTTGGTAACAACCAAGTTCTGAGAAATATGTTCAAGAATAACATATATTTTTTCCGCTACCACAAACTATGTAGATTTTGCATTTTTTTTGTTTAAGACAAGCCTACTTTTATCATTTACTTCTTGTCAGCGCCTTAACGAACATTTTGTATGAACCATCGTACAATTCAAGCGGGCCGCACGGTCGTTACAGGATTTTTGCAATGCAATGTAATGCGGCGCGGCTCGCCCAAATGTGCGCGAGCCTATCCATTGAACTAGACTGAATACACTCGTTGTCAAGAGCTGACTGACAGTGACAAAATTATTGCGTTGCGGCGCTGCTCAACGCGAATACTAATGTGGTTGTCCGCAATTTTGCAATGCGGCGCGCTGTATCCCTGGGCTTAGCTAAAAATACGTTCACGTTTTCGAAAAACTTTTAGAACGAGGAACCCCTCGCAATCCCTATTTTCGACGTCATCAATGCAATACGTTGGATCCTTCGCGAAATAGACTTTACTATTGAATGTTATTTTCGATTCGCGCTTCATTGTAGACAGAAGAGTTCACGCTCAGTAGAGTACTTGTGTTTGCCTACAGATTGTGTGATACAGATTGTGTGATCCAAATTGGTGATGCGGGAATCTCGGCGACCACGTATCTCTCTGCAGAAGAGCGTCTCTTAGAACGCGATGCGGGATCTGAAACAAGTAGATGTTCTTAGTAAATTGAAATACAATATTTGAGTAAATTATGTGGCTATCCCCAATTTATTTGGGCATATCCCAAATAAATTGGGGATAGCCACATAATTTCCTCTTTGTATCCTGCTTATGCGTATGAAGTTTCATTAAAATCGGTTCAGTCATTTCGAAAAACAAGGGCTTGAAAGTTTGTATGAAATGCCGTAAGTCGTAAACGCTCTTAATGGTCATCCATCCACGAACCGACCACGTATACCTAGCTTAACCTTTAATCGACCTGTGTGCTTGTTATCATTCAGCCACGAGTCACTTATGGTATATTAGTGACTAGCTGCGCTTCGCGGTTTCACCCGCGTAGGTCTCGATTCTGAGGGAATATCGGTATAAAAAGGCATGTTAATCCAGGGTATCTGCTACCTCCATACAAAATTTTATCAAAATTGGTCCACTCGTTTGAGCGTGAAGAAGTAACAAACACACACTCACAAACGTTCGCCTTTATAATATTAGTGTGCTATTAAATTCTAAAATAGAATGCCACGAAGAATCTTTAGTTCTGTACCAATTAGGTACAAAAATATTATATTTGAATATATATTATTTTTAAGTTGAAGATCATTCATCGTCATCATTTTAGCCGAAACACGTCCACTGCTGGACATAGGCCTCCCCCAAGCACCGCCACTTCGACCGGTTCTGTGCTTCCCGCATCCAGCGGATACCTGCGGCCTTCACAAGGTCATCGGTCCACTTTGTAGGAGGCCTTCCAACGCTACGTCTTCCGGTACGCGGTCGCCACTCCAGAACCTTTCGGCCCCATCGGCCATCAGTTCTGCAAGCAATGTGCCCTGCCCACTGCCACTTAAGCTTGGCAATTCTTCGGGCAAGTTGAAGATAGGCAATAAGAATGAGGTCTAATAATACTGTATCTTTTTTTGATATTCAATTGAAGTAGTTTCTCTCATGACAAATAAGTATCTACCCACAGTCCCACATAGTTATAAAAACATTTTACAAACAACCTTTTATTTGTACTTACTTATAATTATCAGCATCATTCATATCAGCCGAAAGACGTCCACTGCTAGACATAGGCCTCCCCCGGGAGGGGGTTTGCCATAATCGCCACGCTTGGCAGGCGGGTTGGCGATCACAGTATGGTGTTAAAATGCATAGAGAACGCTGCTGCCCATTCTCTAGTAAGTCCCTTAGTCGTCTTTTACGACACCCACGGGAAGAAATAGGATGGTGCTATTCTTTACGTCCGGCACGACACGGCCCAAATAATTAATTATGTATGAGAAAAACTGTCAGCTACAGATTTCTATTTTTTTTTTTTCAAAATAAAAGTTACGGTATTTTTTTCACTCTAAACAAAATTTGCGTAGTCTGTTTTCATTAGGATATCAACTTCCTTCCTTATAATTTAAAAGCCCATTATCTTTATGGAAAAGCTTATTATTTTTGTTGTACATAATTAAAATGGGTGTCGTAAACATATCTGAGTTTTTTATTCGTGAAATTAGTAACCTTGTTTATTTTTTTGTACATTTAGACATTTTATACATTGAACTCAATGTATAAAAACATGTATGATGTTCTATTTAACTATATTTTTTTTTGTGTGTCTATGGAGTTTCTTGCCCGTTCCTCTCCATAGGAACGTTTTAGAATGGGTTCATCTTTCTGACTGACCAACCCTTAAAAGTGCCTGTAATATTCACTTTTACCTGTAATTTTCCTGTAATTTTTTTAAACTTCTACCTGTAATTGTCACTTTGATGATAGACAGCAGAGCGTTCGCACGCGTGCAACTGTCGCTTACTCTGCCACCAGCCCACGGACAGCGTTTCTCAAACTCCTAAATCAGTGTACAATTTACTCGAAAATGTTTAAGTGCAAACGTTGCGGGGATGAAGTCGTGGACGGCGTAACTTGCACCGTATGTGAAGGGCAGTTCGACTTTCCTTGCTCGGGTATAACGGAACGCGGATATAGTAGGCTCGTTGACCGCAAACTTACATGGAAATGTCCCAGCTGCAAAGCACCAGTGATAGCCAGTCCCTGCATAGAAGTCACATCACCAGTTCCAGCGGATTATGAGACCATTCTACTGGAGTTGAAGCGGATGTTGGCCCAAATGGAGTCGCTGCCAGCGTTAGTTGAGACTGTGAAGGCCATCCAGAGTGAGCTCGAGGATTTGAAGGCTATGGGGGCTGAATTTTCAAAAGTGAAGCACTCCTTTGAATTTGCCTGCGACGAAATCAAAGCTTTGTCTGGTAGGGTATCAATATTGGAAAAATTGAGCCGGCAAGAAACTCAGTTACTCTTTTAAAAATAATGGGGCTTTTACAATGTTTTCAAGTTACAGTGTTAATAGGTATGGTACCGGTGGAGTACAGTGTAGTTCGGTCAAAAAGTACCAAGTACTTAACAAAATATAAAATGGTTTACAAAGCTACAGTCTAGCTAGACCTTTGCCTTAGATGATGGAGATGATGAAGATCTGCATATAAAATATTAACGAAACAGTTTTATCTGTTTGTATGTTTGAAGTTCACGCCAAAATCATCACATATACGTGACATTTAACACATGGCTTAAAAATTCTTCTAAGAAGGAGCATAGAATTCGAGTGAAACCTCAAGCATGAGCTAGTTTCAAATAAACCCTCTAAGCTAAGCAGTTCGTCAAAACCAAAACCCGCTTTTGCTCACTCCTTAATTAAACCCAATACCTACTCTACTAACGTAAATCTAGATTTTTCTAGGTTCGTTAAATCGGGTCAATTTTATACAAATGTTAAATATTTAACGATATGCCCCTGATTTTCCCGGTTTCCATTTAAATACCCTTTTCCATTAACTCAATAAACTAAACTCGGTTCAATGATGTCGCCTTCGTTAATTTTATGTAAAAGGATTCCCAATTCAGACACAACGCTTTGAATGTTTTTAGGCTACCTAATTAATTATTTATTTTCTAATCAGTGATGTCGCCTCCGATAATTTTATGTAAAGAGATTTTACCAATTCAGACGCAACGCTTTGAATATTTTAGGTACCTAATTGATTATTTATTTTGTAAGTAAGCTGAGAATGGGCCTTATCAGAAGGCTAAAAGTCACCGAAAGGGCAATGGAGAGGGCTATGCTTGGAGTTTCCTTACGTGATCGAATCAGAAATCAAGAGATCCGCAGGAGAACCAAGGTAACCGAGATAGCCCGAAGAATTGCCAAACTTAAGTGGCAGCGGGCACATTGCTCGCAGAACTGTTGACCGATGGGGCTGAAAGGTTCTGGAGTGGCGACCGCGTACCGGAAGACGTAGCATTGGAAGGCCTCCTACAAGGTGGACCGATGACCTTGTGAAGGCCGCAGGTATCCGCTGTATGCAGGAAGCAAAGAACACGATTTTAAATCGAAAATAGGTACATCTATCCTATAGCATTTTGGTTAAAAAATTTGCGAGAAGCACTATAATATAAGTATCACCCAAAGATATAAATTAATCTGCCTAGCCTTTACCCAACTATATTGGGGATCAGCTTCTAGTCTACCCGGGTGCAGCTGGTTGTCAGAGTTTCGGGCTTCTGACGACCCCTAACGATTGTCAAAGAATACCCAAAGATTTATATAAAGTCTTAATGCAAATATTACGTGCAAAAAGAGTACTTATTTCCAATTGTAAAATCGTTCCAATTTACGTTACAATTAGTCTGCGCGTTCGAACTAAGTCTCCACGGGTCACTAATCGCTCTGTACGCTAGCAGTATGTGGCCTACAGTGAGAAATTACTTCGTAGAGGTTTATGCCCTGCATGCGTACCGTGATAAGCTGATTATCATATGACACTTTATATGTAACACAACGTATTTTAATGGTTGGTAGAAGGTAATAGGTACATATCGGTCAACAGATCCATAACAAATTCACATTATAATGGCTTGAATACCACAATTAAATACCCCTAATTAGGTCTTTTGCTTCTAAAAATTATAACACAGCTAGTTTACACAAGAGCCTTAATACAATTATTAAAAAAACCGGACAAGTGCGAGTCGGACTCACGCACGAAGGGTTCCGTACCATTATCTATAAAAACGGCACAAAAATCACGTTTGTTGTATGGGTGCCCTTAAATATTTGTTTTATTTTAATTTAATTATTTATTTTTAAATTAAAAAATATAACTAAAGATTCGATGAATATTTCAAGCATCTACCTGTTGCCGTTATCAATATTAAAAAAAAGCAAAAAAATCACGTTTGTTGTAAGGAAGCCCTCTTAAATATTTATTTTATAGTGTTTTTTTAGTATTTTTTGTTAAAGCGGCAACAGAAATACATCATCTGTGAAAATTTCAACTGTCTAACTATCACAGTTCATGAGCTACAGCTTGGTGACAGACAGACGGACGGACAGACAGACGGTGGAGCCTTAGTAATAGGGTTCCCGTTTTACCCTTTGGGTACAAAACCCTAAAAATTAACTATATACTTATACTATCCAAAAAAACCGGCCAAGTGCGAGTCGGACTCGCGCACGAAGGGTTCCGTGCCATTATCAATAAAAACGGCAAAAAAATCACGTTTGTTGTATGGGAGCCCTTAAATATTTTTAAAGTTAGTATAAAACTAAAGATCCTGTGAATAATTCAAGCGTCTAGTCTAGATGTTGCCGTTATTAATATCGAGCAAAAACAAGCAAGAAAATCACGTTTTTTGTATGTAAGCCCCCTTAAATATTTATTGTTTTTATAGCGTTTTTTTTAGTATTTGTTGTTATAGCGGTAACAGAAATACATCATCTGTGAAAATTTCAACTGTCATAATGTCGTGATACAGCCTGGTGACAGACGGACAGACAGACAGACGCTGGAGCCTTAGTAATAGGGTTCCCGTTTTACCCTTTGGGTACAAAACCCTAAAAATTAACTATATACTTATACTATACAAAAAAACTGTAGATCTTAACATCGTGCTAATTACTAGATCTAAAATAATCTGATCCAGCTGCCTAAGCCTTCATTAGCACTGACTGTCTTTGATACCTACTCGATTAGACTCGCTACGAATTAAGACGATTATCTACGTTTCTGTAATTAATTACTCGTCAAATCTCAAATCGATATGGAACCAAGATCTTAGGTTTATATGTATGTAAATGATTGTGGTAAGTACTAAGTAACTAAGTGCTTTCTGAAGGTTATAGTTATGCAGATCCTAACTGATAGGCAGGACAGATTTCTATTAAAGTACCTTTGCTATGTCCACATTATACCCTTTTCATCTCCAACTTTCTTATATTACAATATCTTTCAATATAATTTTCGTCTAGCGCATTCAACTGTTGTGTGCATCAAAATGCATGCAACTAACTATCCACATTAGTCGTGGAGTTTCGGTCAACTTGTGAAGATGTGTGATGAGAGCATTCTACTTATCATCTTGGCATCTTGGGGCGCAGTGTTCAGAAATGCGCTTTTACAGGATTGCACGTATGTGAGCCATTCCGTGAAAAATTGCACCGTTACTAAGTGGGACAAAAAGGACAATAAAAATTACACGTACGCACATATGACACTAAATGGACGTGACGAACCCTGCTTTACTAACAATTAATGACCACAATACTTAATATTCTTTGTTCTTTTTGAGGGAATCATTATTTCGTTACATACGCAGATACATGTACTATATTTTGCAAATGAAAGAATGTTTTAAGAACTTACCGGTATCACGTTATAACTGTGACTATAGTGGATTCCAAACTGCAACGTGAGCCGCGTCACGCCTTTGGTCACCGACCAATGCTTCACGACTGCCCTATGGGTAAAAAGTTGATCAAAAGGCTGATCTACCATAATATTGTTACCATGAAAATAAAATAACTTCTTTTAGTAGTTTTATACAATTGAAAGCAGTGACTAAAGTGGAATGTCCACCTTGGTGCTAATTTGATTATCATTTATTTTAAGAATTTTATTGTAATACAATAAGATTTGCTTAACAAATTTATGTTATAATAATAACAGTATTCTATAAAAGCTCACAAAAAAGCGCTGAAGATTGTCATAAAAACCATGAACTTCGGTTAGTTGAAATTAGCGACAGGCAGTGTGACACGTTAAAATTACCTTTTATGTTCCTTATTTCTATTTTTAATCAGTTAAATTAGAAACAATTGACTCCGTAATATATTTTTTAATGATAATGAACTATATTGTACATTTAAAAAAATGCACTCGATAGAGAATAAGATCAAATCAAATCAAATCAAAAATATTTTTATTTCACATAAGCCTACATGGGCACTTATGAAACGTCAGAAGCTAGGTGCACGGTTCCAATTGGTCGTTTCAGATGGTCTTGTAAATTGTTTGTACATTTTTGTGACAGTATTTTTGCCATATGTGCAATTTTTCACGGAACGGCCCACGTTATACATATGAATGTGATTAGTCCACACCACTTTGCACTGATTTAATTAGTTCTTCACGGCATTAAGACGTAATCGAATCGATAACAAATTAAACACTCTCATCTTGTCTTGTCTCTTAGTTTTATTTGTATAGAAATTATTATTGTGATCCCAAAGTTGTGGAAAACTTCTATAATCTTGAATAAACTTTTTAAGTAGATTACTTAACGTTGGCCGCCATCTTGAGACGTTGAAAGTTTTATTTCATAGAAACACACCGAGTGCGGGAACGCGTGCATCACAGTGCGCGCTACACTTTCTACTAAAACGAAGCATACCTCACATGAGTGCACACAGAAAAAATGAATACGGGTGGGGTTTAGTCAGTAAAAGTCTGACACGCCCTAGCTCCGGTTGATTTTGAAGTAATCGGGGTAAATCGTTAATGTAAACTAAAAAGAGGAATGGACCCAATATCTAACCTCGAGGAATGCCCATTGCTTATTCAGACCCCAAAGAGTTCGCTGTTTACTTGAACTCTAACCTTTCTATCTTTCAGGTATGATCTAAGTAAATCAAGAGATGTATTCCTAATCCCATAGTGTTCTAGTTTCAGCAGAAGTGTCTCATGGTTAACGCAATCGAAAGCCTTAGAGAGGTCACAAAAAATTCCAATGGCATATTGTGCTTCCTCCCAGGCGTTAGAAATGTTCTTTATTAGGGTGAAACCGGCGTCAGTGGTACAACGACCTTTAGTGAAAGATGGATTTTTTATTAAAGTGACGTAACATTTGATTGAGCGTCAACTTTTCAAACACCTTACTGAGAACTGGCAGAATTGACACGGGCCTATAATATTGTTGGGTTCTTTACTATCTCCGGATTTGAACAAATGAACTACTTTACTGTGTTTCATGAGATCCGGAAAGACTCCTTGGTCCACACTGGTGTTAAATATGAAAGCTAAATAGGGCGCAATGGTTTCGACGACAGATCCACAGACTTTTACAGACATGCCCCATAGATCTTCTGTTTATTTAATTTTAAGATCTTTAAAAGTTTTTATAACAGCCTGGGGGTTTGTATGCTGAAACCTTAACTTCAAAGGGCATACCTTTACATTCTTTCTAAGTAAGGCAGCAGAAAGCACGGGTGAGTAACTTAAAGTTTCGGTAGTTTTAAGGGGAATATTAGCATAAAAGTTTTCAAATTCCTGTGCTACTTCTACCTCTGAAGTGATGAGCCCATGTGCAAGTCTCTAAATTAAATTCAGTATTACGCTGTTTTTTCCTACCTAATTCATTATTTATTATTTTCCAGGTAGTTTTTATTATATCATCAGGTGATTTTATTTTATTACTAATATAAACAGGTTTAGCTCAACTTAGCACACACTTTTAAAAGTTTTAGAATATTTTGCAACATATTGATGAAAGCTTGTATTATTCATATGTTGCTTTAGGCCATAAAGTTCAAGAAAAAAGAACAAAAAGATTTTCCCTGCTTTTACGAATACCTGGAGTCGCCCAATCACTAAATACGAACTTTGAGTAAATACTTTTAGTTTTCAGTGGTAAAGTGTCATCAAATTGCGTGTTTAATAGTGAAAAGAACTCGGCGTAGAACTCATGGGTCACAAATATTATTAAATTAATTTAGAATTTATTAGATTAACTAATTAATAAAAATTTATCCATAACCGAATGCAGTTGGGCATTTGCAATTTTATGGTATGTATACTTATAATTATAACTGTTAACGAAGGTATAAACTGGAATAAAAAGGCTTTCTAAATAATTAAGAGTTGTCTTTGAAGATTTTTTTGAAGTATTAAATTATGTTCAATTATGTTTTGAGTTCCATCACCTTATGCACAAAAGACTTGAAAATATCATACTGTTTTTTTTTTGGAAAAAATATTTAGATTAGATTAGATTAGATTTTATTTACACTGCTTTAAAACCATATTTTTGACCATTTTTAGAAATCTTCGCCATATAGAGTAGTTTTAAAAAAAAATCCGGTCAAGAGCGAGTCGGACACGCACACCGAGGGTTCTGTACGTATATATATGATGTTGATGATTTCTGAAAAACTGTGCTATTTAGAGACATCTTTTTATTTTTCCTGTAATCTTTACATAGACTTCTATCACTTTATCACAATAATTTAAGATTTTTATCTATGCAAGCTTTGGAAGTACGGGGTATTTTTTTTTAATTTTTCTTCAAAAGTCGGAAACTATGCTGCCTAAAAAAGAAAAAAAAATGTTTGAGAATGTGCAAATAACAGTGTTCTTTCATATGATACCCCACATGCCCTAGTAGCCCCACTTCAAATATTTAAGATCCCCTTTCAGTCCCTTTTGCAAAAAAAGGGATACTTTTTCAATTCTTTCTTGTTTGCAAAATAGTTGGGCAAACGTCATCTAAACCTATTCTAAATTTCAAGTAGATAGCATTAGTAGTTCTTGAGATATCCAGGTGTCCAGGGACAGACAGACAGACAGACTTAGTCTCACCATAAGGGTTCCTTTTTACCATTTTGGTACGGAACCCTAAACACAAAAAAATGTCACACTTTATAATTTACTTAGGTTAGTATTCGTGCCAAGTTCCAGGTTTATTAACTCAAGGAATAAGGTTTATTCCCCTTTTTCACCCCTTAAATGTCGAATTTCGAAGAATCCTTTCTTAGCGGATGTCTGCCTATAGTTTCCAACCTTAAGCCAAAATATTACTGATTTTAACTTAAAAAAAACTTTCATGAAAAATAAAACTTTATCCCCTTTTTTACCTCTTAAGGGTTGAAATTCTAACAACACCATTGCATTAGCTTCCAACCATAACCCTAGATAATATATTTAGTGTTTTTTAATTCGAAAATTAAGGATTTTGATACACAACTTAATCCCCCTTTTTAAACCTTCGGGGTGGAATTATCAAAAACGCTGAGACACGTATAAATTAATTTTCAATCGTCAGCCTATACACTAAATTTGAAGATCCTAACTTCAAAACTGACGGACTTTCGTATAAACTTCCATCCCCTATTTCACCCTCTTAGGGGTGGAATTTCAAAAAACTCTTTCTTAGTGGATACCTACTCTGCACAAAGAACACACCCTCCAAATTTCATGTCTCTAAGACCAGCGGTTTAGGCTGTGCGTTGATATATCAGTCAGTCAGTCAGTCAGTCAGTCAGTCAGTCAGTCAGTCAGGACTTTGAATTTTATATATATATATATATATAGAAGATAGATAGATGTATGTTTTGGTTAAGGTATTTTTCTATGGGCCTATGTCGCCTGAAATAAATGGTATTATTATTATTATTATTAACCCCTCCTTCATTTCACCCGAAAGACATGGACGTCTTTCGGGTGAAATGAAGGAGGGGTTAATGAAGGATATGCTTGGGGGCGGCCTATGTTCAGCAGTGGACTGCTGAACAAAGGCCGCCCCCAAGCACCGCCACTTTGACCAGTTCTGTGCTTCCCGCATCTAGCGGATTCCTGCGGCCTTCACAAGGTCATCGATCCACCTTGTGGGAGGCCTTTCAACGCTACGTCTTCTAGTACGCGGTAGCCACTCCAGGACCTTTCGGCCCCTTGGGCCATCTGCTCTGCGAGCAATGTGCTGCCCACTGCCATTTAAGTTTGGCAATTCTTCGGGCTATGTCGATTACTTTGATGTGAGGTCTAATGGTTCTTAAGACTGAGATATATGCCAGTGACCTTGAGTGGTTAGCTTGCGTGTTCTGTACTGAGCTTACTTACGCAACGCGTCTTACGTTCAGCCAGTAATAGGACTCGCCCATCAAGGAGCGCTGTCCCCAATTTGACGCATTATTATTTTATTATACACAAAACAAAAGATATTTTAATAAAACGCGTATACTAAAAGATCAATAGTTAAATTATCTTTAAATTGGTGAAGGTTTCAGAAAAATACGCTTGGTAGATTTTGCGCAGTTTTTTATCCGCGTTAGGTGTACACATTAATTTCACTATGTAATATAAACATAATCTAAAATATTCACATATTAAGTTATTGAGAAAATGCTCTAATTTATCATATATTTTTTTCAAATCATTAACACTACTCGTTTAGACGTGATCTTCAGTTTAAATTAATTTAAAGTCGGTTATTGTCCCCTTAATGATCAGTTGTTAGCTTTGTTTTAATTTCAACTGGCATCGATTTTATGTTTTGGTAACTGTATTTACCAACAATAGAGGGGATTGTGCTCGCCTTTGAGCGTTAATGGTCACTGTTATAACCTAACCTAACCCAAAAGATTCAATAACAATAGATGGTATCATACCAACCAATTATTAGTATTACACTGTATACATGTGTAGTTACTGTATTGATGCATAACTTTTGTTGATTTAGAATTACAAATAATATTTAATCGCTGCCAGTTATTTTTTTTGCAGCAAATAGTTAGTCGCCTTTTAAGCTGTTAGTCGCCGGGAAAATAATTAGCCTTTCATTTTCACTAAAAGTACTATACTAGCATACTGACGGCACGATTGGCGCAGTGGTTAAGCGATTGACTGCTGCGCTGCGCGTCGCGGGTTCGATTCCCGCACGGAACAAATATTTGTATGCCCTACAAGTAGCTGTTCCGGGTCTGGCTGTTTGTGTATGTGAGTTAAAATGTTTGTAAACGAACCCACGATACAGGAGAAATTCCTAGTGTGGGGCAACGTTTACAAAAAAATACTTACCATAATGTAAATGAATACAGATGAAATTAAAATTTACAACACAAAACTTTCTCACTCAGTAAATGAGACACAAACAAAATACGTAAATAAAACGTCTATTATTCCCTGATCCATTGTTTCATTGACAGTTAGCAGTGATACAATAGAAATAAGGTCGCAATGTCTTTATTTTATTTTTATTTAAATGAAAATAGCTGCTTCGCTTTACATTTTAGTAAAAAATTACAGTAAAAGAACTGTTTGTCATTTATATTATTATGAATAATATGAATGATAGTTTTCAACGTGTGTAAATAAACTTTTTCGTTATTTAATATCAACACTTTTTAAATGTGGCTATACATCAAGCCTATAAGGGTCGCTACGCGAATTTTTGCGCAAAACCGCGGCATCGGTCGCCGTACATCAAGTGTTTACGGCAAAAGAGCGTTAACGGTAAATAGCAATAACGATTATTTATATAATAATGAAGTTAGCGTGAGAACCATGTGAGAACGAAAAAATACCCAAACGTCAATGTCAAAGTGATGTCAAACGTCAAAGTCGTTTAATACCAGACTGGCGGAATTCAAAACCGTTTCATATTGGAGTAGACGTTATTAAAAAGTTCTTTAATAAAAGATATTAAATTCCTTTTACATTTTAAAGTTTGAGATCGAATTCATACTGCATGACAGTAATTTTATTTGCTCCTTTTAGAGAAGTTAAGTGCCTCAGATCGCTGGAGAGATTCCAAAAATGTTCTTTTATCTAGCCCAAAGACATTAAATGAGGAGCTGCCGAACAGACCCCGATTAGTCTACTATAATTCGAACACATTTTTTTGTCGAATCATGATGTCTTGAACCCCGTTGCGTGGCAGTATAGTACTTAGAAGTTTTGTCTCTGCGACACTGCGTTGGTGCTAATTCAGAAACACGAAGATGGCCGAAGCGCATACCTTTTCTGGTTTAACTGTACCTACCTATTATTTTGCTGCATGTCTGTTTGAGAATTGGTATTCTAGAGTGTTTTCTGATCACCGAAAAGGTTGAAGTTAAAAGGAAAACTATTACAGCTAAGTAGGCTTTACACAAGTTAACGAGTAATAGTCGACCAACTTACATTTGTCCGTGTGGACGTAAAGAATAGCACCATCCTATTTCTTCCCGTGGGTTTCGTAAAAGGCGACTAAGGGACTTATTAGAGAATGGGCAGCAGCGTTCTCTATGCATGTTAATACCATACTGCGATCGCCAACCCGTCTGCCAATAAGCGTAGTGATTATGGCAACCCTTTTGGGGGAAGCCTATGTCCAGCAGTGGACGTCTTTCGACTGAAATGATGATGATGATGATTCTAGTGTGTGCTGCAACAGAATCCCGATATCCAAACGGTTGTTTGGATATCGGGATTCTGTTAGAACATAAAATAGGTATACAACATTATTTTTAGTATAATATGCGAAACCCGAAACACGTGTCTAGTATTTTTATGTAAAGAATCTATGTACAAAATTTCAAAATCTCAAATCTCTGTATCATGAAAAATCACAAAGTTATAAGTTCGTTGTTGAGACCAGCCTCCCTCAACATCGCCGCGCGCTGGCGGCAGTGAACGAGGGGTGCGGGGCAGCGATGAGCAAGACGGCCGCACGGCCGGGCGCTGACCTCCACGACACACCAATCAGCTGTTGCGCGCCTTCAAGCACGGCTGCGCTCACGCATTTTATTGTCGTCCTTAATTCTCATTTACTTGACAACCGACGCAGCTTCTATTTGCCTTTTAATTTACAATATACATGTTTATACAGTCCACTCCTTTCATTTTGCTCTCATTACGACCTATCGTCGCGATCAGTCGATAAGTTACCGGGTTGTCCGTACAAAAACATGCTAACGGCGCCCCCGCGCCTCCAGGGTCGTCTTGCACTCATTGATAATAATTTGGCAGTAGGTCGATCGTAATCGTACGGCGATTGTATTATGAGTTATGGTGATAACATTTTCCATATACTTAAATATTTTTGGGGAAAAAAAACGTGGTGTAAAAATTATTGAAATCGATTCAGTTCCTTATTTTGAACGAACTATTTTGAGGTTTCGCATATAATCAAAAAAAAAAAATCATCATCATCATCATTTCAGCCGAAAGACGTCCACTGCTGGACATAGGCCTCCCCCAAGCACCGCCACTTCGACCGGTTCTGTGCTTCCCGCATCCAGCGGATACCTGCGGCCTTCACAAGGTCATCGGTCCACCTTGTAGGAGGCCTTCCAACGCTACGTCTTCCGGTACGCGGTCGCCACTCCAGAACCTTTCGGCCCCATCGGCCATCGGTTCTGCGAGCAATGTGCCCTGCCCACTGCCACTTAAGCTTGGCAATTCTTTGGGCTATGTCGGTAAAAATAATGTTGTATAGTAAATAAACGTATTTGTTTGTCCATTTCTATGCTAACGAAAATTAATATCCTTTCGATATCGCCCTAATATTAATATTTTAGTAGACTAAACACTGTTGTTTTGTTATTATGTTAATCTAGACTTGTTGAGGGTAAAGTAAACCATTTTGTTTTGTTAATAAAACAACTACCATTAATCCTTAAAATATGGACGGATTGAGGTCAAACCTGAACAAAATTATTCTCTTGAAAAGTATTAAGCCAGATTTATATAGTTTTTTTTTTTTTGTGAAATTGCATCTCGCAGATCAACCTAGAAGGTTGTCAATAAATTAAGGCCTCCAGCTAGGGCATAAACTTATAAACTAAGCGACTACACGCTAAGAGCATGCCGTGTTGGGTACGGACCTCGCCTTAAGACGTCGTCGCCGCGTCCCTAGGGTATAGGATCCCTCAAGGGACAGGCTGGATCGGATTAAATGATTTGGGGACCAATTTAAGGGCCGGTTCACATCTGACGGAAGATTTGTCGGGCGTAACTTCGTTAGTTCCCCGATACACTAACGCATCATCGGTTAAGTGTGAAAGGTTGAATGTTTTCTTATATAATTGTCTGTTCTGGCGTTACGCGACCGATAATACGCGACGCATCTTCCGTCAGATGTGAACCGACCCTAAAGCTACTGGCTCAGCGGTGCGGGCTGGCTCGAGCAATAGTCGGGGCGGGGATGGACGGGGAAGTCGCGGCGAGGACGTAAGACGGGGCGGCGGTCCGGTTTTGAGTTTACGAACTGTGCTAGTGGTGGGACTACTCTCCTGGAGGAAGCTAATAATGTCATTGGGAATGGTGAGTGTATACCTTGGTCGGCGAATCCTACTTATGCGGGTGGGAGTATCAGGCAGCCGCACGAATCAGGGGATTGCGGTGCTTTTTTTTGTTTTTTCAAAAAACACTACAGCCAGACCGCACATCACATACACAAACAGCCAGACCCGGAACAACTACTTGTAGGTCATACAAATATTTCTTCCATTTTATTAGTTCCGTGCGGGAATCGAACCCGCGACACGCAGCACAGCAGTCAATCACTTAACCACTGCGCCGTCGTCATCGTCTTTATAGCAGTCAATATTAGGCCTGACCAAATTAAGTATTTCTTAAATCAAATGTCTTTTGTTAATATTTACGTTGTGTTAATCATGAAATAGTTTGTACAGTATATTTTTAACATCTACGCGTTAAAAAAAATGTTTAGGTGTTGGTTTTGCTTTTAACCGTTCTAGTAAAAGTAGACTAAGGTAATAATCAAGTATTTTAGACTAAAAATAATTAGTAAGACTTACAACCATATTAGTAAGAACTGACACTTCACAAAAACAAACAAATGCAAGTGGATCACCGTTGTGGCAACCCATGTGAGATGGCACAACAGCGACCCACGAAATCACAGTCTAGATGACTTGAAATCATGCTTAGGATACTGTTGGAGCTGCCCCACACCCTGCGCACCATGGAAGCGCACCTTTTGCGCATGGTTGTGTAGAAACAATCTACATGCGGATCCGCGAACATCCCCGACGCACTACGGAAGCGGGGCAGCCCCACACAACACTGCATTATGGTATACTGGTATGGGGAAACTCGGTGCATCTCGAAAGAGCTTTCATCGCACAAAGAGGTGTCTATGTGTGATTTGTAATGTAGACTCACTTACATTCTGTAAACCACTGTTTCGTAAACTTAGAATGCTTACATTAACTGGTATTTATATTGAGGAAGTATGTACCTAAATTTACCAAATCTCACCCTGAAGTATTTGAAAAACTGGGAGATAAATGGATGTTCAAAACTAGTATAGATATCCTAATAGATTAATTATTCCTAGATTGAAAACGGAATTACGAGTATATGGGTGAAGTTGCTATCCTATGTGTATTCAGATCTATAACAAGATTCCTAACTAAATGAAAGAACTTCCAATGGTCCGCTTCAGAAGGGCTTTACGCAGTTGGTTAATTGAGAATTCCTTCTATACTTTAAAAGAATTCTAGCCCCCTTATTACAAAACGAGGTTTATCTTAAGACTCCGGTTTAAAACATGGAGCCATTATTGAATTTCGAACTTTATTCCGCCTATCGTAAAGTTCCTAAGCACAAAACTGACAACTTAGTACCGAACTGAGTTTTCAGTTTTGTAAAAAGAACGGTATTTCAATCACGGTTACGTTCTTATTACAAAAACTGGCTCCATGGTTTAAGCCATGTCAAATATAAATCTTGTTTTGTAATAAGGCGGCTTGAGTTTAAATTCAAATGACCTAATTGTAATTTGTACCATTAATTTGCATGTCAATACAAATACAAATAATTTATTTTCTTTCACAAGTTATGTACTACATCTAGTGGTTGAAGTGACCTTTTAGACAAAAATTTCCTGTGTTAGGACACTTCGCTCTTCTGAAGCTTAACGTTACGTGGTGTACCAACAATTTAGAATCTTATTATCTTAAGAAAACAATTCAAAATAATTTTACAAAAAGAAAAACATAAACATAATTATGCCAAATTTTAAATTAACATTAATAAGAATAAAAATTAATAAAAGCAAAAAATGTACTTTAGGAGCTAATAAATGCATTATGTTATTATTCAATAATTATGTTAAGCTACTATAATACGACCAATGTAAAAACTCTCTCTCTTTGACTTTGACCAGCATCCTAAACGCCGCCTTCGCGTTCGCCTTCGGGGAAACAAGGCGTGATGTTATGGTGTGTATTTCTGTAATTAAATTTGAAATATATTAAAATACATAAATTTTGTTTTCGAAGCAACATGACGGTCGTATTTCCTATCTGAGACGAAATCCCGAAACAAACTTTAAATATGTAAAGATAATATTGTAGTAGTTCCAGAATGCATTTTATTTCAAGGTAAAATTACATAGACTAAGTAAGTAAAAAACTTACTTGATACACAATTTAAGTAAGAAGTAATACGTAACACTTTCATCGCAACAAATACAGACTGACTTTGACAACACAATTTAAGGGAGATCAATATGAACAACTTTTATTAAAAGACTATGAAGGTACATAACCGATTGGACCATTTTGTATAAGAAGGTTGACTTTTTTTTACGAATTTTAATTTGGTCCCTTAAAAGTTGTTCATATTGATGGGTAGAACACTCCCTTACATTTTGTCGCATGTTTTCAAAGTCAGCCCGTATAAACATTTACCCTCGAAATAGGCTTTATATCTGTCGTCAATGTATACTAACTTCAATATCGTTTCTCATATTATAGAAATAATAACAAAAGCCTATATTCGATACGTCGTACGACCCAGTAAACCTTTTTACAGACACGCTTAACACTAGCGAATCCGAAGAAAATATGATTCAGACAATTTTTCTGAGATCTTCATATCAGAAAAATTATATGATCCTATTTTTTTTTCGGTGGAATTATGACGGGAATTGTTCTCTTTGTTTATTTAAACATTTTTAGGGTGTATTGGGTGAGATGGACATTTTTATTTTTAGAGTTGTATGGATTGCCTTGTGTAGCGAAATCAAAATGAAAATTCACCACTTTAACCCGGCGCCAATGAAGCTGGGTCATATTGACCCGAGGTGATTTTAAACGGCCATATTTTGTATTTTACGTGCATTGTGGTTTTAAACGTTCTAGTAGCTGGAGATACAGTATCCCTTCACCCGCACCGCTAGTGAACTCAGTGCAACGTCACCTGCGCAGGGAGATTCAGGTGCGTCAAGCAAAAACGGGTAAATATGACCCAACGTCATCAATGGCGTACTGTTTTCGTGACATATTTTTTTTTGTATTCCTGTGTTTATTTGTTCATTTTCTTGTTTGCTTTTAGGAATTTGGCAAATATGTCTTTCACAAATCGCTCTGAAAGAATATTAGAGATCTTAGAGGAATCGGACTCCAACAATGAATTGCAAAAAATAATCGTATGTGTGTTTGAATCGCGGGGGTACCCTCTGAAGAGCCTCCCCAGAAGGCAGAAGGTGTCAGGAGCTCGCAGGAGCTCGCAGGAGATGTCAGGTGTGTCCTACAAAAAAGGATAAGAAAACTAACCACACTTGCAATGCTTGCCAGATATACATATGCCCTGATCATTACATCCTTTACTGCGAAAATTGTAGCAGTTCCATGGCTAGGTATGAGGAAACTGAAGACTGATTATAATTTTAATTGAAGTTCCTAAGTGCGTATGATCTCTCTATTAATAAATAAGATTTTGGTTTTGTTATTTTAGTAAATTTTCTATGTAAAAATATAAACAATTACTCAAGTTGTGTTTTCAAAGTTGATTATGCATGTGTTCTGAAAAAAGTTAATAAAAGTTATTTTATGAATATATTGGCATTTTTTTAATTTTATCCGTTAAATAATAACACAAACTAACACTTGAATCATTAAAATAGGCTGATAACATTACATAACATTTTGAAAAAGCTGGTAAACTTCGGGTCACCATGACCCGGTGTCACAGTCCGCGTTATTATTTTCACGTCATTGGCTAATTTATTTATTTTTTAAATGGACTCGCATCAATAATCGTAATAAGGTAAAATTTAATATCATTAAGACAGTTGCGGAACAGATAATTTGGTCTAAATCAAAATAGATTACGAGAATACTTGCGGTACATTGGATTGTAAATCTTTGTTACTCATTTGGTTTACAAACTAAATCAATTGCAATCGGTTTTAGGTTCGTGACCACTAAATTGCGTAAACTTTTAAATGAATAATACCTTATAAAGATGAACCTAAGTTATCCTGATAGCAACAGTCCTGGTTAAAGAACAACTAGTAATAAAATGTTACCCCTGAAAGTACTAATAATTTTAATAGATAAGTGTGAAAACAGAAAAACGTGTGGTTTACAAAACAAGTCGATCCTGATGAACCACAGGTGAAACGTCGCTCATTCCAGACAGGCAAACAAAACGGACTTACTGGTCTCGAACTTAAAACATTCTACGCGGCTGGTAAAAGCAACCCAAAAGCACGCAAGCATGGAGAATAGACCGCAAAAAGGCCGGAAGCAGCCCTTTGTAACTGGTTTTACAAATGACAAATAAAATAGGGTATTACACCAGAGAAAATGCTAAAACTTCCACTGAAAGAGCAATTAAGGAAAAGTACATACCAAATTAGAAGAAAAATATCTTACACCATTTGTGCAAAACTCAACATATAACTTGGTTGACAGAAAATAATAACTTGATTAGGAATTAAGGTAAGGTTTAATCGATAAAATTTATTTGGCTCAATATAAAACTAAAAGTCGACAATATTCTTAAATCGACTGGATTCAATTCCTATTTTTCAGCAACTCAAGTTTTCCAATAAAAAATTGACACCCTTGTTTACGTCTTAATCAAATTATGACACCCTCCTTTACGTCTTAATCAAATTATAAATAAAAAAAAAGAAATGGATGACCACATAAACGAACCAGAAAAAAATAATTTATAGGTTGAAACCGCAGATGTACTATATTCTTATTCACTTATGGCACCTGCATTCTAATTTTAAAAATCACCACAAACAGCATACAATCCAATTTACAATTACACAAAAAAAACAATATCACACAATCTAAGAAATAAAAATAAATTACAAACAAGACAAACTCATACTATGGTAAAAAAAACATTTATTGTTCGAAGGAGCACAGCTGTATAATGACTTGCCAAATTACGTAAAAGATTGTAACAACATTAACACATTCAAAATGAAACTAAAAAATCATATTCATAAAATGTAGTCATACCGCATACCTATCAATTAATGTTAGCAACTTCTTACCTACCTAATAATTTTATTTGTATAACTTCACCAACACGCGCCTGAGACAAAATGTATTTCATTTAGATTTAAGCAATTACTTTGTATCTCATTGTAAGTGAACCTATATATTGTTCTTATGAGAATAAATTCTTTAAACCTAGATGTCACGCTACACTTGGTATGCCAGTGGTTTAGCTAGTCCTGTATGTGTATCAAAATATTTCATTGAATGCTCTTCAATGAAATATTAACGTAACGATGGTCTAATTTTCTAGCGATGCGAATTTTTAGCTAAGTTTTTATTGTGTTGTATTTAACTAAGAGAATGCAAGAGTGACGTAAGGAAACTCCGAGCACAGCACTTTCCATAACAAATTGATTGAGTATGAATGTGTCAACGAGTCGTGTATAGTAGTACCCAATTGATATGGCTTACCGATGTACCTGCGCAGAAGGTGAATTTTAAAAGTGCGGGAAATGCTATTGACCAATCGGCACGCTCCACGCACCGCGGTTCTTTTTCCTGTACCGCTATTGGTCGGCAGCTGCCGCCATGTTAGCGCGCGGCATGTTTGTCAGCCGCCATACTTCTGATCGAGTGCACGCTAGCAGCTCCAGTGTATTATGAACCTTATAATAGTGATCTAAGGTTGATTGTAAGTTTTAAGCATTCTTTCGTTAATCTTCGGGGCCATACTTTCTTTTCTGTGCTAACGAAGATTCACGACGCGCCTTATCAATTGGGTACCACTGTAACCGTATGACAACAACGATTGGCCTTAATTCAATACAAGGAAGGGACTGTGCTACTCGATGGTAATGGAGAAGAAGGTCCAGTCTACGTAAATGAAATTAAATGTTGTTCTATCAGTTTAATAGGAAAGTTGTCGAAAGCATGTTTTTTTTTTTTAGGTTGTATATTATCAAATAACTTCTCCCACTCTGGGTGGAACGGGAGGTCATGTCAGACTTTTACTGACTAAAACCCACCCATGTTCCTTCAGTTGCCTATGTGCCCGGGACACGATATCCCGTTCAGACAAACTCGCAAAACCCTGGCAGGCATTGTGCGCGGAACACAACGCGCCATCCACCCGGGCCTGGTTCTTATCGGATGGCGAGCTACCCATCGCTTACCGTTCGCAAGCCCACACTTATGGTGGCCGGGAATCGGCCCGCGGCTCCCGACGCCCAGGGCCTCCTGCGGCGACTAGGGGCGTGAGGGTGCTAATTTTGCCTCACCCTCACGCGTTCCGCCTCCTCCTTCGCGAGCATTACTGCTTCGCAAAAAGAGGTGACGGCCTTCCATGCACTCCTAAGGGCCGGACACGACCGATTGCCGCCGCCGATCGCCACTGCGAGGACACGGCGGTGCTCCGCCCAAGCCGGGCAGACCTCCACAGTATGCTCCACCGTGTCTTCCAGGATCGAAAGCTTGTCTAACAAATAAATAAATGGCTGCACGTTTTTCATTTTTACACGCACTGCTTAAATTCATCATCGTCTTACTGCCCGATGTTACACGGCACGGATTAAATTATAATTATCCAAACGACCTAATTCAACTACCACATCAGACACTTTTGAGTCCGAATTGTCCACACGTAAGCGCAACAAAGCCAGGGGTAGGGATGCAAGAAGTGCCAAAAAGTATCGATATAATTATATCGTATTGATATTTAAAAAAAATAGTGATATCGATTTCGATATATCGAAAAAAAAGTATCGATATATCGATGAAATTTTCTAAAAAGTTTATGGTACTAGGTATATGAAATTGTATTATTTGTTTTTTATTCATAGAAATACCAAACTAGAATCATCATTTCTGCTGTAAAATCTTAAACTAATAAAACATTGATAAAAATGAGTTTACATTTTTACGGCTCTGAATTCTAGCGGTTTTAGTCAGTGGGGACAACGGTGTTGCTGTTGGAAATATATCGTATTTGATACATTTTCGATACTTGATATTTTATATCGATATATCGATGTATCGAAATAATATACAGGGTGTTTGGCAGAACGTTGAACATACGAAAATGGTGGGTAGGTGGGGTCATCTGCTACTTACTCAGCCCTAATTTATTTGGCCCTGGCCGACTGGGTATTTAAAAAAAAAAAAAAAGTTTTTTTCTTGTTTCACCACTTTCCTAACTTTAAAGTGTATTTTTTTTATTAAAAATGGGCAATAAAACAGGCAATTTTTTTTTTTTAATCTTTGATGTTGGCAGATTCTTATAAAATTATTGCTTTGTTCAGATGTTAGCTAGAAAAAAAGTTATGAGTCCTCAAACTTACAGAAAGATGTAAAAAATACTTGAATGTTAATTTCAACTTGCATTTAAAAAAAAACAAAAAATGATTGAGGAGTTCCAATTCTAGCAAAACATCCCTAGTGTGTGAGCTTTCTAATGGTATGTAATTTGCTTTTATAAAAAAAAAACTTTAAGAGTTATTTCATAATTTTATCAAGCAGGAAATTTTTGACGAAACTCTACCTTTACGGAAAGTTAAATGTTTTGCGAAATTTAATACTGCAAAGTTGGTAAAAATTATGGATCAACGGCTTGCCAGTAGCAGTGGTGCAAATTGACATTCACTATTCCCTTGAGATGGTTACACAAAGCAGGTAGAAATTTTGTTTCACTCTTGCGCAGTCATAGCGTATTTTTGCTCTCTTTCGCTCTCGTGGCACCGTGACGCCTCAGAATGAATTCTTTTCTTTTATTCAGTCGAGACTTAACTGCCTCTGCGATCTCACGTGCCCGTTACGCTTACGTTTGTTTTTGTTCACTTCGTTTTCTTTTATTGTTATCACTAGTTAAGTTTAAGTTTAAGTTTGTTAAGTTTTTTGTTATTACTGTTACCTGTTGTTATTGGTAAAGAAATGGCTGCTTTTACCAGTGAGGAATACGCGGACATGTTGTTAGCGTATGGAAGCGCTAATACAAATTCGCGTGAAGCGCGAAGAATTTATCAAGAGCGTTATCCCAACCGCCGAGTACCCAGTCATCAGACGTTTGCGAGTACTTACCGACGTTTACGACAAACCGGTAACCTGAACTTACAAGAACCACGAGTGAACGCAGCACGACCCGATGCTACCATTGACGAACAAGTTCTTGCCGAGTTTGATGCGGATCCTACCAAAAGCATTAGACAGATAGCTTCAATACTTGGATTTGATAAATCGAATTAATGCTGCTTTCGAAGTTATGCGACAGGAGATGCTGCTGCGCACAACAACTGTAGAAATCAGACGTAGATGCCGCACCTGTATTGCGAATGAAGGGCGTCAATTTGAACATCTAATATGATTTATTATTTAAATAAATTATTTAAAATTATTTAATTGTTTCATTAACGCACCTAACTGGTACAGCATAATTTCAATCGATCATTTAATTTTTACCAACTTTGCAGTATTAAATTTCGCAAAACATTTAACTTTCCGTAAAGGTAGAGTTTCGTCAAGAATTCATTCTGACGCGTCACGGTGCCACGAGAGCGAAAGAGAGCAAAAATACGCTATGACTGCGCAAGAGTGAAACAAAATTTCTACCTGCTTTGTGTAACCATCTCAAGGAAATAGTGAATGTCAATTTGCACCACTGCTACTGGCAAGCCGTCGATCCATAATTTTTACCAACTTTGCAGTATTAAATTTCGCAAAACATTTAACTTTCCGTAAAGGTAGAGTTTAGTCAAAAATTTCCTACTTGATAAAATTATGAAATAACTCTTAAAGTTTTTTTTTTATAAAAGCAAATTACATACCATTAGAAAGCTCACACACTAGGGATGTTTTGCTAGAATTGGAACTCCTCAATCAGTTTTTGTTTTTTTTTAAATGCAAGTTGAAATTAACATTCAAGTATTTTTTACATCTTTCTGTAAGTTTGAGGACTCATAACTTTTTTTCTAGCTAACATCTGAACAAAGCAATAATTTTATAAGAATCTGCCAACATCAAAGATTTAAAAAAAAAATTGCCTGTTTTATTGCCCATTTTTAATAAAAAAAATACACTTTAAAGTTAGGAAAGTGGTGAAACAAGAAAAAAACTTTTTTTTTTTTTTTTTAAATACCCAGTCGGCCAGGGCCAAATAAATTAGGGCTGAGTAAGTAGCAGATGACCCCACCTACCCACCATTTTCGTATGTTCAACGTTCTGCCAAACATCCTGTATATCGCCGAAAAATATCGATATATTGAACAAAAAATATCGATATATCTATACATCGATATTTTTTCTGCAAGCCTAGCCAGGGGGTCTACTCCCCGAACATAAATAGGAAGTATCGGCCGTTGCTTGACTACGGCTAACTATAGATGACTAGGGTGAAAGAAAAAAAACGACAGTCAAAGAGATAAGCCAAAGTCAAAATTGTGACTTTAAGTCGGGTAAGGATTCAAATTCAAAAAAGGAAACTATGGAAGTTATTAGCCGAACATTCGGCCGATACTACGGATTAACGCTTCGGAGTAGTCCCCCTGTTCAGTCAGCGAAAGATTCGAGAGAAATTTAACAATGTAAATTTTCTCAAATGTGATTGCAGTTGTTGGCAAGTCCCTTATCATACGAATGCGAGTCGCCTTGCCTTCTGTGCCTTCCAGTTTATAATACAACATGAGACTAGACGGCTGCTTCTGCTATATTAATTAAGTTATGAGGTAGCACTGTAACTCAACTACCGATAAAGGATTAACGGTAGATGCCGCGTAGCCCGCTACGAGGTTGTGCTACGAATATCGTAGCACGCGTAGCGAAGCCTACGAAGCTACGCAACGATGACTTTTTACTAAATGCAGCAATGTTTGCATCTCTTAAACTCATACCCCCTTATTACAAAACAAGGTTTATCTTCAAACCAGGTTTAAAACATGGACTCATTATTGAATTTCGAACTTTATTCCGACTATGGTAAAGTTCCTAATCACAAAACTGACAACTTAGTACCAAACTAAGTTTTCAGTTTTGTATAAAGAACGGTATTTCAATCACTGTTACGTTCTTATTACAAAAACTGGCTCCATGGTTTAAGCCATGTCAAAATATAAATCTTGTTTTGTAATAAGGCGGAAAGCATTTATTTCAATTAAACCATTTACAGGCACTTTTGAATTGTCAAGAAGTCGGTCAGTCACAAATATGAAGCTAGTTGCCCATTCCAAATAGTAGGTCTTCTAAGCTAATGATCTATTTTATAATAAAACTAGCTTTTGCCCGCGTGGAGGTTGAGACATTAAAAAGACCTATAAACCTGTAGTACATTATTTTGTTCTATCATTAATAGTTTTCGCAGCGCACGTCAAAACAATTTTTGGTTTTCTACCTTGGGTTACCATATTGCTATTTTCTTACGGATCCCTAATTTTTTTTTAAATAAATTATAGCCTGTTATTCCGTAATGATGTAGCTATCTACTGGTGAAACATTTTTTTAAATCGGTTACGTAGGTTCGGAGCCTATTCGCTACAAACATAAAAACAAAAAAAAAACTTTCCTCTTTATAATATTAGTGTAGATAATATCAAGTCTGGTCATATATAGGGTGACTGTTAATTAGTGACCGAAACTTGACTACATGATTATACTCATGATTACAAGCAACTTTTACTATGGGACCAAACCTGAAATCGCGAAAAATAAATCATTTGTTCCCTACATTTATGTTCGCTTATCTCGTCAAAATGTTGGGAACAGCTGATTTTTTTTTCGTGATTTCAAGTTTGGTCCCATAGTAAAAGTTGGTTGTAATCATGAGTATAATCATGTGTTCAAGTTTCGGTCACTAATTAACAGTTACCCTATATACTGAAAACTTTAAAAACTAACAAACAAGTTCAAACAACTTCGTTAAATATTTTCTGCTTCTACGATATTTCGTTGTTGAAAATGTTTTAAGCTTTAGAAAACATATCTTGATTAGAGGTGACTAGAACTTAGAAAACATTGATAAATTAAAGTTTCTGTGATCGTTGATTGCATCGCGATCGTATCTGACGGATATAAAGTTAGTTATGTTAAAGTGACTTCGAAAATATTTTATTTGTCACATAGCAACGTTTTACAATTTAAATAATGTAAGTTCTAAAATTTGGTAATCATAATCATTACAATTTGGTAATCAATACAATTTGGTAATCATAATAATTGTAATTGGTAATCATAATTTGGTAATCAAAACAATTTGGTACTTAATCATAATAATTGTAATTGGTAATCAAAACAATTTGGTACTTAATCATAATAACTGTAATTGGTAATCATAATTTGGTAATCAAAACAATTTGGTACTTAATCATAATAATTGTAATTGGTAATCAAAACAATTTGGTAATCATAATGTACAATTTGGTAATCATGGTAATACGAAAGAGGCAAGTACTTCCATGGTTGTGTTCAGCTCTATGTAAGATGTTATTGTCGCGCATTCTTATTTCCGAAGATAGACGATGATTTCCGAAGCGTATACTTTTCCTTGAAGATCTGTATGTTTGTTTTTTAAAATAATACTTAAATAAGGGCGCTGTCAGTTGGGACCGGGCATCTCTTAGCTGCCACGGCTTATTTTAATTATTATATTTTTTTTTGTTTCTTTCTATTTGCTGTACTGTGGTATGGACGCGTTTTTTTGTTATATCGTCCTCACATTTAGTTATAAATTCAACACTAAAGATGTAACAACATTTTTGTTACATTATAATTTAAAAGAGTATTACTAAGCTTTGGAATTGGCAACTAGCTTCATATTTGTAACTGACCGACACCTGAACAATTCAAAAGTGCCTGTAAATGGTTTAATTGAAATAAATGCATTGAGTTTGAGTAACTAGAACATTCTGCTACATTACATGTTATTTACTACATGATAAATATGTTGCTAAAAGTTTGCTTTTAACTTAAATATGTATATTTCGATAAACTAGAAAATAGATCAGTAGAATTGACCTTCTGGGTCTGTGTCTTTGCAAATCGACAAATTATAAATAAAGTAAGTTTGTTTGTCCTTTTCACGCCTAAACCACTGAACCGATCATCCTGAAATTTTGCATATACGTTGTCAGGTGTACAGAAACGATAGGGGGGTACCTTTGATCCCGAAAATACTTCCGAACGTACTGTTTCCGAGGAAAACAAAAATAAAGTTCATATGATAATAGATGGCGCCATGTGTCTTTCGAATCATTATTGAATTATATTATTATAGAAACTTTAATAGTGTGTTAAGAGTTTTTTGCCGTCAAACGCCAAACAACAAGCAGTGTACAACCCGAATTGCCGAATTGATTGTCAAATTCTAAATGAACGCCAGCGAAGCCGCGGGCAAAAGCTAGTATTATTATAGATGAAGATTGTTAGTTCGATATAGGTTTGATAGTATCTAAATATTGGATCCTCGTGTTTTCAACTAACGTAATCCAATTTACTATCAACAGTTTCAAACTAAGTTTGCCGCCGGACTTTACAGGTAGAATTAAGTTTTACGAACAAGAAGATATACTGTCTATTGAAAGGAAAAGTAATGAAGTTCTACATGTGGAGAGCCCCATATTATGTTGTGTGCCCAACTTTAATTCCTGCTTTGATGTACCTACCTTTTTTTTTGGGCGTAGGAAATGTTGGCAAAAAAAAGGAGTTCTGATGTACATAAACCAACTTACACAAAGGTTAGTTAACTTGCCAATTGCCTAAACGAAACTTTTTCCACCGTCAAGTCCTGTTTAATTACCTATCTCTTTAAGGTGTACTGATGGCCGATGGGGCCGAAAGTTTCTGGGGTGGCGACTTCGTACCGGAAGACGTAGCGTTGGAAGGCCTCCTACAAGGTGGACCGATGACCTTGTGAAGGCTGCAGGTATCCGCTGGATGCGGGAAGCACAGAACCGGTCGAAGTGGAGGTACTTGGGGGCGGCCTATGTCCAGCAGTGGACGTCTTTCTGCTGAAATGATGATGATGATGATGAAGTGTTGGAAAGACTTAGGTACTACAGCTAATGCAGAATTTGGGGGTAAGATTGACTTTTCGTTTGTAAAAAGGTATACCAACCTTATTTTTAGTATATGAGAACCCTGAATAAGAATAAGGAATTGAATCGATTTCAATAATTTTTACATCATTTTATATTTTGTCCCAAAAATATTTATGTGTAAAATGTTACCGGGGTTTTTTTTAAATATTTTATTTAAAAAACCCCCGCATCATTCACTTACGTTTTTTTGCAATTTGTACGACAATATCACGTAGCACGTTTATCAAAATATGATTCGTGACCACCGTCATCATCTTTCTGCCCTTGGGCCTGATATTACTTGGCCTCGGCGCAATACAACCATTCCATCCATCCAGCCATCTTCATCCATTCTCCTCAGTCAACCGTGATTATTACAAGATTAAAGACTATGTTGAAGACAAGGAAGTTTGGCATTAATTCCTTCTGCACATGTGGCTTCCCTGGTACCTCTTAAACGGCAAAACGATGTAAATGTCTATTAACTACTCCCAAATGACGATGTTTTTTTTTACGTTCTTCATTGACATAATCTTTTCTTTATTTGGCATTTTATAGCTAATTTTAATTTCAACAAGGTTTTTACTTTTATTATTTCAATAATATTTTATATTGATTATTTTTTATTTTTGAAAGTGAGAACATTGTAGGCTTAATAGACTGTAGATTTGTAGATCATTTTCTATTTTGCTATGTACCTGGTACTTGTTGACGGGCCTATACTGTCCTCCCATACTTATGAACATTGTAATTTGAAAAAATTGTAAAAGCCAATTAGCTTTTTAAAGAGTAACCACGAGTTTCTTGTCGGCTCTTCTCCATAGGAAACAACCAATTGGAACCGTGCATCTAGCTTCTGACGTTTCTTATTTGCCCATATAAATAAAATATTTATGATTCGTGACCGTAACAATTATTAATAAACAGAATTATTATAACAATTAAAATCATCAATACGACTTAATTTTTTTGCGAGCTACCTAATCGCATCCCCTTAATAGTTACAAGCAATATCTGTTACGTATTTTGGTTTGAGTAACAGCTACTGTGGTGGCAGACAGTTATTTGTACAATTTGTCACAGATTGTGTTGAAATAGCATCGTTTTACGACGCGAAATAATAAACGGCAGTTGAAGAAACTCGTTCTATTGATGTGTATCGCGGGTAGCCTATCATCTGTCCTAGTAATGGGCCGTCTTGCTATAAAAATCTGGCAAACGTATTAAATATTCAGTTGTAATAAATATCCATGTTTGAATAGTCTGTTAACTTACCGTATTGGTTAACAGTTTACGACCGTGTAAGTTAAATTTACCTAAACAAAAAAGTTATTTTAACATGGTTACGAGTATCTATGATCATGATCAAAGTCAATGTCGTGAACGTTAAAATTTCCAAAAAAATTGAATTGTTTCTTATTGCCCCTTCCAAAAGGTAGTTTCGTATGGAGAAGAATGGGCAAGAAACTCCACCGTTACTTTTTTTTAAATGTTTTACAATATTTTGTTTAAGTCGACGACGAGACGAGACGATGCTCCTAGAATAAAACTACTATACTACAATATGTAAAAATAATTAAAAATGAAGACAGATAATTTAATTATGAGATAGATCATGTATCTATCTGCTTGCTAGTATTCATTGCTTCATTTTTAATTATTTTTACCTATTGTGGTATAGCAATTTTATTCTAGGTGCATCGTCTTCAGTGCTAACATATTTACAAACATCTTAAAAGAGATCATATACGTTTACTACATTTTCGTATTGAATACAAAAATAAAGTAAATGTGTATGATGTGATGAATGAGTAAAAAAAATATTAATCCTTTTTCGAACAACATTATGTAAACGAGGCATTGTAATTAATATTTCAGTACGCTTCTCGGTTGCGTAATAAAAGCTGCGTTAGGCAATTTAATTATTTTCCATTAACGCAATCATCGCATAAAAGCAATCAAAATAAAGTGTGGTTCTTAAAGTGTCTCCATGACAATGTAACTAACGAAATGGGTTGGCTTACTGAACATTTCGAGAAATGTTAACTAACCACGAATGTGGTTTGGATTCTATAAAAGAAAAGCGTACTCAATAGGATTACAAAATGAGATATGGGATAATTGAGAGAAGATTACCAAGACGAGAAAGCTTTTTTATTTGATTGTTTATTTATTTATGTTAGCCAACAATTGTTTACAAAATACGTTTAAAATAATTCCCATAATAGTACGTTTATAACTGCAACAATTACTTACAGGCCAACACAATAGGCACCATTTATGGTTTTACATAATATTACAAAGCCATAAAGGATATTTACAATTAAAGTTATTCAATATTTTTTGAAGCCGAAACGTGGACACTCACGGTACGGCTGGTCCATAAATTTAAGGTCGCTCAGGGAGCTATGGAACGGGCTATGCTTGGAGTCTCTCTGAGGGATCGAATCCGGAACGAGGTGATCTGGCAGAGAACCACAGTTGTCGACATAGCCCACAGAATAAGCAAGCTGAAGTGGCAATGGGCCGGCCATATTAGCCGTAGAACCGATGACCGTTGGGGTAGACGTGTTCTTGAGTGGAGGCCGCGAATCGGCAAACGTAAGGTAGGACGCCCTCAGGCTAGGTGGAGCGACGGTCTTCGCAGGGTGGCTGGTGGCAGCTGGATGAGAGTTGCCGAAAATCGAGCTGAATGGCGTGCAATTGGAGAGGCCTATGTCCAGCAGTGGACTGCTATGGGCTGATGATGATGATTAATAATTTTTGGTAATCCACGCGTAACAAAAATAATAACAAAAAAAAAACAAAATAATAATAAAAAAAAAGATTGATAACATTAAAAAATAAAAATAATACGGTACTTATTGGTTACGTAAGTACAAAATTGTTGTGTTCTAACTACTGTAAAGGGTATAGGGACGCTTTATTGGGAATTGGGATATATATAAGGAAAACATTTGGAAATTTCGCGGTCATTGAAATACCTACACAATGCATACCTTAAATATTGATCTGTGGAATGTACAGACTCCTTCATTCAGTCGGGTAGCACCGTACATACGAAATTACAAATACCTCAGTAAAGGTGTAACCAATTTATTAAGCCGTCTGTACACGTAGGAAGTACGATAGGTTTCATTACCCTTTAGAAGTTGACAGCTGTAAGTAGATACAAGATACGCAAAGTTATAATAACAAGTTTGTTTCTAAACAATCTAAGTTACATTAAGAGCAAAGTAAGTACTGTAAGCTACACAATGTCAACCTAAAATTCTAGTTAAATAAATATTAAAGTTTCGCGCTGCTAACTTAAATGGAAAGGAGCTTACCTATTTCTCGTTAAACTTTGCTACCTGTGATACTAATACGTAGGTACCTATATATATTAATTGGTTTTGAATAGATTTGCTCATAAATATACATATTTTATGTATGGTCAGGGAAGTTAATTGATTATGAAATTGACATACTACGTCAGTTTGCCGTGTTATAGCCTTTTCATACAACTGTCATAGAATGACAGTTGTGATTTGAATAGACGGTCAATTTAAGTTGGTAGTAAGTACATTAATCTTAATAATTAATTTCCCTGACTTTACAAAGATCATTGTTGTCATCTTCCTGGCATGGTGCCGGAGTCTTTTTCAACATCACACATAAAAAGTACCTAGCAATAAAAAAGGTATAAGATATTTTTTTTTTTTAATCACACCATAGTATGGGCGCGTTTTGATGACTACGCATACTAGCCCGTTAACTTATAGTACTCTTTGTACTACCCGCAACTGCCTTCTCGCCACGAACGCGCAGCCACCGAGAAGCTGGTGCATAGCTACCACGCAGCCCTAACTCAGCTGCTAGGGTTTCCATTTTTAGGGGTCTTCGTTACTCGTTTGTCGCGGCAAGTAAACCCCTAATCAATATTGCCTCGTCTGGTCACAAAAGGTTATGGGTCCTTTAATCAAAGTGGTTTGTTAATTAATAATGTGCATGTTTATTATTTTAAAGAACCCAAAGAGACAACCTTTCGTACGGACCAGTGTGCAGTAACTGGCCGCCGCGCGCCGCCGTAATTGCTTATCAAGCGTTCTGCCATTCGTGCTTACAATGTGTCCCTACACATTCTATAGTCTGCAGTTCACCTGTTTCCACTACGCCATTCAGACGTGTTTACCATGTACTCCGTGAATAAAAAATTGAAACTCCTATTTGTTTATTATTTTTATAAAGAATGAAGACAATGAAAGTTTTGGGTGTAAGTATTTTATTTTAGCTCGTCGAAAAGAATGTGGTGAGCCGTGTCCCACAAGATATTCCTCTCTTCTTTTTACGAAATGAATTCATCTGCGGACAAGATAATGCGGATCCGTCTCTTCCGTATCGCAACGCGGCTTCATAAGAAATGGACAATAGAAAGGGACACTACGTGAAGGTGGCGCGCCGCTGGGCGTATGCTGAGCGGTGACTGCGCGGTTGCTGCTCGGTTGCTGTGCATACGTGGTGTTTGTAGCAGAATTTCAAAATAAGCTTTAAGTCATTAGCATAGGACTCAAAATTGCAATAACCTTTGAGAGTACCGCGCGCTGACAAGTATTCACACACACATTAAGGGTCAGATAATTGCCGTTGACCTTGGCCATACAAATGCACGTCGTGCTCACGCCGCGCAACCATTAATTTTCATAGGGAATATTTATTTTTAGTAACGAAAATATGAATATTTAAAAAAAATTGCAGATGTTATTATAAATAATAAAACAGTCTATTCATACAAAAAAAAAGCATGAATATATCTTAAGTAGTTTGAAAGTGAAAAAAAAAAAAAAAAGTAATATTGTTTTTTATGCTTTGGGTAGACATTACTTCCTGTATTTATTTCATAAAGTATTTTACTACAATACTTAAATATTCACATGTAGAATTGATGTGTATGCGTTCTAGGTTAACAAACAAAATTTGCATAACTTATAAGTTAAATAAAATCAAATATCTCGCCTTAAAGGTACGCAACGAAAATCTAAGCTTTCAATGGAAAAGCTCAAAATAATAGATACTTTTTTTTTATTCACCAAAAATTAAAATAAAGCCCTTCGTTGGGTTCGGAAACAACACGAAAAACCAATCAAGGGAACCAATTATCCAATTATGTCTGTTAGATGAAAGCATCGGAAACTGGAGGAAAATTTAATAAATACCTACTTTAATGGCTTAACTTTTGGCTATCATTGTAAGAAACCGCTTGAAGCTTTCAATAGGAAGAAACTATATATATATACTACTTTGACTTGAAAGTTAAAATATTTTTTGTATGTTATTGACGGAACAGTTTAGTCATGAAAAAATAATTTCGTGACGCCGTTTTATCAGTTTTTCTATAAGGGTTATTCCCAAAGTACTCCATTCTTTTGTTCTAAAAATATAAGAATCTCATACAATAATACCCGAGTTACTCCAAGGTATTATTATTATTGAAAAATACTTATTATTTTGTTCCCATTCTGCTCCATAGGTTTCTGAATTATTCTCAAAGTACTCCACCATTATTCGTTATCAATTCTCAAACTGCCCCATCTACATAATTACCTATAAATACATATTAATTATTTCATTACAGTCAGTCACAAAAATTCTTAAAAGAAAGATTAAAGTTTAGGATTTTGTTGTAACGTCTTTTTGCTTTTTGATTAAAATAGAGTGGAGTACTTTGAGAACATTTTAATATTATCATAGAGTAGAATGAAACCTAATTAAAAATATTATATTTTTCATGGAGTAGTTTGGGAACTCTTTTTTGAGTACTTCAAAGTCAAATTATTTATTTCAAATAGGCACATAAATGGCACTTTTGAACGTCAAAAATTACAAATAAAATAGAAACCCGTCTAAAATATACTATAGACTCAGGTTGTCGCACGGACTAATCCTATTATTTCTTAAACGTGCCTAAGTGCTAAAGCCTAGGAAAAACGGGCCCTTAATATGGCCTAAAACTATAAGGGTGAATCGCCCAAGCTGATTTTTAATTTTATATATTTTTTCTCAACTACGTAAGTACTTCTCTACCTTTACAAAAAAATCATTGATTTCTACCCTCTAATATACCAAAAAACAATTTTACAAAGTGTTATTTTATCATCACGGTGGCCTGTCTTGAACCCAATTCCGCTCATAAAGTACCTTCCCCTGCAAATACATTCGTATTATTTATTTTAATCGATTTTGTTATCATTAAATTATAATATATTCGATCAAATAAAACAATTTTTATCTTCTTTCTCATGGATTTGACAGGCAGTCAACTTTTGTCTGGAAAAAAGTTATAATTTCAGAGGACAGTAAGTTTTAGTAGAATAGCCATGTAAACATTGCGTTGTTACGCCCCTCTCACCTTTCCTCACTTCGGATCATTCCGGCTCAAGCTCTCGGCGCGAACGCACCGGTCTTGCGGTTTCCCGCCAAAAAAGTAAGTTTATCATTTCAGTAATATGGGGTCAAAAATAGTTTCATTTCGGTGGCTGTTATAACTCGTGCTAGATTCGTTTAATTTGTTTCAAAATTGTGTATTAAATTCGCCGTAAGTACTGTTTTGTTTGAGTAGTGTTCATATTTTTTTAATAATTTTATTTCGGAGTTAAATAAAAACTAACATCTTTTTTTATCACCTCAGGGTTATCATTTCAGTGGATTCGGTGGACTGTTATACCAATTACAGTCCACCGGAATGAAATGTATCTCCGAAATGATAAAAGCATAAAGTTTTAGAGATCCTTGTGTCAAAAACAAAGTCATAGTTTTGTAATGTACTTTTACCTAGAGTGTAGATAAGATTATTCGGGTGTATTTGTTGTGTAATATTTGTGTATAAGATATATAATATATTAATAAACATTACATTAATATCATTCTTTGAGGTTATTGTAACCTCAAAGAATGATATATGTAATACCAACTGTAATATCTGTATATTAATGATGATATTAAAATAACTGTGTACTGTCCTGTCTCAGTGTTTATCTAAAATTTGTGGAAATCAAACCTAACAAAATACGGAACATTGGCTGCCCGGCACGGTTGTTCTTAGCTGTATCATTTCGGTGGATTTATTTCATTCCGGTGCACAGTCTATCATTTCGGTGGTAATTTTTATAATTTCGGTAGACACTTTTCATTTCAGTGGACTCTAAAAAATTCATCCCTAAATATTTATGTAAGTTTTGATGAAATTTGATGTCCACTCACGCACAATGTTATAAAATAGGCTAAACTTTTATTTGTCACTAAAAATATGTAGATAGCAATATACAGTTTGTAACAAAAACCCTGCTGTTCCTTTTAGGGACGTACACATTTACCTACAAGCACAACATTGGTGGAATTATAATTAAAAAAAATTAAGCATTGGCTAGTCGAGAAGTCAAAATCAAAGAACTAAAGAGGTTAGAAATCAGTTAAACATTACAAATATTAATAATTAAATATTTATTTTAATTATTTTTGTTGAACAGTTTTTATAAATGACTTGCTTTATTACGTATGTATACTGATTCGTAAAACGTAGGTAGAAGGAACAACAGGGTTTTTGTTACATATTGTATAAAAATATCCCACCGAAATGACACAAAAATCTCTTGTTGAAATTCACCCATAAGTTACATCGCGAAGGATCTCGTAAGCCTACAAACAATTTATTTCCCTCTTGAGGTTAACTTGCTCAATGTTAGAATATTCCTCTGAATTAATTGTTTTATAATCTCCTTTAAGTTATGGTGAAACTCTGTGGAACTGTTGGTTTTAAAATCATAGGCTCACTGAGACATTTATGAATAGTTTGGTAATCTTAATAAATACCTTATCATGTGTGAATTATTTCAATTTATGGTGATGTGAATGTTTAGATTTTGATTTTTTTTATAAAGTTGTGGCTAACTTAAGTTTAGTTAGTTTGTACCGTCGGACGCCGGACGTAAAGAATAGCACCATCCTATTTCATCCCGTGGGTGTCGTAAAAGGCGACTAAGGGACTTACTAGAGAATTGGCAGCAGCGTTCTTTAAGCATTTTAACACAATTCTGCGATCGCCAACCCGCCTGCCAAGCGTGGCGATTATGGCAACACCCCCCTTTGGGAGAGGCCTATATCCAGCAATGGACGTCTTTCGGCTAAAATGAATAATGATGATGAACTTAAGTTTCAGGTAGTATAAGGATTTGGATACCAGATGCGAATTAGTCGTTGAGGGGTTCTCCTGGTTAGAACCAGGAAATGGGGCTGGTTAGAACCAGGAGAACTGCACCATAATCTGCATTGTGAGGAGCATAAATTGCTTAGCAACCATATTAAATTTTTGGAAGTCGGTTTAAAACCGTCGTGATCTTCCTTTTACGAAATTCTTTCCTATTGACGTCAATCATCTCCAGATTCTGTAGATATTTTTAGCAGAATCCAATTTGAAATTACTGAATAACTCAGTGACCTTTAGTAAAAAGCGGATCTTGCCTTAAAGCTAGCGACTTGGTTCAGAATTTGGTTTCGTCATTGGATAAAAAATATTTATATAAGTATTTACTGATTCTGATCCTGTTTCTTCCCGTGGGTGTCGTAAAAGGCGACTAAGGGACTTACTAGAGAATGGGCAGCAGCGTTCGTATGCAATGATTAAGGCGATGATAACCGACTTTTAATGATTATATACTGAAGATCACGTCTAAACGAGTAGTGTTAATAATTTGAAAAAAATATATGTTAAATTAGAGCATTTTCTCAATAACTTAATATGTGAATATTTTACATAGTGATAAAGTTATGTCTAACGCAGATAAAAAACTGAGAATGGCGCAAAATCAACCAAGTGTATTTTTCTAAAACCTTCATCAATTTAAAGATAATTTAATTATTGATATTTTAGTAAATGCGTTTTATAAAAATACCTTTTGTTTTGTGTATAATAAATTAATAATGCGTAAAATTGGGGACAGCGCTACTTCATGAGCGAGTTCAATTACTGGCTGAACGTACGACGCGTTGCGTTAGCTCAGTACAGAACACGCAAGCTCAAGGTCACTGGCATATATCTGCGTCTTAACACCATAATGCGATCGCCAACCCGCCTGCCAAGCGTGGCGATTATGGCAGCCACATTGGGGAGGCTAATGTCCAGCAGTAGACGTCATTCGGCTGAAATGATGATGATGATTTACTGAGTTCCTTATGGATAGGTTTACAGGTTCTGCCTGTTGCTGGCAGAAAAAAGTAAGAAAATATATTTTTAAAAGATGTTATAGAACCGATTTATTAATATTATGACTTGACAGGTCATTTTCGTACTAAGAATAATAAATAATAACTGTTGCGATATTAGAATGTCTTAGACTAGATTCTTGTTTCTTTTATTAATAAAAGATATTATTGAATAGGTATTATCATTTCTATTTAAAGCATTTAATCATTTCAGCGAAACAATACCTAAGGAATCTTTTCAACGTTAAAAGAAAAAAAGAATACTATATAAAAGTACTTTAGTTTTCGACATTATAGTAGACGATATTACCAGTGAAATTAATCAAAGCAAATTTCTCCATTTTGACGTGAATAGGTACGTCTTTTTTGCTTCCATAGTGGGAGGCAATTTAGAAGACTGTTGATAACAAAATCGCGGGATACAGTTTGGTGTTGCAGCTGATTATCCATTTATCCATCACCTACATCCAAAATTTAATTACCCGATAGCTGAAGGATCAAAGAAATCGTTACGAAGAAAATATTACCCGGTATGTATGTACACGTATTGACGTAAAACACACGGCCATGTCCACGACACAGCCACATACCGATTTTTTCGTAACGACTGGGTCAATACAATTGTCTTAGAATAGAATAGAATACTCTTTATTATGTACACCATAAAAGTTACAGATATAAATGTTTAAATTTTACATAGGGTGACACAATGGGCGGTCTTATCGCTAAAAGCGATCTTTTACAGACAACCTTTGGATGGATTAAAGGGAGCAGGAGAGACAATACTGCAGGTAGTCAGTGGTGTACCATTAACATATACAATAAATACACACATACACAAAGCATACACTTATCTAATAAATATATACATATATACAATAATACACATGAAACAAGAGCAGGGAACTGTGTTATGTAATGATGATGTTTAAGGAGCGAGGAAGTGTTTTTTTAACTGAATCTTAAAAGTGGACAAAGATTGAGCACGCCTTACTGACACGGGCAAGGCATTTCATAGCCGCACTGCTTGAACTGTAAAAGACTTGTCATAAAAGCTAGTGGAATTCATCGGCATCTCTAGTCTCAAGTTTTCCGATGACCTCAGATATCTATTATGTGTGTCATGAAGCTTAAAGTAAGATAACTATAGAGGTTCGGGTAGCGTGGCCAGATGAGACAGCATATTAAATTATTATACATATCCATAAATGTATATAGGGCCCAATGATACCATAAACCTAACCCTTTACCTTGGGTTTTAAAACAAAAACAAATCAGCAAATTGATGATTCTAAGATGTAGAAAAGTGCCAATATAAACTTCACAATTTTCTTCACAGCTACATATGTCGCTGAACTTGAAAAAACTGACACGCACTGAGAGACGGAAATAGTATAGCTTTGTCCTTTTCCTTTACGTATAATAACTTCTACCTATATCCCTTTCTTGTGAGAATGAAATGGAGCAACCCGCCGTCTATAAATTACTTTGTCTAAGGTGTGAAGGGATCGAGTGTGACCATACCAGTAAATATTAACACACTAGTGACGTCATATACAGAAGAGAGTCCACCCAAGCCCTACAATGAGTGTTTATAAAACAATTGCCATTGACACAACGTATCTCTATGGTTAAAATGAGGCAAACTTCACTGCTAAAGTAATAAGGCATTTATGTTTATTATTTTAACGTAAGGATAAGGAAACAAAGTCAAGTTTATATGGGCAATGTCAGACGTTTTCTTAACCATTACGAATTCAACTATGAAGGTCTCACGGGGGCACTAAGTAATAAGTATTCACTCGGAGCTAAAAGCATCTAGGCACTAAGTTTCATTAGGAGGGTCAAAAGGAACCGCATCACTCATTGAAACCTTGATAACCGCAGCACTTTCTTTCCACTCAGTTAATTTTCTACGCCATTTTGAGTCGAGACAAGCGTTGTTCTACATCTGATGTGAGTACTTAATTTAAAAGTAGGTCACTTTGAATTTGGTTAATAAAACTTAGATAGTTTAAAGGCTTCTACATACCAGCGCGACATGTCGCGCGACGCGACATGGCACAAAGGCCCCGCGTGTCGCGGGACGAGCGGTGCCTTTGTGTCGCGTCGCGCGACAAGTCGCCCCGGTATGTAGTAGCCTTTAGGGATTCGAAGAATCAAATTATGTGTTTAAGTTTGGTACTTAAATGTTTTAATAGCATAATAATGTGGTGTTCTGATAGTTTAACGTGAGAACATTAATCGTTGTAATAGGCTAACCACGACTGATGACCGGTTTAAATAAGGATTTAAACTTTTAAAGTAATTCAAAGATATAAATGCCATGTGGCTATACGTTTTAGGGTTCCGCACCCAAAGGGTAAAACGGGAACCCTATTACTAAGACTCCGCCGTCTGTCTGTCTGTCTGTCTGTCTGTCCGTCTGTCTGTCTGTCTGTCTGTCCTTCTGTCTGTCTGTCCGTCTGTCACCAGGCTGTATCTCATGAACCGTGATGGTTAGACAGTTGAAATTTTCACAGATGTTGTATTTCTGTTGCCGCTATAACAACAAATACAAAAAAACAGAATGAAATAAATATTTAAGGGGGCTCCCATACAACAAACGTAATTTTTTTTTTGCTTTTAATTGATAATGGCAACAGGTAGACGCTTGAAATATTCACAGAATATTTAGTTGTATATTCACTTTAAAAATAAATAATTAAATTAAAATAAAACAAATATTTAAGAGGGGCTCCCATACGAAAAACGTGATTTTTTTGCCATTTTTATAGATAATGGTACGGAACCCTTCGTGCGCGAGTCCGACTCGCACTTGGCCAGTTTTTAAGTCTTATTGTATGTGTGCTAAGTAATCAAGTATTTGACAATTAAACCACTCTGTCAATATTGTCAGTGTAGTGCAAACCTTATGTCTTGCCTGCACACTGAACTCTTATGCTACGTGCACCTTATGTTTAAGCCGCAGAAGAATTGTATAATAATAATAATACCATTTATTTCAGGCGACACAGGCCCATAGAAAAATACCTTAACCTAAAAGCACATATTGTCTAAACAAAAACTTGTGTTAATAAAAAAGCTTACGACTATGTTAGTAGCACTTGACTATGCACTAGATTGTGCTGTCCTGTGGAACGTGTCCGCGGAAGTGACGGAACACCACGTCCTGCGGCCAAAAGTCTTCTTCCATGACGAGGGGCAGATAACAGTTCGGAACACGCACGACGAACGCTTTGAAGTTGACGTTCCGGCGCGACTCCAGTGACTGCACCCTCGGCGTGTACCTCGTTTTTTGGCGCACGTACTCCACGATGTACTCCGCCTTTGTGGTGTAGTGCAGGCGGGAGATGTACCTACACCGGTGTGTTCGGCTTTGCGGCACGCAGGCGTTTGACATAAAGGTGCTTTTTAGGGTTCCGTACCCAAAGGGTAAAACAGGACCCATATTACTAAGGCTCCGCCGTCTGTCTGTCCGTCTGTCTGTCTGTCTGTCCGTCTGTCACCAAGCTGTATCTCATGAACCGTGATAGTTAGACAGTTGAAATTTTCACAGATGATGTATTTCTGTTGCCGCTATAACAGCAAATACTATAAAAAACAATATAAAATAAATATTTAAAGGGGCTCCCATACAACAAACGTGATTTTTTTGCTCATTTTTGCTCTATATTGATAACGGCAACAGGTAGACGCTTGAAATATTCACAGAATATTTAGTTGTATATTCACTTTAAAATAAATAATTAAATTAAAATAAAACAAATATGTAAGGGAGCCCCCCCTTACATATTTGTTTTATTTTAATTTACAACAAACGTGATTTTTTGCCATTTTTATAGATAATGTTACGGAACCCTTCGTGCGCGAGTCCGACTCGCACTTGGCCGGTTTTTTATTTAAAAAGTTAATCCTTGCAATATGATAATGACAAAACAGGGGGCGGGAGGGCGTGTCAGACTTTTACTGACTAAAACCCACCCATGTTCCTTCATTTGCCTGTGTGCCAGGGCCACGATATCCCTTTCGGACAAACTCACAACCCTGGCAGGCATTGGTCCTGACGGACCCCATCAGTTGGTGCTGACATCTCTTTGAGGTGCGCGTGGAACACAACGCGCCGTCGACCCGGGCCTGGTCCTTATCGGACGGTGAGCTACCCATCGCTCTCCGTCCGCAAGCCCGCGCCTACGGTGGCCGGAAATCGGCTTGCAACTCCCGACGCCCGGGGCGTCTCCTGCGGCGACTAGAGGCGCGAGGGCGCGAACCTTGCCTCTCCCTCATGCGTTCCGCCTCCTCCTTCGCGAGCATTACTGCTTCGAAGAAGAAGGTGACGGCCTCCCATGCACTCTCGCTCCGAACCATGGCCTGAACCAGTGCCGGACGCGAGAGATCGCCGCCGTCGATCGCCTCTGTGAGGACATGGCGGTGCTCCGCCCAAGCCGGGCAGATCTCCACCGTGTCCTCCGGGCGATCCACACAGTCGTGACACCCGGGCGTTTCCTCCCGCTTTATCCTGAACAGCAACCTCCCGAAACAACCGTGTCCGGTGAGGACCTGCGTCAGGCGGAAAGTAAGGACGCCGTGGCGCCTCTCCAGCCACTCCTCAAAGAGGGGACTTATCGCCACAATTGTAGCGTGCCCAGCGCTGACCAAGATTTTTATTTATATTTTTCTGATAAAGGTCAGGTCTTGGCCTATCACCCGTTTCTGGCTTGACGTTGATTTCTGGGACACCTTGTATATATACATAATTATATAGGAGTACGTGTACCTAACACTTCACCAGTTTCTTTTAAAATTTTTAAACTGTTTCATAATTCACTTGAGTAATCGAATCATTATCTGCCAGCCTTTTCCCAAATATGTTGGGGTCGGCTTCCAGTCTAACCGGGGGCAGCTGAATTCCAGTATTTTAAATGAAGCAACTGCCTATCTGACCTCCACAACCAAGTTACAAGGATATACGATACCCCTTGGTAAGACTGGTTGTCAGACTTTCAGGCTTCTGACGACCCGTAACGACTGTCAAATGATAAATGATTTCTGTAAGTAGGTTTGTACAAAAACTTTCACACGTCAATAATAAAAAAAAAAAAACCAGATGAGGATGAAAGATCCACGAATGACAGCCAGGACCAACGACTTAACATGCTTTCCGACGCACGGAGGGGTCTTTGTATGTAAAAACCAACCACGGTAACCGTAGCTATATGATTTTAGTGACTTTTAAACCTGTTATTAGGCCTTCTTAGAATGCAAGTCAGTTATGCAAAAAATATATGTTAAACTAGAACGCATTTACATCAATTCTATATGTGAATATTTAAGTATTGTAGTAAAATACTTTATGAAATTCAGGAAGTAATGTCTACCCAAAGCATAAAAAACGATATTACTTTCAAACTACTTAAGGGGACGATAACCGACTTTTAATAATCTTATACTGAAGATCACGTCTAAACGAGTAGTGTTAATGATTTGAAAAAAATATATGATAAATAAGAGCATTTTCTCAATAACTTAATATGTGAATATTTTAGATTATGTTTATATTAAGTAGTGAAATTAATTTGTAAAGTTATGTCTAACGCGAATAAAAAACTAAGAATGGCGCAAAATCTACCAAGCGTATTTTTCTGAAACCTTCACCAATTTAAAGATAATTTAATTATTGATCATTTAGTATACGCGTTTTATTAAAATATCTTTTGTTTTGTGTATAATACATTAATAATGCGTCAAATGTTTGTTACTAAAAATAAATATTTCCTATGAAAGTTAATGGTTGCGCGGCGTGAGCGCGACGCGCATGTGTATGGCCAAGGTCAACGGCGATTATCTGACCCTTAACCTGATCGATTGACCCATGCGGCTGATATTAGCCACAAGCCCCTCGAGCACTTGAGTGATCGAATGCAACCAGAATATTTTTCTTCCAGCCTGCATGATATAAGGTTCATTTTTGCAGACAAACATACAAAATTACCTTGCCTATCTACCTTCGCACGTGATTTAAGCTCACGGCCCCAATTCTAGCCACGTACGACCTAATGAAGTTGGTCTAAGACTAATTGAAGCTAGCGAGCCGATTACGCAACGTGGGAGGGACATTAGTCTAAGATTGTCGCACACAGACTTGTTTGATTGACGCTGGTTTTTCGTTTAAAGATAGGCCAGGCTAGCTGTTGGGTTGGATTTAATATCAAAGAGGCTTTTTTGTTGCTGACTAGTTAAACTATCTAGGACCTAGGTAATGGTTACTGAGGTGTTTGGATTTTATCTATTCGATAGGTTCGATATCTTGAAACGTGATGTTTTTGGAAACTGGGGATTAGTGAGACTAACAATATTCCCTGTTAGATCTTTAAGAAAGTTATAGGTTCTCGTAACTCATTAACATTGCCTAACTTCCATTATGGAAAACCTAAACATTTATTTAAAAATACTTTCCCCTTTTCTGTGCTATTTTGATACAGAATTGGGCCACGAGTTCATAAATTTTGAAAAAACTAAACAGAAAAAAGCCGACCAAGTGCGAGTCGGTTTCGCGCACGAAGGGTTCCGTACCATTATCTATCAAAAAAAAAACACGTTTGTTGTCTATATAGGAGCCCCCCTTTAATATTTGTTTTATTTTAATTTAGTCATTTATTTTTAAAGTGAATATAACTAAAGATTCTGTGAATATTTCAAGCGTCTACCTGTTGCCGTTATCAATATCGAGCAAAAACGAGCAAAAAAATCACGTTTGTTGTATGGAAGCCCCCTTAAATATTTATTTTATTCTGTTTTTTAGTATTTGTTGTTATAGCGGCAACAGAAATACATCAACTGTGAAAATTTCAACTGTCTAACTATCACGGCTCATGAGACAGACGACAGACGGTGGAGTCTTAGTAATAGGGTTCCCGTTTTACCCTTTGGGTACGGAACCCTAAAAAAGATTATTATTCTGCGAACCTAAAAACATTTTCGTGCGCACGTGTACCTATTGAAAGGGTAACAAAATCAAAGGGTAACAACATCAAAGGGTAAAATAAAGCATAACTGTAGTATGATAACGCGATAATACCAAACAATGTACGAAAATGAGCTCAAACCATGCTCAAACCATTTTTCCGTGTTTAATTACAGAGAAAAATATGTGGGTGTACTACACGTCTCTGCTATCCCCTTCGCGGAATACGGGCGTGATATTATACCGTAAATTACAGACCTCGTCTATCGTTGAGCATTAGGTATTCATTTGTCAGTGATATAGGGCAGTAATTACGAATGACCTTTAAGATTCCATGGGAGATTAATGTGAATCATAGCCCGCGAAATTCAATCTAACTTATAGAGATGATTTAATGACTCTAATGATTATAATTCTGTAAAAACATTTCTATGTTATAGTCGCGAATCATATTTTGATTAAGATACAACCTGACACTGACCTCCAAATAGCAAAAAACGTAATAACATTTAAATTTCGCGGGCTTTAGGTGCGGGTCCACCTTAAATAGAAATGTCGGGTAGTCAAGATTTTAATTAGTTAGATTCGGACATCATGTGGGCAGAACTTGGGTTTCGTGCAATGGAAACACACTGGGTGCGATACACAGTGTTTAATGAAATTTCAAATTGACACAATCAGTACACATTTTAACTTCCATAATAACCGAACATAACGAATCGAGTACAGTTTCGCGACGTCTTAAGTCCGATGCGATCCGACCAAACACTGAATCTTGAATGTCCTCTTCGCCATCGGCTCAAAACATCACGACTCTGTAGAAGCGCGCCAATGGTGTGGGTAGATGACGTCATGTCGCCAGTAGTGGCACGCTTGCGACTCGTTTCTTGCCCGTACTAATGACCGGATCCGACATAAATATTAAGGCGTAGCCGTTGCCTTTACAATTTGAGAATTCTCTAATGGTTTTATAGATAATTGAGCATTAATTAATAATCAATTCAAATCACGAAATGCAATTATTTTACCCTTCTTTGCAAATCTGCGAATATCTCGGAAACTAAATACCCAGAACTACCTACCGAGTTGTCTATACACCGTGGCATTTTAATCGTCTTACAACGGCAGCCCACTTCATGTATCCAATTACTACTACTCAGTCATAAAAGTTTTTTTTTATTAACATTTCATCATCATCTTTTCAGCCGAAAGACGTCCACTGCTGGACTTAGGCCTCCCAAAAAGGGGGGGATTTGCCATAATCGCCACGCTTGGCAGGCGGGTTGGCGATCGCAGTATGGTTTTAAAAATACATAGAGAATGCTGCTGCCCATTCTCTAATAAGTCCCTTAGTCGCCTTTTACGACACCCATGGGGAGAAATGGGATGGTGCTATGCTTTACGTCCGGCACCGAACGAAACAACATTTGAATAATTAAAAAAAATATTATTCATTATGAAGCATAATGTAGTTTGAAATAACCAGTTATGAGCGCGGTGCGAGCCTTGCACTCCATTCCACGCCGCCCTTGGAACGCAAGGCTCGTGCCGCAACAGGGTGTTTTAAACTACGTCATGCGTCATAATGTTTTAATTTTTTTATTTTATAAATGTTAATTAATATTTTTTTTTCTTTTATGAATGATTGTTAGTCATTGGTTACATGAAGTGGGCTGCCGTTGTAAGACGACTAAAATGCCACGGTGTATACCTACACTTCATCAACCAAAAAGCCCTCATAACGTTTTCTGGGAACTACTCTGTGTTAACTTTTGTTACTACTTCTTCTAAAACAAAATGTAGGTTCACATTTCCCGGAAACCATGTTAACTTTTCATTCTAAACTAAGTTAAACAGCAAACATGGATATGTTGCATGTAATTCTGCTGCTAACTGTTATAAATTGTGACAAAAGTTACGACTATGTTCTGATTATTAACGGGAACCAAGTCCTGGAACAAATGCTGTTAACTTTAATAGAAACTATTTACTATTAACAATTTAATACAGAACTATGATACGCGTTATATTTCAGTGACTACTTTTAGTACATATTCTTAGAAAAATTAATAAGTTTGTTACCTACGTCAAACTATTGGCCCTATTTCGCTGAGAACAGAACATAATTATAATAATATTATGTGCAGTGCAGTGATTATACAGGGTGTTAAAGAAACTGCGTGCCATAGCTTTTTTTTTTTTTTTTGGGTGGGAAATTATCAAATAACTTCTCCCGCTCTTGGGCCGAACGGGAGGGCGTGTCAGACTTTTACTGACTAAAACCCACCAGTATTCCTTCATTTGCCTGTGTGCCAGGGCCACGATATCCCTTTCGGACAAACTAGCAACCCTGGCAGGCATTGGCCCTAGCGGACCCCGTCAGTTGGTGCTGACAACTCTTTGAGGCGCGCGTGGAATACGACGCGCCGTCGACCCGGGCCTGGTCCTTATCGGACGGTGAGCTACCCATCGCTCACCGTCCGCAGGCCCGCGCCTACGGTGGCCGGAAATCGGCTTGCGACTCCCGAGCGTGCCATAGCTTAGGGGTAGGTTCAGTAACGATAACGAACACAGTACAAAAAAAAATTTGCAAGTTCAACCTAATTTAGTACCTAACGATTGCTATTTTAAGTTAGTAGGTACTAAATAAGGTTGGTCTTGCAATATTTTTTTTTATTTTTTTAAAGATAAGGTATTTAAAATATATGGGTACAAAAATACGGTAACATAAAAAACATAATTAACAACAACCATATTTATCCAGAAGGCATGCAAAAGTACGAAAAAATACAATAGAGATGGCAAGTACCTTATTTTTTATTTTTTTTTGTTTTCGGGGGGAAACCTTCAAAAGGCACCTGGACTTTGGGGAAAAAGACCAGGGAATGTGGGATTCTTACCTCACTAAAACCACCCCGGTGATCACCATCAGCACATGAAGGGGATCCCGTTACCTCTTAATAGACCAATCCGGAACCCCCTTAGTGCAACACCTGTTAGGGCACGTCTCTGGGGAGACTATAAAGAGTCTCCCCTGATCCTCGATATGCACGGCGGCACGTGATCACAGTGCCATCGTATTCCCTGAAATCGCTCGGTGGGCAATCAGTGTCCCCACACTGATCGCCCGCGATTCCAAAGTCCCGCCTGTATTAAATGATGCAGGTGGGGTTTCGGCGTGTTAGGCGTCGAGGCGGTTGCCTCCTCGACGCCTTCTTCTTCGAGCGGGATCGGCTCTCTCACGATCCCGCTCGGCAGCCTCCTTCTGGACCATCACGGTCTCACAAAAGGAGACAACTTCCCTCCAGTTTTCTGTCTCCATCAGCATAGCCCTCACTACTGCTGGCAGAGACAGGTCTTGCCCGATCCTGGCGATCAAAACCTGCCGCTCAGAGGCCCATGCAGGGCACTCCTCGAGCGTGTGCTGTGCAGAGTCTAGGTCGCTTCCACAATGGTGGCAATTTGCCGTGGTCTCACGCCCAATCCTGTTCAGGTACTCACCGAAGCAACCGTGCCCGGTCAGCACCTGAGTGAGCCTGTAGAAGATGCGCTCCCCTCTCTTCAGCCAGGCTTCAAAGTGCGGCAGGACGGCTTCGACAACGCGCTTGCGCAAAAATTGCGGCTGCTGTAGCCGCTCGCGCCACCGCTCGAGCGCGTGTCGCCGTTCCAGCCGCCTGAGCCTTACAATAGCTATTCCTGGCACACTATCGCCGCTTTGGCGCATGGCACGAATTCGGTTATAAACCCTCGCGTCCATGTCTGCCAAGATGTCCAGCGGTGGAAAGCGTGCCAGGAGTGTTGCCGCCTCAAAAGATATCGTTTGGTATCCACGTGCGATACGAATAGCCATTTTCCGCTGCAGGCTGTTGATTTTATTTCTGCAGCGTCGGACGCCCGACAGTCTGTTTGACCAAACTGGCCCCGTAAAGAACCATCGATCGCACGACGCCTGCGAGAGATGGCAAGTACCTACATAATAATAAAGTTATACAATGTCAATAAATACAATTTAATTATGATTGAATTATGAATAAATAAAATAATTTTAATTCTAAACGATTGCTATTTTAAGTTAGTAGGTACTAAATAAGGTTAATCTTGCAATATTTTTTTTATGTTTTTAGTTTTATGTTTAGTTTTTCTGGGTTCCTTTATCGATACTGAACCTACCCCTAAGCTATATAGCACGCAGTTTCTTTAACAACCTGTATAGTGTCCCAAATCATTTACCTTTTGTGAATTCGTATTTTATTTTTAGACATTGTCATAGAAGAGCTTCAAGTGCTCCGTAGTCCGTAAAACCCAACCCACTGCAAAAAGGGTTCTGAGGATTGAACAAAAGCGACAGATATTCCTTTTCGGTTCGGTGAATTCAAAGTAAGACGTCATTATATTTTTCAATGCACTTCCTCGAAAACTGGTTCATATCGCACTACGATTAGGTTCACAATGCAATGTATTTCACACGTGTGCGATTTTTTATTTTCTAACACGTGTGCGGGAATAAAAATTGCCACAGATAACTTATACCTATACTTAGTCCAAATTGGTTCAATGCCTCTATTCACACCGTCTCGCGCCAGAGACAGTACTCTCTATTCGGAGGGGATTTTTTTTTATAATCTCGGCAAAGATGCGTCTTTACGGCGTTAATATTTTTGGATTTAGATAATAAAGAATAAAGATAATAAAATTAATAATAAATAATGTTTATAAATCGAATACCATGATTATTACAATAAAAAAAACGTTTATGAACAAATTAACATTTATTTGTGTTATCTATTAAATCAAAAATATTTGAATTTTCTGTTTTTCATATTAGGCTGCTTAACGGCTTTATACCTTTGCTTCTCCTTCAACCCGGCGACAGCACGGCGCGGAAAAAAAAGAAAATTAAATCATAGTTTCCTAATAATTCATGAGAATAATACTTTTCGTTATTTTATTTTATTTCTTCAAAAGTGTATTGAAAAATGTCGTTTGATACACGTGGACATTTGTTATTGCATTCGAGGCGGAATTAACACCCAAGCCGTAGCTGCGTAGGCGAGGTTGTTTTTGAGCCGAGAACTCACTTCATAAACATTCTCCACTTGTATCAAAATGTAGGTACTATTGTTACACCGGCCATGCGAAGTCTACGCAATTTATTCTGAGGATTGTAACTTGGCGATGTTCGTGCTAATTGTGCCGTGTTGCCGGACATAAAGAATAGCACCATCCTATTTCTTCCCGTGGGGGTCATAAAAAGCAACTAAGGGACGTACTAGAGAATGGACAGCAGCGAGGGAGGCCTATGTCCAGCAGTGGACGTGTTTAAGCTGAAATGCTGAATGATGATATTCGGGTTATCGAGATTCCACGAAACTATGAACGTGCTTTTTCGTTACGTGTCAATTTCTACCAGTCAACTCCTAGTGCAATCCACGTTAAAGAGCTTCATTCCAAAAAACCTAAAACGGATAGTAACGAGACCAATTTTTTTTTTTGTTTGGGTGTGAAATCATCAAATAACTTCTCCCGTTCTGGGCGGAGTGGGGGGAGGGCGTGTCAGACTTTTACTGACTAAAACCCACCCGTGTTCCTTCCATTGCCTGTGTGGCAAGGCCACGATATCCCTTTCGGGCAAACTCGCAACCCTGCCAGGAGCTCCATACAGGCTAAATAATCCTGGAACCATACAGGCAGATGGTTCTGCTCCATACCTAATTGATTAACATTTGAAAATACTGTTGGAGTTGCTGAAGATTGGAAGACTATCTTTGTATCGTTTATACTCAATCTACTTTGTATTACATAATTGCACAGGTGTGAGAGCTGCCATTTACCGGGTAATATGTCTTTCATTGACTTGAATGTGCCATGGCGGCTGAGAGTATGTCATGCTCACTCAGATGTCTCGCTGATGGTGGCTCGTGTGTTGGATTGGTTAGCTCCCTTCAAGATGGTTGAACTGAATGGTGCTGATCATGCGTCATGTTCGTGAACGGGCGCCGTCAGTTGAGACTGGTAATCTCTAAGCTGCCACAGATTGTTTTAATTACTTTATTTTTGAATTACTTTTTGTTTATTTCTATTTTCTGTACTCTGGACGCTTTTAACGTGTCTTTTTTACATCGTTCTCACATGTAGTTATAAAATCAACATTAAAGTACATCTTTACACTAATATTTTGTAACAATTTAATTTAAAAGAGTGTCAGTGGAGTTTTTTGCACGCTCCGCTCCATAACTACCTACTACGCTTTGGAATGGGCAAGAAGCTTAATATTTTTTGACTGACTGACTCCTTGACCACTCAAAAGAGCCTGTAAATGGTTTAATTGAAATAAATGCTTTGATTTTGACTTTGACATGGCCCGCATTAATAAATTGCTTAATATCTGTGTGGAAAATATTGGAAGCAAAAAACAATTAAAACATTGTTTCGTATAATCAGCGAGAGAAGTTATTAGATAAAAACCCACCTAAAAAAAAAACTGGCCAAGTGCCGGTCGGACTCGCTCACGAAGGTTTCCGTATCATTATTTATAAAAACGGCAAAAAAACACGTTTGTTGTATGGGAGCCCCCCTTAAATATTTGTTTTATTTTAATTTAATTATTTATTTTTAAAGTGAATATATAACTAAAGATTCTGTGAATATTTCAAGCGTGGGGAGGAATTTTATTGTAACATTTTAAACAGTAAACTACTTTAGCCAGCCTGCAACATGGTTGACCAATTGGAACCGTGCACCTAGCTTCTGACGTTTCTTATGTGCCCATGTAGGCTTATGTGAATGAAATATTTTTGATTGATTGATTTTGAACTAATAGGTCCCTCTCTAGTACTATAATTATGTCTTTTACGTTTTTGAAGATGTAAATGTTTGTTTCTTACGTACATGATGTTTTCATAGACATATTGACAAGGTAGTCAGGATTGCAAGCGCCTTGAAGGACAAAAAAAAAATATAAATAATGAATTGAGAATGTAACTCTATAATGAGACGTCTTACAAATTGGGATATTAATCAAGCACGGGCTAACTAACTAAAACTTAGACTAAACAATCATAATCTTTCAAATGTGCAAGCTCAGCGACCACACAGATCGTGATGGGCAAAAGTGCTTATACACGCCAAATCTGCAAGGGCTGTGGTTCTATAAGCACCGTCGTGATGTAAATATCCATAGAGAATCGCGAATGTCAGTTTAAAAACGTACATCATAAACAGTTCAGCGGGCCGAGCACGGGCGTATCAAGACGTTTGTGACAAGACTTGTTAAATTATGTCATGTCGATTTGTACTAGCATTTTATGACAAAACAGTTTTATCGCTCAAACTGTGATAAAATGTGTAACTCAAGTCTTGTCACAGTAGGCCGTGCTCGCCCAGCTGTATGTGTCTCACAAACCATTATGAAATAAACGTGTTTTATTAGTATTCGTGTATTTTATTAATATACCCGCTGAAAGGTACATTGTTTTATTGAATATCGTTCTGACAGATATTACTGAATTATTCTTGTATAAATTGTATTTCTTTTTTACATTCATTGTCGGTATTTCTCACCGTGACTTCGAAATAATTGACATTTGCAGACGTTGGAAACAGCAATAAATGTCGAGTTTTCACTTCTTTTGAGAAAATAGATAAAATATGAAGCATTTATAAAGTGAAGCTGCAGTTATCCGAATAAAATACCAGCGGGTGATTTTTTTTCATTGTTAAAAGTAAAATAAATAATAAAAATGGTCGCTGATCTTTTTTCTTTGCCTTTGTGGCTACAAACAGTCCTTATTACAATTATCCTTCTAGCAATGCGTGTTTTAATATGTTTCGTTATGCACACAAATGTTGCAATTGTTGACACTACGCCACCCTTTGAATATGTTTATAGTTGTACCTAATAGTGGGTATAATTTAGTATTTTTTGTTTTAGAGCTCATGCTCTTCTTTATCCATGTTTCAACCAATAATATTACATTTACAGTACATTTAAATGTTCGTATGATACATTGTATTCATCTAGTTTACCTGGTGCAACAATACCGCGAACATTTGTGTGTAAACAAGAAAGAGATTTAAAGCGCTGACAAGAGGCGATAAAAGTAGGCTTGTCTTATACAAAAAAAATGCCAAATCTATATAGTTTGTGGTAGCGGAAAAAATATATGTTATTCTTGAACATATTTCTCAGAACTTGGTTGTTACCAAAACACGTTTAGAAAAAAAATCTCGATACAAATTAACGGTAAACTAACCCTTTTCTTTGAGTTTCAATCCAAAATATCTGTATTAATTATAATATTAACGTACGGTTGGTATTTAATTAATAACAAGAACGTCTTTTTGTATGCAGAACTTGGTTGTTTATTATTTTCGATTACTCAACTCATTTTTGAGTAAATAAATAATTGCTTCATTATTTGCAATAAATTACAAGCGTTGTGTCATCGCACTTCTCTTTCTTTTGTATGCAGTCTGACAGTGACAGCGGTTTACCTGTTGTCAGCGTCTTAAGATAGATACTTTAAAGAGGCTATCAGAAGTAATTTCATAAAAAAATTGTGATCTATGTCTCAGTGACGCCATTTAGCGTAATATAGCAAAATTCAATAAAAGCTAAGTTTGACACGTTACACTTTTAGTACTATAGTGTGCGGGACGTGCTACACTACTCAAAATAATAATGTTTTTAGGTTAATAGCATTATATTTTAATCTTTTCAATATTTATACATATTTCTTTGTCTGCTAATCTTCGTCTGCCAATAACCAGAATTGAGATCTAATTCTGCAAAGTATGCGCTCCAGCTAAGTTATCAATAATGTCATCTATCCGCGGAATTGGATAATTATCCCTAGATATTTTCTTATTCAGCTTCCGATAACCGATGCGGAAAAGCCACGAGTTATCGGGCTTCTTGACTAACACAACCAGTGCTACGTATGAGCTTGTCGACTATTTAATTACACCTAACTTCAGCATTTCCCTCACCTTCTCATCTATAACTTCACGCTGAACTGGTGAAGTTCTATACGGGTGACAATGTACCCGTTCCTCATTCAAAGTTTCAATATCTACCGGAATTATCGTCGACCTCCCTAGTTGCTCTTTCGAAAAAGCAAACCTATCTACATTTATCTCTAATAACGCTAATAAACCCCTCTTCTCTTCTAATATTAATCCCTTATTGATTATAAAACGTTTTTCTTCTGCTTGTAAGGAAAATTCCCCACTATTAGGCAACTTGGAGAAATAATTATACATATTAATTTTTCCTCAGCTCCTGGAAAACCATAGAATTAACGGCTGCTTGACACGTGACATTCGCTGACCTATCGGTGGTTTGTTTTTCAAAATCCGGTTTATTTAGTTTTATTTGTTTTTCCGGATTTTGTTTTGAAACAAATGTAGGTTCACTTTTTTTATTATTATACATATTGCATAATTAGACATTATACTTCGAAAATAATTTTCTTTTAGTAGACTCGAATGCGAATAGCAACTTGACATGCAGGCGTGTACCACACTAAACTGAGCGACTTTTGCCCACTAGGACAAATGTATCGAATTACGATTTTGTTCGCTATGTCCCGTCTATTGTTAAGTTAATAGTTTAATGTCTTTGGTAGAAAGCTTAGCGATTTAGTTGTATAAATGTACTTTTATTGTTCTCTTTACAAATGTACAGAAGTAGTGCTTAAAACTAGCTTATGGATAAATTTATATTTGTGAGAGACTGGTCCTTGAAATAGGCATTGCAAGCAAAGTTGTAGTCGTATTATTTGCATAGTTATTATTATATATATTTTTTTCATACTTGATTTTATTATCGACCTCAGATTTGTCACCAAATATTGATAAGTTTAGCATAAAAACCTCTTCAAAGGTATCAGTGAAGTTCTATTTAGATTATTCAAACTATTACTATTAACTACTTATACTAGCAAGGGATCGCTATCTACCATAACTGTAGGCAAGTTTTATTTACTAGATGGTCCGCCGGCTGACATGAAATCAAAATTATGGCCCACCTTCAAAATTGGTTGGCCGATCTTGCTATAAACTCACGAACCGTAACAACGTAATTTTTCCCTATTTTCTGCTAGCAAATTATATGCCTAAATGTAGGTATGTAACAAATAGATCCCAGCTACAAAAATAAAGGGCAAAACAACCTGAAAGCTTTTTTTCAAAACTTGCGGTATTCATACAAAGTAACTAACAGTAACCTCAATCCTAACCCAACCTAATCATAATAACTACCGTATTAACGTAGGCTTATTTTTGTTTTGCATAATACTTGATACCGGGTGAGTTACAATGGTTTAGCCATTCCTAAATTCTAGACAAAACTGAAATCGCTTTTGTACTTAGAAATGGCTACTTAGTTAAACTATATTAAAAAAATTAATAATAAACGTTTTAAGAGGCGTAGTTGTAAAATCACCGCTACGCCAAAATAAAAATGTAGCCATCGCTACGTTGCTACGCCGTAGCTACGTAGTAAATGTTTTATTGTGTTTATTATAGCTAAACAAACGTGCTTAAACGTGTTCAATTGTTTTGTTAGCCTTCGCTAACAAAAAAAAAATGTATATCAAATGAATGCCTTAAAAATTAATATCAACTAAGCATGCTGTAAATAAGAACAGCTACTGAAAAACCTCTTAATGAATCGTATATTTTCCGTAATTGAAGCGGGTAAAGGTCTTAGGGTAACGACCTCACGAGTTTTGCTCATTTCACAATGTCTTAAAACAACTAGGACATTATGAGGTTACCGACCCCCAGAAAACATTACTTTTATCATTATCCGGCTATGTAGGATTCATTACACGCAACGCTTAAAAACTGCCGAGAATTAATGAGATTAATTAAACCTGGCCGAACATTGGTAACAAAATCCTTTATAACAGGGAACCTCAAAATAAGGCATGCATATATCAAACTACAAATGAAGTAAGACGGGTTTGGGGTTAAAACGAAAAAAGTGACCTTTCGTCACCAGTTCCTCTTTCTTGGTTTGAACTTGGCTTGACACTACTGGAGAAGTTGTTTATTTAAGATTTTTAATTAAAGTTGTTTTCATAAACTTAATTAAACTACGCCCCGGACGTCGGGAGTCGCAGGCTGATTCCCGGCCACCGTAGGCGCGGGCTTGCGGACGTTGAGCGATGGTTAGCTCGCCGTCCGATAAGGACCAGGCCCGGGTCGACGGCGCGTTGTGTTCCATGCGCGCCTCAAAGAGTTGTCAGCACCAACTGACGGGGTCCGATAGGACCAAAGCCTGCCAGGGTTGCGAGTTTGTCCGAAAGGGATATCGTAGCCCTGGCACACAGGCATCTGAAGGAAAACGGGTGGGTTTTAGTCAATAAAAGTCTGACACGCCCTCCCGCCCCGCCCAGAGCGGGGTACGTTATTTGATAATTTCCCACCCAAAAAAAAACAGAGACTTAATTAAGCTAAGGCCACCCTGGGAATCTAATTCCATTATTTCGTTTTATTCCAAGAAAAATAAACAAACTTCAAATTAATTTGACTCAGTGCAAATGTGGTGTAAATTCCCGTTCTCAAACAAATAGGTTACACATTTTGTAATAATACTATTATTATTATAATAATATTATAATAATAATATTATATATTGTATATATTTACTAAAGTTGCTAACATTAAGTGCTAAGCTATTAAATCCTAAGGATTTCGGCTAGTAACTTTTATTTGTACGAACTACAAACAGGTAAGAGTCGATTTATTCTAAAATAGCTCATTTATGAGAATTTGGGAACAGTTGGAAGGTTTATTTGTATCTGTGTGTGTGTGTGTGTGATTTTTGTTCTAACAAGTTTGGACCCGAGATACTTGATAAATATTGCAGCTTCAGCGTACTTTTACAATAAAAAACTTTTTTACAAAAAAAAACAACCGACTTCCAACAAAAGCACTAAAAAGTGAAAAATAACTTTAATTTGGGAAGCACATAACACAACATCACGCCTTGTTTCCTCGAAGGGTTGGGCATTTTATTACTCCGTTAATGTTCCGTGTGGTGCCGGACGTAAAGAATAGCACCATCCTATTTTTCTTCCCGTAGGTGTCGTAAAAAGCGACTAAGGGACTTACCAGAGAATGGACAGCAGCGTTCTCTATGCATTTTAACACCATACTGCGATCGCCAACCCGTCTGCCAAGCGTGGAGATTAACGAAACCCACCCACCCTCCTTTTGGGGGAGGCCTATGTCCAGCAGTGGACGTCTTTCGGTTGATGAATTTTATTACTGAGGTAAAAGCATGGGCCATATCAATTGTGTACTCGTATCGTCGGACAGGTGGGATTCTTCGATGCTCGCGCACTGATAGATACGACTGCACGCAGTCAAGTAAACATGCACATGGGTATCGGAGTTTCCGATATGTTTGTATTTTTGTTTAAAGTGTCTTGTTTTGTCATTACTAACATTAGTTTCTTATAAGCATTTCTGTGTTACTACACTACGTTACAACTAGGTATATGAAATATTATATTGTTAGAAGAGTAAAGAAGTCGGAGGGAACGAGAGGCGTGGCCAAGACAGTTGCATTAAGAGTGGGGATAGTTCGCGGCAACTGCAGACCGCGAAGAGCACACATAAAGTACTCTGTGGAGCACACGCTCTTTTTTGGATCGACAGCCGACGGCGACGGACGTCTCTCCGCCTCAGTATCGTGTTTTCTAGCTAATTGCTCGTTAATTCTATAAGTTTGGTAGGTTTTTCTATATTAACTTCACTTTGTTAAAAATAATAAATACAGTTGATTGGTTCTGCGTATATTTTTTAAAAAACCTGCTTCTGATAGATAATAGTATTATATTACATATTTATATATGAATATAGTAATAAATAATCATAATTTGTTTGCCAAAATTTTGGTTTCATCAAAGTTTACTAAAACGTCCGATTTTTGTTTGCTTGAAGCTTTCCATAACTTTAAGTTATTGCTATAAGCCTGAGATAACTTTATCTGACACTTAATAGATCAAGTTAGAAGCGAGCTGCCATTTTTCTCTGCATTAGAATTCGGCAAACTTATCTGAACTTTTAAAGCTTCCTATTTCCACTGAACGTTTTATCACAGATAGGGCAGACAGAGACTAAGCGAAGCTCATATCTATGGAAAGTCTTTTTATCGCTTTTCCTGACTACCTGATACCGGAGAACAAAGATCAAACTTGCGGATTACTGAGCTAGTATGAGTGAACGATAATTTGCAAAGTAAATTATTAATTGGGACCTTAAAGCCTGCAATACACATACTATGTACTATAGCACAAAAACATGCTAATTCAAGCAGATGCAGCTACCTAGTAAGTAGTACACAATTTGCATGTGTTTACGAAAAGATTATGAATATTTGGCACACAAGAAGAGCGTGAAAGCGTCAGGGTAGCCCGCGAAATTCAATTTTTTCTAAGTTTTTTGCAATTTGCAGGTCTTTGTCAGGTTGATTGAAATATGATTCGCGGCCGTAACAAATATGGTTTTACAGAATTATATTTATTAGAACCAGGAATACAACTAACTCTCTTCGTAGAATCCTATTGATTGTTACTGACCTGGAAATTGCAAAAGACGTAAGAAAATTTGAATTTCGCGGGCTACCCTGACGCTTTTGCCTTAAATAGCAAGTGTATTCCAACCATAAAACCTGGAATACACATGCTTCTAATAAGCATGCTTGTTTGCTACTAGGTAGCATGCTCATTGGTGGCATACTCTCTGTGCCCGTAAAATGTTCATGCTCTATTCGTACAGGTACACATGCTAGTTGAATGCTACTAAGTAGCATTTGCTAGAAAATAGTATGCTCTTAAACTACTTGGTAGCATGTTTATTCCACGCTTATGAATATTTTGCACATAAGAAGAGCATTCTATAAATTTGCGTGCTACTTAAGTACCTAAGTACAGCACAGTTCAGTACCCCAAGTGTAAGTTTGTAAGAGAGTAAACGTACCTAACTATTTCGTTTGCGTTAAATTTGACCGATAGATCTTATTGCTAAGATTAGAAGGGTGAGAATAAAAGTCTTAAAGCAAACGTACTAGTTTGCGTTAAGACTTTAAGAGAGAGTTAAGACTACGTTTACTCACTTGCAAATTACACTCGGGGTAGGTACTGTACGTAGCGTACAACGTTAGTGTGTTTACTAGTGTAAACAAGCATGCTATTTAATAGCAAGTGTTTTCCAGCCATAATAGTACAAAGGTATAGGGTAAGGTATTTCAATTAGCATGACGAATAAAACAATGATTCCCACCGGTTTGTCTAGTTAGTTTTGAATCAAAAATAATATACTTACCTACGTAGGTACGCATTACATTATGCATGATAATAAAACAAACAGAACAAATTCAAATACACACAACATTATAAATAAGTAATATAAAATCCGGCCAAGTGCGTGTCAGACCACGCACAATCAAGGGTTCCGTAGTTGGGATGAATTTATCCCAAAAACAAACTTAACATTGTAGTTGAAAAACATGCTCTCCCATACTAACTGCAGATGTAAGTTGGTCGACTATTACTCGTTAACTTGTACACGGGTTACTTAGCTGTGCTAGTTTTCCTTTTAGTTTCGTTATTTAGGTATACTACTGCCATGAATTTTTCACATATCCATAAACAACCATTAACCTGGCAGGGGGGACACTTTACTTAAACAAAAATTTGCACTATATAGCTTAATATTACGCAAACAGATTCCTGAATCGCAAAATTTTAAGTATTTTTGAACGGCCTACTTTTTGAAGATTTTATTTTATCACTTTGTTGGTGTGATTAGTATGTATACCCATGCCAAATTATATCTTTCTAGTACTAAGAGTCTCTGAGCTAAGCCGGGGACAGACGAACGGGTATGGCGAAACTCTAACCCCCTTATTACAAAACAAGGTTTATCTTCAGACCCAGGAACATGGAGCCATTATTGAATTTCGAACTTTATTCCGACTATGGTACAGTTCCTAAACACAAAACTGACAACTTAGTACCGAACTAAGTTTTCAGTTTTGTATAAAGAACGGTATTTCAATCACTGTTACGTTCTTATTACAAAAACTGGCTCTATGGTTTAAGCCATGTCAAAATATAAATCTTGTTTTGTAATAAGGTGCTAAGGGTTCCTTGTTGACTACGGTACATTCAAAAAGAACGTTTAAAAATATGATATTTATTATCATAAACTTAACATAATATAACATCACACCTGTTTTTGCCGAAGGGTTAGGTAGAGGAGTACCTATAGCACATTTATTATCATATTAGGCGTAGTGTAACCCGGTTTTTTATGAGTGATTCATATGATCAGTGATGGTTAGATATGATCAGAAACACTGGATGTTGTTCGTTTCCTTTGTGGTTGTACTACTCACAACCGTGCTAAAGTAAATTTATAGGTTTAAGCTGTTAGGGAAAGATTCAATTAAACAAGTACGTTTGAATTTAATTAATAGGCATTGTTATAAATTAAATGTGGGAAATTATGTATGTATGTTTATTAATTTTAATTGACTAATAAACATGTAATACAATTTACAGTACTTTAATTTCTCTAGCGCCATCTAGTGTTTCAGTGTTGCAATTTTTTATTTAAGTTTTTTTATTTTATTTAATTTATCCTGGGTTCCTTTATCGATACTGAACCTACCCCTAAGCTATGGCTCGCAGTTACTATAACACCCTGTATAGTAAAATTATGTACTAAAACATACCTGACCATACATGAACATACATAAAGAAACGACATTTATTTATGTATATGTCGGAGTTGGTTGTCAATTACAATTGTGGGTAATCAACAAAAAGTGTATGTTTTGTTTTTCTTATTGTAATTTAACGTGATTTGAACGTGGTTTTCTATCAATTATTGTCTAGTAAATCACAACATCATTTATTGAGTACTCTGTATACGCACTAATTGATTTTGGCAACTTATTTCGATAATTATTATAACCGATAGTTTTGTTCAAAACAATTGTTGACAATGTTACTTTGATTTCAAACTGATTTACTTTGTGAAATCACTATTGTTTATTTACGATAATTATTCTTGTATTATAGATTTAACATGTTTAAGTGTTTTGTATCAAGTAAACACATGACGTACTTCCGTACGTCATCGGACAGAGTTGTCATGGAATGGCGGGAAAGCAAGGTGGGAACATCGCCCTATATAAGAGCGTGCATTCGGTGTTCAAGTCAGTCGATCTTCGGATTCGACTCAATAAAGAGCTCCCCGCTCCTGACAAAACTGTCGGTTTACTCGGTACAGCGCTGCTGTATATTAACAAAGCTATATTGGCTTGCACATAGCGAGCGAGATATACTTTGTATTTGGGTGGCTTACGCCGCTATACGAGCTGTAACCTGAAAGGGTTTGTTCGTCTAACTCTACTTTGTATTTGGGTGGCTTAGGCCACTATACGAACCTGTAACCCTAACGGGGTTTGTTCGTCTGACTGCATATTTTTAACTAATTATTTTGTTATTAATTATTATTGTTTATTCTTGTGTTATTTTTAAAAGTGTAATTACCTACTGTAATAAAACCCCTTTAATCAGTTTAGAGTCTTGTTTATCCCTATACAATGGGAACTCCAAATCCTGACGATATACCGCTCGGCACTCCTGATCCTACATCAGAAGTGGGATTAGGTTTAGCCCGGGAATCGGAAGGTGCTGGTGATCCATGGCGAGTAATGTTAGAGCTTCAGAACCAAAATATGGCTCAGTTAATTGAATCAATTAAAACATACTCCGCTCCATCTCCGGTAATTCGCTTGCCCGATTTTGACCCAGACCTACCTGATTCCAATGCTCAATCTTGGAGTACAACCGTTGATATTTGCCTATCGGAAAAGCCTCTTCAAGGTGGTAATCTTATTATTGCCCTCACTAAAGCCTTAAAAAGTAGTGCTAACGCATGGCTTTCCCAAGTATCGTATACAGGCATGACCTGGACAGACTTTAAGAGTCTCTTTCTCTCTCGTTATGACGTTTCAGAAACTGTTTCCGCTACCATAATTAACCTTCATAATAGTCAACCAAAAGAAGGACAATCGTTAGCCGCATATGCCAGTCGACAGGTCACATCACTGACGTCTAAATGGTATAGCCTGAGTGTCGAACATATTGCTGTTTCTACTGTACTGGCCCATGTCTCCAAATTTGATTCCCGTGCTCAACGACTAGCATTTACTACCGAAGTAAATACCAGGCATAAACTTCAACAAGAACTGTGTGTCTTGTCCCATCTTAAGAGAAAGTCTCAGATTTCCTCTGACCAGAACGATTGTTCTCAACCTAAGAAGTTCAAACAAGGTACAATAGTATGTCACTTTTGTGGTATATTGGGGCATAAATCTACAGACTGTCACAAGAAGGCCGAGGAAACCAAACATCCTGGACCAGGCGGCTCTTCACATAAGGCGTCGCCAAAGAAGATCGTCTGTTACCGCTGTGGGGAGTCGGGACACGTCGCTCCTCGCTGCCCAAAGGCGACCGGAAAGCGGCCGGGAGGTTCAAGTTAAGATGCTGCCGGGAGTTGGCCTTCGAGCAGCCAACCATCCGTGAAACGAGTTGAAGCTTGTGATGTACGACCTACGAGTATCACTGGTGTTCTTGACCAATCCGGTGAGTCGCTTGCATTTTCGTAAGACTCTGAGGCTGAATGTTCTCTTATTGCTGTTGTCTGGCAAACGTATTTTTTGTGTGGTCAATATAATAGTGTTACCATTACAAAAGTTAATATTATTGATCAATGCTCTATTCCTGAGACTCTGAATTTAAATGATGTTGATACTGATATTCCATCTAAATATAAACCACAGCTGATTAAGACTCCCCGAGTACACAGATAGTGGGCTTTCCTGCAGGCGTATGATTTTGACATTATGTATAGAGGTGACTTTCTTTAAAATAAAACGCCTTCCACAATCAATCAACAAAGCAGAACAAAAACGTGTTGATATTACAACTCTGTCTGATAGTTGGCTTTTAGCTGAACAACAGCGTGATCCCGAGATTTTAGCAATCGTTTCTAATCTTAAAAATAACTCTCTACCTTCTGATGTTGCCCAAAGTTACGAATTACGATCGGGAACCTTGTACCGTAAAATACAACGCAATGGACAAACTCGTTGTTTACCTATTGTCCCAAGAGCTTTTAGATGGTCTGTTATAAACCACATTCATGTAGCAATCATGCATTTAGGTTGGGATAAAACACTTGAAAAGGTTTATGAGCATTACTGGTTTGATAAGATGGCCAGATATATTAGAAAATTCGTAGATAACTGTATCACGTGTAAAGTCTCTAAATCTAACTCGGGTAAAATTCAAGCAGAGTTACACCCTATACCTAAAGTTAGTATACCTTGGCACACAGTGCATATAGATGTTACGGGAAAACTTAGTGGAAAGAGTGATCTCAAGGAATACATCATTGTTGTAATTGATTCTTTTACAAAGTATGTTTTACTATACCATACTACCCAGATTGACGCATCAAATTGCATTAAAGCTCTTAAATCCAGTGTCTCTTTATTTGGAGCACCTTCTCGGGTTATAGCTGACCAAGGTCGTTGTTTTGCTAGCAAAATCTTTAAAGAATTTTGTGATTCCCAAGGCTAATAATGGGCAGGTTAGACGCATAATGAGAATATTAAAAAGTATGCTTACCGCCGTTGAAACCACTGAGCGATCTTGGCAAGATGCCATTGAAGACGTTCAAATTGCTTTTAATTGCACAATCGCGTTACTAAATGTAGTTCTTTAGAATTATTGATTGGAAGAGTTGCTAGACCTCATCCGTTCCGTGTAAGAGAACAAGCGGCCCTGGGTATAACTAAAAGTGCAGAATATGATAAAGTCCGATATGATAATTGGATACAGTGTACGAAAAATTCCTGAATGTCCAGTCACTGTTAGTGATGATGTCAAAATAGATACTGATGATGATTCATCTGCTGCTGAACATACTATAGCTGAATTAACAAGATGTCTATGTTGACTCTTGTTTGGAATGTCTATCTTGACGCTTAATCGGATGTCTATGTTGACTCCTGGATTTGGACGATGAACTTGACGCTCATGCGGGTTGTCTATGTTGACGCCTATGCGGGTTGTCTATTCGACTCCAAATTACTTGTCAAATCCCATGGTGTGATTTTGGCTGGGAGACTATGTCTCTACTTTTCGGATGTCTATGTTGACTCCTGGATTTGGATGATGAACTTGACGCCTATGAGGGTTGTCTATTCGACTCCAAATTACTTGTCAAATCCCATGGTGTGATTTTGGCTGGGAGACTATGTCTCTACTTTTATTGAGCTATGTATTGTCAGTATCAGTATGGTGATTTTAAATCGTTGCGATGCAATTGCTATTGACAATAATTTGATTTGGTTAATTCAGTATTTTTCTTTTCAACATCCAAGATCATTAAGGCTTTTGTTTGTCAGAAAGGCCGATCGATATTCACAAAGTGATTTTTGTTCCAGGATTACACGAGGTCGTGTAGAACGTCAGTTCTGGCCGTGTCGGAGTTGGTTGTCAATTACAATTGTGGGTAATCAACAAAAAGTGTATGTTTTGTTTTTCTTATTGTAATTTAACGTGATTTGAACGTGGTTTTCTATCAATTATTGTCTAGTAAATCACAACATCATTTATTGAGTACTCTGTATACGCACTAATTGATTTTGGCAACTTATTTCGATAATTATTATAACCGATAGTTTTGTTCAAAACAATTGTTGACAATGTTACTTTGATTTCAAACTGATTTACTTTGTGAAATCACTATTGTTTATTTACGATAATTATTCTTGTATTATAGATTTAACATGTTTAAGTGTTTTGTATCAAGTAAACACATGACGTACTTCCGTACGTCATCGGACAGAGTTGTCATGGAATGGCGGGAAAGCAAGGTGGGAACATCGCCCTATATAAGAGCGTGCATTCGGTGTTCAAGTCAGTCGATCTTCGGATTCGACTCAATAAAGAGCTCCCCGCTCCTGACAAAACTGTCGGTTTACTCGGTACAGCGCTGCTGTATATTAACAAAGCTATATTGGCTTGCACATAGCGAGCGAGATATACTTTGTATTTGGGTGGCTTACGCCGCTATACGAGCTGTAACCTGAAAGGGTTTGTTCGTCTAACTCTACTTTGTATTTGGGTGGCTTAGGCCACTATACGAACCTGTAACCCTAACGGGGTTTGTTCGTCTGACTGCATATTTTTAACTAATTATTTTGTTATTAATTATTATTGTTTATTCTTGTGTTATTTTTAAAAGTGTAATTACCTACTGTAATAAAACCCCTTTAATCAGTTTAGAGTCTTGTTTATCCCTATACAATGGGAACTCCAAATCCTGACGATATACCGCTCGGCACTCCTGATCCTACATATATAAATATACTTTATTGCTCACCAAATTATAAATTACAAAAGATAAAATATTTGTATACACTACAAAAATATACAATGGGTGGCCTTATCGCTTGCTGCGATCATTCCAGGCAACCATGTAAAATTACCTATGTCACTCCTTCTAATAAAATGTGAGGTATAATAAAATATTTAAAAATTAAATTTAACTGTCAAAGCAAAAATTATTAATAACTACGCGGAACGCAATTAAATAAAAATAAATATATTTTCTTTACAAATATCTAAAACATCGAAAAGTGGAATATTTATTAAGTACATCGAATGGTAATAGAATCGATACTATGATAAACGTAGCTTTGGTCAATTATACATTCGAATGCCTTTTATAATGAGCAAACGATTTGTGTTTGATCTTTTGTAATTGAATTCTATGTGGAGAAATGGGATTTTTTTCCTCGTTTTCCAACAGCAATTATAAAGTATCTAATTAACTGTGCTTTACAAAGTCATTTTATTTCATAGCTGTTATTTTGGAAGCTTTAATTTCCTTCTGAATTATACAAAGTTCAAGCGTATCGTTACATATGTATCTAACCTCGTTATTCCTTTGTAGATACCGGGTAACTGTCTCGGACAGACAAACTGATAACAATATTTGATCATCGTAATCTTCGTGACCCTAATGGAGCAAGACAATACTTGATCGGCCCATAATAAGTATTACGGCGCAAACAGGGAAAATAAATGGAAAAAAGTAATAGAATATATTAAAAAAAACAAAAAATTGACAGCTGATTCCTTGACCCAATTATTGGAAAATCTTTGTAATATAATAATTGATTTAATTTCAGGCAACTAAGGTCAATAGACGAGATACGTCAAATAATCTTACAAAATAATAAACTTATACGAGTACATAATCATCCCTACAAAATCTAGTTACTACGTTGGGTCGGCGACGTATTGCGCTGAGTCATGCTGTCTTGGAGCCTTCCGTGAAAAGCCGATACACCATACCCGTGGGTCAAAATTCTTCCTTCGTGAAAGTCTCTAGGTGATGATTCCGCATCCGCACCACAAAAGATTTGAAGTTAATCTAATGGCGCGACTCCAACTTCTTGACTCTCAACCTCAAGCTGAATTTGGTCTTCATTCTGATGTACTCCACGACCTCCTCTACCTCCGTTATGTGATACGTAGGTACAGAAAAATAAAGGACGAAGAAGAAAGAATATAAACTGGGTTGATAAGGAAATGTCAGCTGATACAAGATTCCTTAAATGAGAATATTTTCTACACAAGACCCTTGGAAAAACAAAATTTACATTAAGAGAGAAAAAGGGAAACCCAACACCATAGTTTCTTTTTTGTGTAACTATCACTAAACCACAAATAATGCAAACTTATACTCGTAGGTACTGCAATTCACTTGTACGGTAAACAAAACAGTTTGAAATGCAGAAAAACAATAATTCCATTATATGAATTTTTCATGAAATAATGACATTGGGGAGCAAATCTAACTTAGAGAGACCATCTGCCATAAACCGGCCATAAATCCGGACTCCAGGCTGGTACTGACATTTTAAATAGAAAACCCAAGTCCTGGTTTCGATTACTGGGTCTGGCAAAAGTATTGCAGTAATCGAAACCAGGATCTCATGCTCACCAGTAACGAGACCAACGAGGTACTCGTAAAATTAGAACTATTTTGGTAATAAACCAAACTAGGCTCAATCTGTATCTTGATGACTAGACTAGAGAAACTACTATCTGATGGGTAGGCATTGAAACTGCTGTTGAAACTGCTCCGTTTCTGTAGCGCATCGGAGATGTTTGCTCAGAGCCGACCTGACGACTTCCATGCAGTGATTCGCAAAAAAGTCGCTGCGTAGAACGCAGGTCCGTGACAACAGCATCGTGAAAACAGTGGTGGAGAGCCCTTACTCCCCATTTCTGAGGCGCTATGTGGGGAGATTGCAGGAGAGAGTGGCTGTGTTAGAAAATAAACACACTCTGCCCCAGGTATCGTCGGAGGTAAATGATCTGATATCACAACTGCGGAGCGATATTAACGACCGAGATCAGGAGCTGCTCGCCAATGATATACAGATCACCAACATACCGGAGACCAGTGGTGAAAACCCAATACACACGGTGATGTTGGTTGCGTCTATGATTGGCGTCAAACTCAAAGCGCGCGACATAGTGAGCGCCGACCGTGTCGGAGGCAGGCGCATTAACGCGACGCAGGCGACGGCGCCAGTGGAGACCCGCCCCCGCTTCCTCGTCGTGCGCCTTGCACGCCGCGACCTGCGTGACGAGCTGCTGGAGGGTGCGCGTGTGCGTCGCGGCATGACTACTGCGGACCTGGATTTGCCGGGCCCTGCGACGCGCTTTTTCATCAACGAGCGCCTTACGAAGATAAATCGAGAGTTGTTTCGGAGCGCCCGTGAAGCCGGCAGTCGCCTCGGTTGGCAATTCGTATGGGCAAAAAGAGGCCGTATTCTCGCCCGGTACAAACCCGGAGACGCCACTTGCCACATCCGCTGTGAGGCTGACTTACAGCGCATCTTCGGACCGACAACGGGTAACGGCGGAAATAGCACACTATAAAATTACCTTTTCGTTTGTTTTTATTTGTTTTGTTACACTTAATACTTGTCTAGTTAAGCTCATATTATTTTCTTATACTCGTACTGTCCTGATTGTCAAAGTAAGTTTAGGTGTGTGTCTTGCGGCGCACCTCTGTCAACTACACGTAAACCAGTTTTATTGCACCACATATATTTATCTACAAAATATATTTATTACAAAACTAATATTTAATTTTACAAGCTTATTATTTACAAAACTTTTATTTACATATCACAGCTTAAAACCTATTTTTCATTTTAATTTAATTATATTAATTATTTACATTTTTACAATTGAACTAAAACTAATAATATTTTACGAAATTAGAATGGAAACTACTGAATGCGCACTGATAGTATTGTTAAATAACGGAATTATTTTATATTATTATAATGATGACTAAAGGAGAAACGTTCCTTAAAATTGGTTTTCTTAATGCTGGTTCATTGGGTACAGGTCATGATAACTTGGTAGGTGCACTCGACAGGCATTGTTTTGACATTATGGCTATTAACGAGACTTGGTTGCGTCCGGGCGAAGAGGGGCGCGCTCCGGTAGTGCCGGGCTACCGTCTGCGTCACACGCCGCGGCCAGCGAGTGTGCGCTCGGGTCGTGGTGGGGGCGTCGGCTTTTATCTGCGGCGGGGTTTGAGCGCGCGTACTTGGACTGGTGCGATCGATCCAAGGTTCGAATCGGTTGAACAAATGTGGTTAACGATCTCATTGAGCGGCAAAAAGATTGCTATAGGTACAGCCTATCGACCGCCATGGCATGACCTTGTCCTTTTCCTAGATGCCATAACGGATTCTATTAGTTCATTGGGAAATTGTGACCACTACATAGTACTTGGCGACTTCAATGTTAATTTGTTAGACACGAACGGGATAAAAACTAAAAATATTCATGAGTTTTTGAATTGCCTTAGTCTTTCACAGTTGGTCACAACTCCTACTCACTTTACAGCATCCAGTGAAACTCTCATAGATCTCCTATGTACTGACCTGAGAGCAAGAAATACAGTTGTAGAACCTTTGGGTTCAATCAATGGCCATTCTATGATAGTTGGTGAATTTCACATTAAGCGTGACAAGTTTAAGCCATACTTGGTAAAATTTCGGCCGCTTAAAAATGTGTGCACGGAAAGCTTTAATTTACATTTATCGTTTTTAAATCTTGAAGTTATTTCGTCGCTTGACAACGTTAATGATATGGTGCATGTTTTTAATACCCATGTCATTTCCTTGTTTGATGTTCACGCACCGATCAAGACTTGTACTGTAAAGGAAAAGTCGTATCCGTGGATTACAGATACAATCAAAGCTATGATGCGTTTACGTGACGACGCACTTAGTAGTTATAGGAAAACGAAAGCCGACTCAAAAAATATATATTACAAAGAGCTAAAACACTTAGTAATTAGTTCGTTGTACAGTGAAAAAGTAGCATATTTTAAGCACAACATAAACAATAGAATAAAGGATCCTAAACTATTATGGAAAAACCTAAAATCCACTTTATCGCCCTATAAGCCCAAACAAGACCTACCGTCGCACTTTAGAGACCCTGACTTAATTAATAACAACTTTTTAGTTGTCCCCGGTAACCCCGTGGCAAGCACATCACTTATGAACTATTATGAAAATCATAGACATGGTGAAGAAATTTTCGCAATCACTCCAGTGGATGAGAACGACATCTCTCGTGTTATCTCCAACTTTAAAAGTAACGCTGAAGGTTACGACAACATTACTCTGGATATGATTAACATGACTCTGCCACACACGTTGAATGTTGTAACGGCCATAATAAACCGCTCCCTATTGACGTCTACGTTCCCCGACCTATGGAAAATTGCCTCCGTTCGGCCCTTGCCAAAAAACTCAAATCCGTCTACTTTAAAAGACCTACGCCCTATAAGTATATTACCTTGTTTATCCAAAGTATTAGAAAAAGTCGTTAGCCGCCAATTAACGCTGTTTTTGGAAAAAAATAACGTTCTACCTGATTTACAATCTGGTTTTAGAAAACAGCGCAGTACATCTACTGCTTTACTGGATGTTACTGATAATATATTATCTGCCCAAGATAAGGGTATGTGCTCATTACTGGTTTTACTCGACTTTTCCCGGGCATTTGATGCAATAAATATCCCGCTATTATTAGCGAAGTTAAATTACTATGGTTTCGACCCTAGCGCTACGCAATGGTTCCGCAGCTATCTAAGTAATAGGGAGCAACTTGTTGACTTGCGTTTGGGTGACGGCACTACCCTTAGATCAAGACCTATTTCTGTAGATAGAGGAGTCCCGCAGGGCTCCATATTGGGCCCCATTCTCTTTATTTTGTATTGTGCGGATATTATAAAATGTCTCCACAGATGCAAGTACCATATTTATGCCGACGATGTCCAACTTTATATATCATTTAGACCAGACGAGTACGATAATGCCATTAAGGACCTTAACGATGATCTTCAAAGAATCGCCGCCTGGTCTGAGGAGAACTGCTTGTCGTTAAATCCAACAAAAACGAAATATATGGTATTTGGCACAAGACAGCAGTTGGCTCGGTTACCAGTGACATTTGACTTGAGACTTATGGGTGAACCAATTGAGCGAGTGAATGAAGCGCGAAATCTAGGTATTATTATGGATAAAGACCTTCGTTTTGAGAAACACGTAGCAGACTCGGTTAGAAACTGTTTCTATCGCCTTAAGGTTTTATACAATGTGAGGCCTTTTTTATCCGAAAGACTGCGGGAACAGCTAGTGGAAACTCTGGTTCTGTCTAGGTTGAACTATGCTGACACGGTTTACGGCCCGCGCCTATTAGCTCGTACCGACCGCCTCATCCAAAGGGTACAAAACGCCTGTGCTCGTTTTTGTTACAATATCCCTCGCAGAAGCCATGTAACACCTTTTCTAAACAAGCACTTTACACTAAAAATGAAGTCCAGACGCAAACTACACTTGGCTTGCCTTCTGTTCGGTGTGGTTAAATATCAGAAACCAGACTACCTATTCAACAAGCTAAGCTGGGTTACGAGTAGACGAGAATGCGGGAGAAGGCAATGCTCACAACAACTCTCGACACAGTCTCAGGGTTCAGCCGCTTTTAGGGGTAGCTTTCGTTATGCGGCTTCCAAAGTATGGAATAACCTCCCACCACCGATTAGAGTAATTAACAGCATAGACACTTTTAGACGACGCTTACGGCAGTACCTTATAGAAGCGCAACGGGAGCTGGACATGGTGGCACTAAATGTCTCAATTATATGATGTATGTGGGTACCTACCAACTTAGGTATGTGTTAGTGTTTCTGTGTCTGTCGGTGAAAGTTGCACGAAAATGCAAATAGCCGCTGTTGTATATATTACATGTTATGTTAGATTTCATTAGATATTAACAAGGTCCTGATGTGTCCTTCTCATTTATTTATTAGTGTCTTTTTTGTTTTGTTTTTTTACAGTTTTCACTATAATCACACTATATTATTTTATATCTGACACAAATTTATTTTATTTATTTATTTATGTATGCAGTATAAAACTGATTCACATCCGTCACCTCATACTTCAGGTCCAGTTGAAAACCAGCGTCAGGCACTAGTTGTCTGGCATTTATGCTGAACTGGGCCTTTTTGGCGCAGCCGTGAGGCACACTTACCCGCAAATTTCTTACATCGCACTTTACACTATTTACTTGTTTTTTATTTTTTATTTTTACATGCTGTACTTATGTTATATTGTGTGCCTTAGTCTGTGCTGAATAAATGTATTTTCTTTCTTTCTTTCTTCTTTAGATTGGTCAAGTAGCATCTGCGCTGTCTGTCGCGCCCGCGATATTGCGCCAGTCTGTACGAGCCTTTATCGTTCTCTGCACATCCTGCCGCAGTCACCAGCTATTGTTATTTTACTAACCCGAACTGAATAAATCTTTCTTTCTTCTTTCTTTCTCTTTTTTTTTAAAAAAACGTTGCCCCATACTAAGAATTTCTCCTGTATTGTGGGCGCGTTAACAAACATTCAAATTCAAACACAAACAGCCAGACCTGCAACAACTACTTGTAGGTCATACAAATATTTGTTCCGTGCGGGAATCGAACCCACGACACGCAGCGCAGCAGTCAATAATTAAGTGTATGAAAAGATGTGGTGTGTTCCCATTTCTTCCCGTGGGTGTCGTAAAAGGCGACTAAGGGACTTACTAGAGAATGGACAGCAGCGTTCTCTATGCATTTTAACACCATACTGCGATCGCCAACCCGCCTGCCCAGCGTCGCGATTTTGGCAAACCCTCCTTAGGTGAGGCCTATGTCCAGAGAGGACGTCTTTCGGGTGAAATGATGATGATGAATGATGAGGTGTATGAAGATACGGTATTCTATTGGTCGTTTTGCTTGGTCGTATTGAGCTGAATGGTGCTGATCCACGCGTCCTGTTCGTGAACGGGCGCTGTCAGTTGGGACTGGTCATCTCTTAGCTGCCACGGCTTATTATTAATTATTTTAGTTTTGAATTGTTTTTTTTTCAATCTTTTTATCACGGATGGACGTTTTGCATCGTTCTCACATGTATAATTTCAATATGAATGATGTAACCAATACTATGTACCAATATTTTAATTTAAAAGAGTGTCCGTGCATGGAATTTCTTGCCCGTTCAGAAGAACAGTATGAAACTAGCTTCATATTTCTAACTGACCGATTTCTTGAAAATTCTAAAGTGCCTGTAAATGGTTTAATTGAAATAAATGCTTTGAGTTTGAGTTTGCTTGTGATTTCACCCGCTTCAACCGCGTGGAATGGCTTTCTATTATGCATTCCTATACCGAGCAAATACGTATTTATTTATGGAATCAAAATTATATAGAACCGCGGGTTAATTGAGTAAGACACTTACAGTAGCAATGGCAATCACTTTGACAGTTCAACAACATTCATTGAGTTATTTACGTTGTTGAGCAGACAAATTTTTCGAACATATAAAGCAATGGATTAGCATTATCCTTCAAAATCATTCAGATTGTGATTGATAATGTGTTATTAATTAGGGTGCTGGTGTAACAAGTTGTTGTTGTTCGTAGAATATAGTAGTAACGGACTTACGAGTTTGTAGGTCGTAAGTTCGAACCCTGGCAGCGGTTTACTTTATGTAAATACTTTGTGTTATTTCGTCACCATTGCTCTCAAAACGGTGAAAGAAAACATCGTGAGGAAACATAGAAAAACATGTCCTAGAACCAAAAAATCGAAGACATGTGACATCCACCAACCTGCACTGGGCCCGCGTGGTGAATTACAGCCCGCTCTATTCTAATACTCTCTCTGTTGTTGTTGACTGTACATTATTCAAGACGTGTTGGCACGTTGAAATATATATATATATATATTATTATTATTGTGTTAGGACATGAACTCAGTGAGATCGTATTATATTAGTGAGCATTTGAGAGCAAGCATTAGTGTTATGAACTTATGAGCGAACTTTGTAACACCCCCGCTTACATTAAAATATAGAAAAATTATTTTCATCATGTTTTATACAGTTTGTTTCAGTTCTTTTTTATGGTGACTTTACACCAAGTTGGTATCTAGGTACATTGTACAACACCGATTATTGTTCAAAAATACCTACATTTTAGTAATAAAAGGTCGTAAAATGAGCTATTTATCAAGTCAACCTTTTTAGGGTTCCGTACCCAAAGCTTAAAACGGGAACCCTATTACTAAGGCTCCGCCGTCTGTTTGTCTGTCTGTCCGTCTGTCACCAGGCTGTATCTCATGAAACGTGATAGTGAGACAGTTGAAATTTTCACAGATGATGTATTTCTGTTGCCGCTATAACAACAAATACTAAAAATCAGAATAAAATAAATATTTAAGGGGGCTCCCATACAACAAACGTGTTTTTTTTGCTCTATATTGATAACGGCAACAGGTAGACACTTAAATATTTAGTTACAAATATTTAAGGGGGGCTCCCATACAACAAACGTGGATTTTTTGCCATTTTTATAGATAATGGTACAGAACCCTTCGTGCGCGAGTCCGACTCGCACTTGGCCGGTTTTTTATTTAAAAAGTTGATCCTTGCAATATGATAATGACAAAACAGAGAAAAATGTTTCACAGTTTTTAAACATGATTTACTACCATTGCTACATTCACGTAAAGCCAATTTATTTAGAGCGTACTCTTTAACAATAAAAACGATACCACAGCCGATAAAGCCGAATACGTGTGAATTTTTGTACACGATTTAATTTTCTGTAGCGCTATAAAAGTGATCTAATGATGCCTATATTTTACAAACAACAAAAGAGAAAAGATCTCGAATGTATTTGGTTAATGTATTTTAATATTTGTTTGGAAAATGGTGCGAGCTAGTGATAAAATCTTTTATGCAAAGGTTTAACGACCATACTCCATTATAGGGTAGGTGTACCGTCTTATATCAGAAGCTCAAATACAACTATTCCCTAAGACGTCGAAAATATCGGAGGTCTAAAAAAAAATTACGGACCACTTATTTTTAAGCAACAAGAAAGGAGCATTCCTTGCTGCTGATGCTTAACAATAAGTGGTCCATAATTTCTTTTTCAGTAGCTATCTATACAACTTGTCCCAGAATTAACGCACAACCTCTTAAGGGGTAATTGTACTCATCATTATGAACAACTTTAACTATAGGACGAAACCTGAAATCGCGAAAAAAAAATCAGCTGTTCCCTACATTTACGTTCGAATAACTCGTCAAAATGTAGGGAACAGCTGAGATTTTTTTTTGGCAATTTCTGGTTTGGTCCCATAGTAAAAGTTGTTCATAATGATGAGTACAATGACCCCTTAAGAGGTTGTGCGTTAATGCTGGGACATGTTGTATATCTACTAGTTTTAAACTGAATTGTATGTATTTTTACACAATACTTATAAAATATTTGCTTTATTGTAAAACGAACATCTGCAGTGAGTGACAACATCGCGTAACTTTTTAATCGACACCTATGCAGTATTTCTCTAGTAGATTATACGTAACTTAGCCAGTTGGCAATAGCAATAAATTGATGGCACTGAAATGTAGTTAAAATTTTCTTTGTGTTTGGTTTTTTTATTGCTAATATCCCCGTGATTAAACACCATTATCAAGTTACTTATATGTGTTCCATTTACTATTAAATATTTTTGAAACCAAACCTCCAGAGACCCTAGCACTAACGACGTAAGCGTTCATAAATTCAAACGAATTTGAATCGAAAATACAACTATCCCATTAATAGCATTTTGTAATTTTTTTATAAACAGGCGCTGTTAGAACCTATCGCCCATAAATGTAAATACCTAAGTCTTAAAACTAAGTGAATGTTATGTGCGAAACGAGTATTTTCAATTTTAAAATCATTCGAAATTACGTTAGGTTTACTCCGCGCTTTTCGACCTAAAGTTAATCCCAGAGACTAATTTGACATTTTAAATGATTGTTATTCCTTTTTTTTTTTCAATTAGAGTTTGACATTTGCACCTGTCAATTTAGTATCTGGGATTAAAATACGAACTTTATATAGGCCTTGAAGTATTAAGTTTGTACAAAAGCAAAATAAAAACAAATAAATCAAAGTTCTCAAAGAATACCGACACTGTTTACAAAATACCGTCCATTTGAAGAAAGCTCTTCAGTAGATTAAACTCCCGCTTTGTAGCGGCACCACAAACAACGCGCAGTTCGGGGAATGGAAGCCGCGCGTTGTTTATATTGTCAACACAATATAAACAACAATAGACATGATTTACGTAATATATCCACAGATTATATTCACGCTTCTGTTTATCTGTTCAAGTATTCGTTTATTAAAAATAAATATTTGTAACTTGCGTGACCCACATTTGTTTAAGTACAGCTTTTGTTTTTGTTTGAGATTCAAGAATCATACCCTGACTAATATTATAAACGCGAAAGTGAGTTTGTTTGTTTGTGTTTCACGCTTAAACGGCAGAACGGATTTGGATTAAATTTGGCATATGCCATGGGTACAACATGACCTAGATTAGGACATAGGATACTTGTTATCACCACTTTTTTTTTAGGGGAAATAATAAAGCTTCCGAAAAACAAATTAACTTCCAACGATCTGTGGTTGACTGCAAAACTAAGCTACCAACCTTGTCGGGGAGGCGCCGCTGACGCGTGCACTCCGCACGCTCAACCTCATAGCGATTGAGACGGACTTATTCTGTTGTTCTTTGAGTGAATTCACAAGGAATGCATTGTTTGTAATTTGTTATAGGTAGGTAGGTACATGAATGTTAGTATTTAGGATACTTAATTAAGTTAGGATAAGCGCATTTATCGCATTGGGTTACTCTGTAATGGTAGATCTAAGAAGAAAAAAATAATGCGTTTCGTTCTCTAAAAAATCAATCATCAAAAACATCTTTCTTTAATAACAAAACTCAAATCATCTATTTGTTGTGTTATATCATAAATTTTGACCTAAGGCTGATGCGCGTAAAAGTTAAAACCAATTCCGTCTTAATATAAAACAAGATTTTTATTTTGACATGACTTAAACCATGAAGCCAGTTTTTGTAATAAGAACATAATTGTGATTGAAATACCGTTCTTTATACAAAACTGAAAACTTAGTTCGGTACTAAGTCGTCAGTTTTGTGTTAGCAACTTTACCATAGTCGGCATAAAGTTCGAAATTCAATAATGGCTTCATGGTTTAAATCTGGGTCTGAAGATAAACCTTTTTTTGTAATAAGGCCCAATTAAGTTTTAAAACTCATTTGTACACACACAAATGAGTTTTAAATTGTGTATAATTTACAGCCATTATTTAAATTGAGTGCCATAATTATACTGTTTTAATGGCGTCACGCAAAAAAAAAGTATCATTTATGTTTTTACCAGGTACATTGCTATTTATTGTTGTATCCATTTATATAAAACAATATCGATTTTAGATATTTTATAAAAGTATAATCTCCATTTAAAACTGAATGTAGTCAATGTTCAATGAGGAGATTGTTGTTTTGAATTCCCTGTGAATGTATATAATAATTAGATCAAAGTTTTTTTTTTTTTTTTCTTTTTATAAAGTATCACAGCTATTATATACAATACTACAATAAGGTATCACCTTATTCACATTACAATCTAGCCTATTCGCTAATAAGTAATTTAAATATAACCTAAACTGCTAAGTACATATAAAATTAAGAAATCGTCCAATAACGTCTTTCTTATTCACTTTATGTTAAGGGGAAGACACTTAATTCACGTGTTCTTTAGTCAGCACTTGCACTATAGTTTAAGTTCACTCACACTGCACTAAACTAACTCAAAAGGTTTTACCCTTTTTAGTCTTCGCACTAATTCAGTGATGTCAAGGAGCTGGATCGCCTCGACATTCACGTGATGATGAAGTCTGTGTTCGTGAGCTTCTGCATATTTTTTTATTACTATATTTACGACATCCATCTTGAGGTCCCGGTGGAGGTCGCTGTTTCTAATGTACCAGGGCGCGTTGACTATATCCCTGAGTACTTTGTTTTGGAATCGTTGTATAATTTGACGATTGCTTTGGCTGGTGCAACCCCACAGCTGAATACCGTAGGTCCATACAGGCTTTAAAACTTGTTTGTACAATAACAATTTGTTAGATATTGACAACGGCGACTGCCTACCAAGTAACCAATACATTTTTTTGTATCTAATATCTAGTTCGGCTCTTTTTTTTTTGACATGCTCTTTCCAGCGCAATTTTGCATCCAGAGTCATGCCGAGATATTTAGCAGTATTCGCGTATGGTATTGGTTGATTATTCATGAACACCGGAAAGTATTGTGGCTTTTTATTGGTGAAGTCAATGTGGATAGACTTGCTTTCATTGAGTTTGATACGCCATGTTGCAGTCCACTCATAGACACGGTTTATGGACTCTTGAACCTTTTCTACGGATTCATCGTGACTATTTCCAACAGCCATGATAGCTGTGTCGTCAGCAAAAGTTGCAATGAAACTATTTTCTAGCTCAGGAATATCGCAGGTGTACAGTAAGTACAGTACAGGACCAAGTACACTCCCTTGCGGTACTCCAGCTTTTATTTGCCTAAGATCTGAATAAGCGTTTCTTTGTCGTATCCTAAACAATCTGTTTGATATATAAGACTCTAAGATGTCTGAAAATTGTTGAGGCAACATTGTTTTTAGTTTATAAATAAGGCCATCATGCCATACTATATCGAAAGCCTGTGCAACATCAAGGAAAACCGTGGAGCACACCTTCTTCTCCTCTAGTGTTTTTTCAATAATATTAGTAATTCTGTGTACTTGGTCGAGCGTAGAGTGTTGGTCTCTAAATCCGAACTGGTAATCAGGGATTAAATTTTCAGTTTCAATAAGAGGCTTCAATCTCTTTAGAAATAATTTCTTAAATAATTTTGACAACACAGGCAACAGTGAGATTGGTCTGTAAGATGTTGTTTCATGAGGTGGTTTCCCAGGTTTGGCTATCAAAATGACTTCAGCTACTTTCCACATGTCAGGGACGTATTTTAACCGAAATGCAGCATTCATGAGCGTGGTAAGCTTGACTATGGCTTTGCGAGGGACATTTTGTAAAACTTCCCCTGTAATTAAGTCGTAACCACGGGATTTTCTTCGATTAAAAATACACTTAATTTCTCTGGATACTTCTTTTGGGGTAACCAACTTTATATCTGAACTAATTTGTACACCCTGAATTATTCTCGTATTGTGAGTCTGGGCTTCATTTGGTTGGAATATTTGTTCTAAATGCTCAGCGAACCTTAGGGCTTTTTGCTCGTCCGTCACTGCCCATTTTCCATTTTCTTCCTTAATAGGAGGAGTTTGTATGATCGGTCGTTTTATGTGCTTGGTTGCCTTCCATAGCGAGTAGCCTGTTTTAGTATCACTCGTTAATTGGCTAAGGTAGCTGTTTGTTGAGGAGTCGTTGTAGTGCTGAATTTCTTTCGTAAGACGCTTTGTAAGGTTGTTCAGTAGTTTTTTATCTCGTGGACATCTGGTCTGATGCCATCTATTTCTTTGTTTCCGCTTTTCAGTTATAAGACACCTAATTCCTGTTGGGTATGCGGTTGCCTTAACCCGGTGTGTTTTTTCCGCAGTGTTTTTCCAGGCAGCTTGCTGTATACTAGTTGTAAATTTACTTAGTTCCAAATCCAGCTGTTCTGGAGTTTTTAATGGAACTCTTAATTCTATTGTGTTATCCAAGTCTATTCTGAAACTTTCCCAGTCTGTATGAGTATTTCCAAGTGTAGGATTGTTCTCTATGCGTAGGATCCGATGCCATACTGACAAAATTAGTGGTGAATGGTCTGAATTCATGTCAAAACATTCATCGATGCTCAAGTAATTACTAGAGATATTTTTAGTCATAAAAAAGTCTATTAGGTCTGGAACTTTGCGAGGATCGCTTGGCCAATAAGTTGGTTTTCCGGTAGAAATTGCTTCACACTTTAGCTCTTTCATGGCACTCATAAGTTCCTTTCCTTTAGTGGTGGTTAGTCTTGACCCCCAATGCGTGTTTTTAGCGTTGAAGTCGCCACCTAAGATGAATCTTTGTCCGAGTTGCTGTAAGAACCTCACATATTGGTCTTTTTTATATTGTATCTCGGAGGTGAGTAGATGGCCGCTACGGTGATTGGATACAGTTGAGATTGAATACAAATCGCCACAGCTTGAATTTCATGACATTCATACTTAACTTCTTCATAATGACAAAGATTATCTTTGACTACAACAGCGCTACCACCTCGGGCAGAATTGTCAGGGTGCAGTGCATCGTACACTGTATAATCTCGAAACTTTATGTATGATTGCTTAGTAAAGTGAGTTTCGGATATAAGGCAAACATCGATGTTTTCTGTGATCAGGACTACTTCTAATTCTTGTTGATGTTTAAGCAGTCCGTTTGAGTTCCATGCCATTATTTTTAATGGATTCATTTTTTCTGCCTGGAAATAGCATTTTTAGCGCTATTTTCTAGTCTATTCAAACGAACGTTAAATGAGGACATCAATTTAATAATTTCGTCCAACTTTCCTCACGAACATTCGCAAGGTTAACAGTTTTGGCTGTAATATGTGCGTATGTTTTCTTGTGAGGGTTTTGTGTCACGTAATGGGTTTGCGTTTGTGAGCTAGTTTGCACTTTTTCATTGATTTTGTGCTGGCTTTTTGTTGCCTGCTTCTTAGTAGTATTGTTTTTTATGCCTTGCATTTCCCGGGCTACTATACATCCTCTATAATTAGCAGGATGTGGTTCCCCACAATGGACACATTTTGGATTCTCGTCTGCCGGTTTTTTGCAGTCAGCAGTGAGATGTTTGCCTGTACATTTGACACATCTAGGTTCCTTTGAACAGTATTTGTGTGTATGTCCGTATGCCTGGCATCTCTTGCATTGAGGTACTAGCCTCGAAGTATGGAGAGGATGTACTTCTACTTTACATCCTAATAATGACTTAATGCTATAGATTTTATTTATGTCTTCCTCGTTTCTGAAAGTAAGCATAAACATGTTCAGGGGCTCCTTATTTTTCCACCTCAATTTGTTTGCAGCTTCTTCAATCTGGAAACCTTTATTTTGCAAGTCCTCAATAATTCTGTCAGGCTTGCATGTAAAATGAAGGTTTTTTACCATAACTCTTATTGGCCTTTCCTGCTTATTTTCGTACGAGTGCCAGAGAAAGTTATTTTCATTCAATAACTTTGTTATAGTCTTATAAGTGTCTTCGTTCACTGCATTTATTTTAACGCACTTTCCATTCAACATTTTAGTCGTGAATTTATCACCAGACTCAGAGCTTGACAATAAGTCAAACAAGGCTTGGTAGTTCTCGACGCCGTCTACTACAATAGGCGGAGGTGGCGGAATCTTTTTGATCTTCACTTTCTCAGACTGAATAGTCTCTACGTGTTCAATGTTGGCAGTGTGAGTGGGCGATGTGTTTAATTTACTTTTTTTTCTGCTCTTTTGCCTGATCCACTGAGTTTCCTTGGCTAGCTCCTCCTCGTCCGTACAGTATTCAGGACACTGTGTTGGACTATTCATTGGCTCAGCTGGCTTACTGGTTGAAGCTGTACTTTGGTCTGCTTTATGTTGTAAGTACCTCACTTGTTGTTGGAGGCTTTCTATTTGTTTTTCCATATCAGAAATAATATTTCGCAGTTGCTCATTATCTGCTCTTTCTGCGCTGTAGTATTTGTACAGCAGTTGTTCATTTTCGGTTTTCACCTTAATTTTGGTGGTCTCAGCCATTTTAGTGGCGAGATAATAAATAACAATTATAATTAAAATGTAGGTCAATTCTTACGTAATTGTGTGTGACATCGCGGCGAGCGCGGTGCGGCCGGCGCGGTTGGTTTGCTGCGTCTGCACTTTGCACTTAAGTAGAGCACGCGATCGACGCGACTAGTTTCAACGAATATCAAAACGCGAAAGTGAGTTTGTTTGTTTGTTTGTGTTTCACGCTTAAACGGCAGAACGGATTTGGATTAAATTTGGCATATGCCATGGGTACAACATGACCTGGATTAGGACATAGGATACTTGTTATCACCACTTTTTTTTTAGGGGAAATAATAAAGCTCCCGAAAAACAAATTAACTTCCAACGATCTGTGGTTGACTGCAAAACTAAGCTGTTTTAAAATTAATTACAAAAAAAAGACCTGTCGCCCAAAACTTCTGTAAATAATAGGTTTTTGGTATTAAAAATAAACTAAGAACAACAATATGATCCTACAGTTTTTACACTATGTTGTCCCTTAACTTTGATATAATTATTATATACATTCACAGGGAATTCAGAACAACAATCTTCTCATTGAACATTGACTACATTCAGTTTTAAATGGAGATTATACTTTTATAAAATATCTAAAATCGATATTGTTTTACATAAATGGATACAACTATAAATAGCAATGTACCTGGTAAAAACATAAATGATACTTTTTTTTTGCGTGACGCCATTAAAACAGTATAATTATGGCACTCAATTTAAATAATGCCTGTAAATTATACACAATACACACACAAATGAGTTTTAAAACTTAATTGGGCCTTATTACAAAAAAAGGTTTATCTTCAGACCCAGATTTAAACCATGAAGCCATTATTGAATTTCGAACTTTATGCCGACTATGGTAAAGTTCCTAACACAAAACTGACGACTTAGTACCGAACTAAGTTTTCAGTTTTGTATAAAGAACGGTATTTCAATCACAATTATGTTCTTATTACAAAAACTGGCTTCATGGTTTAAGTCATGTCAAAAAAAAAAAATCTTGTTTTATATTAAGACGGAATTGGTTTTAACTTTTACGCGCATCAGCCTCAGATCAAAATTTATGATATAACACAACAAATAGATTATTTGCGTTTTGTTATTAAAGAAAGATGTTTTTGATGATTGATTTGTTAGAGAACGAAACGCATTATTTTTTTCTTCTTAGATCTACCATTACAGAGTAACCCAATGCGATAAATGCGCTTATCCTAACTTAATTAAGTATCCTAAATACTAACATTCATGTACCTACATACCTATAACAAATTACAAACAATGCATTCCTTGTGAATTCACTCAAAGAACAACAGAATAAGTCCGTCTCAATCGCTATGAGGTTGAGCGTGCAGAGTGCACGCGTCAGCGGCGCCTCCCCGACCAGGTTGGTCCGAGCGCGTGGTCCACTAGCAGTGGGGGCCTCCGTCATCGCCACACATACCTGTCTGGAACACACAGGCTCTGCGCTAAAATAACTGCATTATGCATAACTGCAAAATGTGGTAAGATTGGGTAGTAATACACACCACTAGTGATTATCCCGTTGCTATGGAAAAGTCACTGTCTACGAAGAAGCCCGAGTCTGGATGTGACCTGCTTGGGAAGAAGAGATTTCGAGATGGGTAGTCGTGCCAAGTGATTAATTTTCTTTCTACAGTAGAGTATCTCTCATCCAGCTGCAATGAGCCGAGAAGGGCGTATTTTGTCTGAATGGGAAACCGCTTATTTAAATAACGCTTTTAAAAAATATTTTCCCAGTGATCATTATTTTAGTTACTTCCTGCACCGTCAATAGCCCGGATCAATAAAAAAACCGGCCAAATATGAGTCGGACTCGCGCACGGATGGTTCCGTACCGTCTGTCTGGCCGTCTGTCACCAGGCTGTATCTCATGACCGTGATAGTTAGACAGTTGAAATTTTTACAGATGATGTATTTCTGTTGCCGGCGTAATAACAAATACAAAAAACAGAATAAAATAAATATTTAAGGGGGGTCCCAAACAATAAACGTGATTTTTTTGCTCGTTTTTGCTCTATATTGATAACGGCAACAGGTAGACGTTTAAAATATTCACAGATTCTTTAGTTATATATTTACTTTAAAAATAAATAATTAAATTAAAATAAAACAAATATTTAAGCGGGGCTCCCACAGCTCTAGCTCCGCCAAAGTTCACGTCAAACAGTCAGTACAGCTCTAGCTCCGCCACAGTAAATAGCAAAGTACCGAAGCACTCTCTTGGAACAACTTATTCCTCTGTTTCATTTATCAACCAGCATCCGCCCAGTTTAGTTGTGGGTCAATGAAGGGACCCACATTCATAACAACCGTAAACAAAAAAAATCATCTGTGAGCTGCATGAGTTATGAGAACATAGTACCTAAATGTAGGGAACAGCAGATTTTTTTTCGCGATTTCTGCTTTGGTCTTATAGTAAAAGTTGTTCATAATGATGAGTACAATGACCCTTTAAGAGGTTGTGCGTTAATTCTGGGACATGTTGTATATACAATCTGATGATATTTATTTCGAGCATTTTCGATAACAATAAATAAGACGACCGGTATAAAAATGTAAAACGTCTCCCTGATGTAACTTCCAGACATAAATATTAGTTTCGAATTTTATTTCCCAATCCGTAAAAGTAAGTTTAACAGCTTAAACATCAAACAAGTTATATTTATTCCCAAATCAGAAAAAAGAATTTTACAAAGCGACATTATTGGTACCGGCTAAACAACTTAAAATTACCTCAAGTTAGTCAGTCACGCGTTGCTCATATTTCATGTAACGGCCAACTTAGTACTTTAGTCACTGTACGTGTGAACCAAGTTAGGAAACAATTTAACTAAATTATGGCGACGATTTCTAAAGCATTAGCCCCGTCGATGTAACATCTTGGCCATTACGTTTGATGTCGGCTAATTCGTTTTGGGCAAACATTTTGCTTGGTGCGTTGAAATATGCTGTATTGGTATACTATTTTAGGGCCCATATTGGTTATGTATTTTATTACCATAGTGGTTTCGTAAATTCGTAGACAAACTTAATTATTTCAAAACTGGGATGCGAATTGGTGTCTCTTGTGGCGGCTAAACTATCAAACGTAGTAGGTATAATATAATATATGTGTTATATACAGGGTGGATTTTTGAGATGGGGCAGTAAGGGCAGCTACCTTAACCGTTGTAGCTATAGGAAAACAATCTTAGGAGACTATCCATAACTTTATGAGAAATTTTGATTTGCATTCACAGATTTTGAAAAAAATTTACAGTCAGCAGGAAAATGGGCAGTTTTCACAAAAACTTTTTTTTATGGCATTCGATCCTGTTTCTTATAAGGATCAAAACCCTCTATTAGACCAACTGAGGTTTGAGTACAGTCGCCAGCACATCAAGTTACCCCACTTTGACCTTGAACGCGTTATGAGCAACAACAGCGAGAATCGTACGAAAGAGATACATAGCTTTTTGTCTGTTCTTACTTGTTATGTTTCGTGCTGCAGTGCGTACGTGAGGGTGCGTGCGTATGCGCGTCGTGGTGTAGAATAAGATACTGTGCGATAAGAAACGCGTGGTTGAATACTGAATCCTTGAATCGAATAGAAATAATGGCATGGTAATAAAAACAGGCGGCCCGCGCAATGCCTAAAATATCTATGAAAGCTTAAACTTTAATCAATATTTTTTATTTAAATTATCTTTTACTTAATCGTTCATTCTTAAATATTTGTTGGAAAGTTACATAAAAGTATTAAGTTTGTATTATCTACTCTTATTACATTTAAACAGATCTCGATGAATATTCTTAAGTAGACAGGTATAATCTGATGTGAGAAAAACATTTTTTATTTTATTTATTTCAAACAGGTTCTAATTACCTTTTCGGAGTTTTGTTACCTACTTATTGGCGGGTTGGCGGTCACCTAGTGTTTTCGTGCGTTCCTTGCTCTTCTATTCTAAGTATTAAAGAAATTTTATGTCGAAAACCCAATACACAATGTGTTTGAAATTTTGAATAAATATGGATACCTACCTCATGACGAACGTGTGTGAAGTTAAGTTAATTAATTACTTATACCTACAAAAAGCCTTTTGTAATCCGCCGTTCCGCGACACTGTCAAAAAAAAAAAGTTGAACTTAGGAACGGAATTATCTATACCTACCGGAGTTTGCTTATACATGCGAGTTCAACCTTATTGCGCTAGTAATAAGATACGATTTCAAAGGTTATGAATTTTCAAATAAAATTCTAATCTATTATTATCGTTACTTCCTAAATATGTTACTTAGACTAAAGCTGAAGAGTTTGTTTGTTTGGTTAAACGCGGTAATCTCAGGAAGTACTGGTTCGAATTGAAAAAATCTTTTTGTGTTGGATAGTGCATTTATTTAGGAAGGCCATATAACATCACGCTACAACCAAAACCAATAGGAGCGGAGCATCAATGAAAAATGTTGCAGAATCGGATAAAACTATTCCTTTTAAGAGGCCGGATGGATGCGTAGTTCATACAAACGTAATACCAAAATAATTTGTAAATCAAACATATTCTTACGGTAGTGTGTCTTTATTCCGATTGGAATACAGAATATCTAGGTTCCTAAATATATATTTTGAATGGACACTGATTAAACAAGAGTTATGAGAAAAATAAGTTTAAATTCCTCATATCTCATCTTTATATCATTGTCCTTTCAAAATATGTATTTGGGAAAATAGATATTCTGTAATCAAATCGAAATAAATACACACTACCTTAAGGGGCCGGCGTAGCATGCGTAGTTCATACAAACGTAATACCAAAATATTTAGTAAATCAAACATATTCTGAAGCTAGTGTGTATTTATTTCTATCTATATTATATATATATGTTATAAGAGGATACGATACGAGATATGAGAAATTTAATATTTCTATAGAAAACTTATTTTTCTCATAACTCTTGTTTAAATCAGTGTCCATTCAAAATATATTTGGGAACATAGATATTCTTTATTCCATTCGGAATAAAGACACTGTTTGATTTACAAATTATTTTGGTATTACGTTTGTATGAACTACGCATGCTACGGCCCGGCCCCGTGGCGTACGCTGTGTAAACGGTTAAAGCTACGCAAAAATCATGTATGACGGAATTGCTTCCCTTTAAAAACTATATTACGAGAATATGAGTTTGTTTGTTACGCATCATAATGAAATGTTGCACGTAACACGTTGTCAGGGGTACAGAAAAGGACATGAGTTCCCTTATGAGCCTATTAATATGAGAACTCGGGTGAAGCCGCTTATAATGCGAAAGTTAGTTTGTTTATTTGTTACGCTTTCAGTTTTGCAGCACGCAGTGACGTAGCTAGTAATGGGGCTCCATATCAAAAACTCTTGGCGGGGTCTTTTGCAAAAAGGACACTGACGTTTTTTTAAATACTATAAATATGCCGTCGGGGCCCCGTATATTAGATACGGTGGTAGCTACCACACTGCAAAATTCCATTATGATCGGTTATGTAAGTAGTTAAGGAGCCAAAAGCAGGCAAGTAGGGCTCTTGGTGCCTTAACTACACAACCGATCATTATGGAATTTTGTATACCTACCTATCAAAAAAGGACATAGGATAGGTTCCTACGGGAACGCATGTGAAACCGCGGGAAAAATATCAAAATAAAATGCGGAATATCAATCTTTTTATTTTTAAACATTATTATAATTAAAAACTTAAAAACCTACCTACTCTCAATTTTAAAATATAATTACAACCAAATATAAAAAACAAAATCAACGATCAAAATATTTTATTTCACTTATGCCTACATGGGCACTTATAAAACGTCAGAAGCTAGGTGCATGGTTCCAATTGGTGGTTTCCTATGGAGAAGAGCCGGCAAGAAACTCCACAAAACCAAACTAAGTATACAAGATTAAAGGAAAAATTCTCAAGAATATAACAATGGTGCGAAAAGAAGTTTAAAATTTTAATTTACGGTATTAACTATTAAATTATCTTTGTCACGTTATTAGAAGAATTATCCATATTAATATTATAAATGCGAAAGAAACTTTGACTGTCTCTTACGCCTTCTCGGCCTAACCGCTGGGCAATTGTGATGAAAAATATGGAGATAGTTTGAATCCTGGGGAAGGACATGGAGGAAGGTTTCTTGGCAGGGCGGTCATTCCGGCGTCCTTCAGGCGCCTCCTGACCATAGAAATCTAAAACAAAAAGAAATTTTGTCAATTTCAATACTTACTGATTCTTTATTACAACAAATTGTACGGGCCAACTTATAGTTATGGGATGGTTAAAAATTATTCTTCAAAATATAAACTTATACAAATAAACAAACTGTCGAATTGAGAACCTTTGTTGAGGTGGTTTGTAAAGAATTGAAGGAAGATTTATCAAATAGTTTTTTATTTCTCTTTTTTTTAAAAAAAACGTTGCCCCATACTAAGAATTTCTCCTGTATTGTGGGTGCGTTTACAAACATTTAAACTCACATAAACAAACAGCCAGACCTGGAACAACTACTTGTAGATCAAACAAATATTTGTTCAGTGCGGGAATCGAACCCGCGACACGCAGCGCAGCAGTCAATCGCTTAACCACTGCGCCAACGCCAACCGTGTCGTCAAATAGTAGTAACATTCACAGAGTCTGGCCACGCGGCGCGCGTAAAACCGGTTTGAGTGAGCGCCGCGCGGCCCTTCCAACTACATTCGTCTAGAAGGTAGTAGTTTGTTTTGTGTAGTAGGTATTTTTTTTACACTTTTTAAGAAAACCATGTTTAATGTAAGTGATGAATAAGTTAAGGTGATAAAGGTTCGTCCTCGTACCGACTCGCGCAATATCGCGGTCGCGACAGGCACCGACGAAGACAATTTCTTTGTCGGTGGCTGTCGCGCCCGCGATATCGCGTGAGTCGGTACGAGCGTTAAGTGTGATTACAAGCTACACATTCACATCCGATTCTGACTTCTATGCCATACGCATAAGGGTGGCATTAAAAGCATAAACGTGGTTACAATATCAACTGTTTATTACAGGTGCCATTTGTCATGCCACCAACGCAATAGAAATCAAAATCGGTTGAACGGACTGTAGAAAAGGTTTATTTAAACGTCTTATCTTATTTCAAATGGAGTTTATGTTAACTCTGAATTTAAGCTTGCACGGTTACTCTACATTGAAAGGCTTCTACAGACCGGCGCGACACAAAGGACCCGCGTGTCGCGCGACGAGCGGTGCTTTTGTGTTAAGTTGCGAGTCGCGCCGGTCTGTAGAAGCCTTAAAAAACTAACAATATCGGGTCGGGAACTCACCAAGAAAAAACAAAGAAGATACCTACTTAACTATCCCTTCTGTTAACTTAATTCGATAGTTCTATAGATAAACACCATTGAAACATTTTTTAAACAGTCTTTCTTTATTTTAATTAATAAATATCATTACAAAAAAATATTACTCACCGTTAAGCCGAAAAATATCTATTACCACTCCATTGCAGCGCTATGATGAGCTCCCTTTCAATTTGCGTCAATTGAGAAGCCTTAATATTTAACCGCACTTATTTATTTTATTACAAGTCAACTGTCACTAATAATGAGACACAATTACTTTTTCTATTGTTACCGATCTCTATGAGATGTTACGACTCCAATCCAAATTCCAACTGAGTTCAACTGACTGACCGACTGACGTAAACATTAAATTAATGGTAAATGGATAAACGTCAAACGAACGATGTGATGAATGACGAGTGAATTTCGTTGAATTTCGTGAAGGTTCGGGAAAACTCGGGTGCGGCGGCGGCCGCGCAGGGAGCGCGTGGGTGTGGCTTATTCCTAGTGAGACATGATAATTGGCTCCCAATTATTAGTATGTGCAACCATTGGGCAATTTTAGAAACTTAGCAAACTCCACCAATCATGCCAAAGATACTTTCTTTCTAACACTCGATGGCGCGTCGTAGTTATAGATATGTATAGGGTTTACGTTGATGTGCTGCCGTCTGTACAAGAAAAGTCAGAAATCGCAAAAAACTTTTCCCATACATTTCGTAGGAAATGAGACTCCAACAAAAAAAATTTACCATCGATAAACTGGCTGCTACAAAAAAGACTGATCGAAAAACAAATAAAAAAATTATAAATTTTACTTTGGGTATTATTTTACCTTAAAATTAAAAACTTGAAACTTTAGATTTGGACTCACCTAGAAATGTTACTTTTGTGTTCTTGAGATATCCAGGTGTGACATCACCTGGATATCTCAAGAACTACTAATGCTATCAACTAGAAATTTAGAATAGTTTTAGATGACGTTTGCCCAACTATTTTTCAAAGAAGAAAGAAATTAAAACAAAAATTTCTTTTTGCAAAAAGTCAAAGTCAAATTGTTTATTTGAAATAGGCACATTTAAGGCACTTTTGGACGTAAATATTTACAAAAAAATAGAATTGATTCTAGTCGCCCCTTCCAAAAGGTAGTTTCGTATGGAGAAGAATGGGCAAGAAACTCCACCGGTACTCTTTTAAAATCTTGTACACTATTTTTTTATGTACATTAATTATATAATTATATGTGATGACGATGCACCTAGAATAAAATTACTATACCACAATAGGTAATAAAAAGAGTTAAGAATGAAGCAATGACAGATAAATTAATTTTGTGATAGATATGGTGCTCACATATTTACAAAAATTTTAAAAAATATATACGATTTCCTAAAAAATTACTAAAAAAAAGAAAAAGGGACTAAAAGGGACTGAAAGGGGGTATTAAAATGTTGAAGTGGGGCTACTAGGGCGTTAAAAAAAAAAAAACAGAACACCGCAAACAGCGTTCTTTTATCATATAAAAGAACGCTGTTTGCACATTCTCAAACATTCGTTTTTTTTTAGGCAGCATAGTTTCCGACTTTTGATGAAAAAAAAAATATCGTTACCCCCCCCCTTATCTCTGAAGTTTGCATAGATAAACATCTGAAATTATTCCATGTGACAAAAGTTTATGTAAAGATTACAGGAAAAATAAAACAATGTCTCTAAATAGCACAGTTTTTCAGAAATCATCAACATCATAATTATATGTCTCGAAATAGCACAGTTTTTCAGAAATCTTCAACATCATATATACGTACGGAACCCTCGGTGCGCGATTCCGACTCGCTCTTGACTGGTTTTTTTTTACTATAAATCAAAGCCCGTATCATTTTATACGTTCCCCATTACATAAGTATGAAAAAGTGATTTTTGAACTCATGTAACTTGACGGAGAATGACCCTGCAGGTTTATTAGGTACCTGTAGCGTCATTATCCGTAAAGTTGCAGCTAATAAAAAGTAAAAGTATTTCGATCATAAGCTAAAGTTCTATTCTAGCATAAGCAACTATAGTTAGTTCTTACCGAAAACAGTACTTTTCAATGTCGTAGGTATAATAGCGCAGGGAATGGCCCTACGGATATGGTCCCATATTGAAAAGTGAAGAAAATAACATGTTCTAACGTAATATAACTTATTTTTGCTTTCATAAATTAGCCTAAAATGAATGATTGTTCTCCTTTCGAAACACATTGAGAAATAAATTATAGTAATAAACGTTTTAGTAACAGGCGGCGCAAAAGTAATGACATAGTGTGAATGTGCCATAACTTTTGCAAATCGCGTCATAATTGTGATTTGATACTATATTGTGGACTCATAGAGAATTAGTCGACAACGCAATGGAGCGATACATAAATGGAGGTAATGCTCTGGCAACGATGGTGGTTTTGAAACACTTATTTACGGGCCGTGTGATCTCCTGTTTTGGCCATTTGAACTCGCCGATCAGATCCGAGAGAGATCAGAAACCAGAGGGTTTTTTTGAAATCTCACGTTTACCACAACAAACCACAAACCTTGCAAGTCTTGAAAGCCAACGTTGAAGAACAAATCACCAATTTGGAGCCAGATGTATTGCGAGCAACAATTCAAAATGTGCATCATCTCAAGAGGGGGTCATTTGACCGATATATTTTATTCGACTTTTTACACTTTTATCCGGAAAAGAACCGGCGTTACCGACATAGCTTGCAGAGTAAGCAAACTGAAGTGGCAGTGGGCTGGCCATGTTTGTCGAAGGACCGATGGCCGATGGAGCAGACGAGTCCTGGAGTGGAGACCGCGTATCAGCAAGCGTAGTGTGGGACGCCCCCCAGCTAGATGGACCGACGACCTTAAGAAGGTCGCTAGGTCAGACTGAATTCCGAATGCGGAGGACAAGGTGTTGTGGCGCAGCATAGGAGAGGCATATGTCCAGCAGTGGACTGCGATAGGCTGAGTTGATTGAACATAAATGTGGGCGTCCAAGCAAAAAGAGTCCAGTTCTCGGCATTTCGTTTCCGAGATTGCAGTTTTGTAAAGTTGGGTGACAAAATTTCATTTCGCGATTTTAATTGATTTTTTCTCAAATCAAGCTTTTTCTGTGTTTCAACTTCAAATGTCAGATAAAAAAAAATGTGCCAGTTTTTTAATATTGAATTAACCCGTATTATCATATCAATTGACTATTCTAGACACCGAATCTCGTCTTAACTCAATACCCCACTACTGGACCCTTTTTGCGTGGACGCCCCCCACATATGACTTGGTTCAAGACGTAGGACTACGGATAGAGGCTCTGAAATGGAGGCGGGCAAGACACTTGGCTAGACGTGGTGATGGCAGATGGAGCAGAGCCCTAACTAACGGAATGGCTGCCGAGAAACAGAAGCTATTATAAAGGTTGATCAATATTAGTACCTTTAGTATATAAGTGGATAATCCATTTACTTCAGATTGTTATAGTCGCGGGAAGACGCTCTCCGTGAGTCGAATATCAAATCAAAGAAAGTTTAATTCGATATTCTGTTGTCGTCCGGGTTGTTTATACATGTAATTTATATCTTTAATTAGCTTTTGCCCGCGGCTTTGCCCGCGTGGGTGTCGGAAAACATCCCACGGGATCATACTACCGGGATTAAAAGGAAGCGAAGCGATGATCACATAACGAATAGGCCTTGCGCCGCCATCAACCATAATTATTTTGTTACGCGTAATTTTGAATCTGTGATATCTTTTAAATTATTCATTTAAATGATAATTATGATGTAGAGGCATATTTTAATTAAAATAAATGCCCAATTTAAATAACATTTTTATTAATATAATACCGGTTAAAATAGCTTCGGAAATAACAATCTCATCAGGTCATCCTTAAAAGATAGACATGCTATTGCGGACTGTTTTTTGAACTCCTTAAGGGGCCGGTAGCATGCGTAGTTCATACAAACGTAATACCAAAATAATTTGTAAATCAAACATATATTCTTAAGGTAAGTGTGTATTCATTTCGATTGGATTACAGAATATCTAGGTTACCAAATATATATTTTGAAAAGACAATGATATAAAAACGATATATGAGGAATTGAAAATTTCTATTGAAAACTTATTTTTTCATAACTCTTGTTTAAATCAGTGTCCATTCAAAGATATATTTGGGAACCTAGATATTCTGTATTCCAATCGGAATAAAGACACACTACCTTAAGAATATGTTTGATTTAAAAAATATTTTGGTATAACGTTTGTTGAACTACGCATCCATCGATGTACAATCTTGTAGTACATACATTTTACGTATCTCGTACGGTTTACGCGGCTCACGCCAGTAATGCTCTCAGTCAGCATGATTTTTTCCGACATCTTCAACAATAATCGCCATATTTCAGCCAATTTACACAAAATGTCAATGAATTATACAGCTAAACCTTCCTCATGAATCATCCCATCCATTCATGAAAACCGTTTGAAAATCTGTTCGGGAGTTTTTAGTTTATCGCGTTCAGACAGACAGACAGACGCGGCGGGGGGACTTTGATTTATAATATGTAAGGATCCCTTTTTTACCATTCACTGGCTTTATACTGTAGTTGATTTAGAGTAAAAAGAAGGTGCTTTTTTCGGCGATTTTTGTCAGAAGGTCACACAAAAATCGACGAGAAAATTTTTTTTTGGGTGGAAAATTATCAAATAACTTCTCCCGCTCTGGGTGGAGCGGGAGGGCGTATGAGACTTTTACTGACTAAAACCCACCCGTATTCCTTCATTTCCCTGTGTGCCAGGGCCACGATATCCCTTTCGGGCAAACTCGCAACCCTGGCAGGCATTGGTTCTAACGGACCCCGTCAGTTGGTGCTGACAACTCTTTGAGGCGTGCATGGAATACAACGCACCGTAGACCCGGGCCTGGGGGTCTACCCCCTAAGTCCGTTAACGCAGCAACGAGCCCGTCCGACAGTAGCCCGATACGTCGCAGTGAACCCTACTCCCTAATGATTTCGGATTCATCAGTTTCCAACGGAATCATAGACAATAGTAGACAATATTCGTGAACGAATGGCGCATGAAGATAGAGTTGAGCTATTTTACCGGTCGATTACTGGTTTACTTATTTTGTGGTTTTCTAGCTTTATATACAAAAATGATAAATAAATGATAAATGATTTATTTTCTGTAAGTAGGTTTGTACAAACACTTTTACACGTCAAACATATTAAAAATACAAAAAAAAACTAGATGCGGTCGGCGTTTCGTAACTGACTACTCTGAGAAGAAAGGCCGAAACAAACTCAGAGGTCACAGTCTCTTTTAAAGTCCAGACATAATCTTGGTCAAATCATGTGAAGACCATGTTCACAACCGGGAAGTTTTTGTTAAATTAGATAAAATTAATTTTGTAAAATGGCCCCAATCGCTTCAGCAGCAAACTCACGCGCAAATAGACGCTCTCCTCAATTTTATGAGTGAGAATGATGGCTCGCAGACTATTGAGGGGTGCCGACGGGAGAATAAGATCGAAACGGCAGTGGAAAACCTGTGCAACGCCCTTAATTCAATGGGAATTTGCACTAAGTCCGTGGAGCAGTGGCAAATGGTGAGTTTAATACATTACTCGCCAATATTAATATGATTTTAAGGTCTTGTCATCAGTAAAGTGCATAGGTACAATGATAATCAGTAGGTAATACTCCAAATACTTATCTGTAGGAGGACTTACGAGTATACTGGTTTATATATAGTTTTATAAGCAATTAAAATTAACCAAAAATAACCAAATTTTAGGTGTGGGCTGAAAAAGTATTTGGCCCAAAAAGCTGCTGGAGCTGCCAGACGGTCAGCATATGATACAGGTGGAGGCCCATCGGTAGCACCAAGCCTCTCCCAACTGGAATTGATGGATACTTTTTATTATGGGAGAGGGTTTTGGAGAGCCACAAACCGAGACAAGAATGCCAGCTTTTCCATCAGTAATAGGTAATTATATTTGTATGTTTGGCTCAATGGTAAAAAAACTAAAACAGCAATAATGCATTTATACTAATGTTGCTTATAGTATTTGCCGTGACTTATTTTTATTAAATAAGAATAAATTACTCGAAACCAGAAGAAATGTGGTGCTCGGTAAAATTAAATTTGCCATTGCTATTACCTATGTAACTCGGTACGGGAACACATGTCATGTAAAGAACTAGTTAAATATCTGGCAATTTAACTATTTCTAGAAACGTGTTCCCGTGGAAGTCATGGGGAGAGGCCTTTGCCCAGCAGTGGGATGATGCAGGCTACATTTATTTCCCGAAGTCCTCATTTCTTTTGTAGCTTGGAGTTTCTGGTAGTCCAACTTGATTTACTGAATTTGTCTGTCAGTATTAGAAATTAATATTGCAATAGAAAAGTGAATGTGTTTTGTAAAAAAATATCTGTTGATTGTATAAAGTTGATTCTTAATTTGAGATTAGTGTCTAGAATAAAAGAAAATCTATGTTATAGATTGTGCATTGTTGATTGTTAATTTTATTCAGATTATTAGGTATTTGAAAGCAAAGTAGACAAATAAGAGAAACTAAGTTCCTAGCAATAACTTTAGACTACATTAGATAAATAAAAGAAAATCTATGTTTTGATTGTGTTATAGATTGTGCATTGTTGATTGTTAATTTTATTCATATTATAAGGTATTTGAGACTGAAGTACTGTAGGTAAGAGAAACTAAGTTCCTAGCAATAATTTAAGACTATCTACATTAGATAAATAAAAGAAAATCCATTTTGATAATAAAAACAATGCTTTTATTGTGTACATTTTTTATATATCACTATCTTCTTATATCACCAGTCCCAACACCCAATGTCCTGTAAGTAAAATAAAAAGTTTATATACCATATTCAGTAATATAAACCTTATGCATTTATTGACATGTTTTATTAGAAAAGTTTTCTTGTGAGACTGCTTGGGTACCTATTTCTTTCCAGCAATTGCAAACGCTCTTCATATTCACTGGGTTTCACCAATGCCACATGCGTGCAGTCAATGCAGCCGACTACGCCTGACAGACCATATTTTTCATAAAATTGTAAACATACAGCTTAATTACATTTAAAATGATACAATCCCTATATGTGTATAAACACTCTTCAAAGCTTAAGTAGGTAGTCATTGTCCAAACGAAATGATACCGTCTTAAGTATAAAATACTTACCTACATTTGTTTTAGAAAAATAGTACAAGCTTTTAAACTTACTGTCTTTTTAGGGTTCCGTACCCAAAAGGTAAAACGGGAACCCTATTACTAAGGCTCCACCATCTGTCTGTCTGTCCGTCTGTCACCAGGCTGTATCTCATGAAGCGTGATAGCTAGACTGTTGAAATTTTCACAGATGATGTATTTCTGTTGCCGCTTTATCAACAAATACTAAAAAATGGAACAAATTAAATATTTAAGGGGGCTCCCATACAACAAACTTGATTTTTTTGCTCTATATTGATAACGGCAACAAGTAGACGCTTGAAATATTCACAGATTATGTAGATATATATTGACTTTAAAAATAAATCATTAAATTAAAATAAAACAAATATTTAAGGGGGGCTCCCATACAACAAACGTGTTTTTTTTGTTGCCATTTTTATAGATAATGGTACGGAACCCTTCGTGCGCGAGTCCGACTCGCACTTGGCCGGTTTTTTATGGTTCTTCTCAGCCAAATTCTGTAGAAACTTTAAATACAGGGTCAAATTAAATCAGCTAGCGAAACTCCGTAGACGTGATGGGTATTGATATCTAAACACGACAAAATAAAATAACAAAAGATTTGATAAAAAAAATTGGGGTCAACGTACCGCTGTTAGTGTTGTTACTTTAAGTATGTGTGAAAATCTGTTTTCTTTTGTTTCATCACGTTGAGACCCATCACGTCAGTGAAGTATACACAAAAAATACAAAATTTTCAAGTGACTACACTAACTGTGGTTAAAGACCCCAACAAAAAAAAAACTTATCAAATTAATTTTGTTTTTGTGTCATCATATTTAGATCAGGGACCACTTTGGTTACCCATTGAAAGGGTTTTCGATAGGGGTTTTCTAAGTGGTTAAACAAAAACCCATACGATATGGGTAACCCTTATGAACGGCTTAAATTAAATTTTGGTAGCCCATTGAAAGGGTTTTCGATAAAAACCCATACGGTGTGGGTAACCCTTTTGAACTGCTTAATTTAAGCCATTCAAAATTACCCACACCGTATGGGTTTTTGATTAACTGCTTAGAAAAACCCTATCGAAATCTCGATCGAAATCGGGTTTTCGGTAGGGTTTTTCTAAAATGGTCCCTGGGTAGTATAGAGATAGAATTGGTCAATCTACGAGTGCTGGGCGGATATCGAAATAACATAATATTATGATTTTTTCATGTTACTGGGTTTCAAGTAGGTATAGAACCCATTGAAATGGGTTATCAGGTAACCCTTTCACTGGTTTTCAAGTATAAAACCCATTAAATGGGTTATCAGGTAACCTTTTCAATCCCATAATGATAAGGGTTACCCCTTCGAAAGACTTAAGCCTTAATCGGGGTTGTACGGTCCCTGGTTTAGATATCAATACCCATCACGTCGGCGGAGTTTCGCTATCTAATTTAATTTGACCCTGTATTTCTATAAAATTGAGGGGCTGTTGAGTGCATTTGTGACATCCCGCAGACAGCGTGACACTTTCTGTTGTGCCGTTGGAACATCACTGCTAAGGCCCACTGCACGTTGGTAGCTCCTCCGGGTATAAACATTAAGAACAGCGAGGATCTAAAAGTAAACAAAAACAACAGTAAATGGGTGGGATGGATTGGTAATATACCTCAATAGGTTGCAGAATCTTCAATATTATCCTTACTTTCATTCTTGGATCAACACCACTTCGTTGTATGAGTTGAGGCAAAAGCGGAATTATATCCTCACATAAGTCCTCGAATAATTCCCGGGTGAGCCTATAGTTTCCTATTAACTCAGGAATACTCGCCAACTGAATGTTTTGGCATAAATATCGTCGGCGTCGCCTCCGCTCTTCCTATAGAGCTTCTTCAAGCATTAAAAAACCGGCCAAGTACGTGTCGAACCACGCACAATGAAGGGTTCCGTAGTTAGGATGAATTCATCCCAAAAACAAACTTAACATTGTAGTTGAAAAACATGCTCTCCGATACATCTTTATACGTTACGGACAATTCTTCAACTGCAAATTTAAGTTGGTCGATGATTGCTCGTTAACTGGTAAACCCTACTTAGCTGTGATAGTTTTCCTTTTAATTTCGTTATATATACTACTGCCATGAATTTTTTCACATATCCAAAACCAACCATTTAGCTGGCAGGGGGGGGACACTTTGGGCACGCCACAATTGTGGCGATAAGTCCCCTCTTTGAGGAGTGGCTAGAGAGGCGCCACGGCGTCCTCACCTTCCGCCTGACACAGGTCCTCACCGGACACGGTTGTTTCGGGAGGTTCCTGTTCAGGATAAAGCGGGAGGAAACGCCCGGGTGTCACCACTGTGTGGATCGCCCAGAGGACACGGTGGAGCATACGGTGGAGGTCTGCCCGGCTTGGGCGGAGCACCGCCGTGTCCTCACGGAGGCGATCAGCGGCGGCGATCTCTCGCGTCCGGCACTGGTTCAGGCCATGGTTCGGAGCGAGAGTGCATGGGAGGCCGTCACCTCCTTCTGCGAAACAGTAATGCTCGCAAAGGAGGAGGCGGAACGCGTGAGGGTGAGGCAGGGTTCACGCCCTCACGCCCTTAGCCGTCGCAGGAGACGCCCCGGGCGTCGGGAGTCACAAGCTGATTTCCGGCCACCGTAGGCGCGGGCCTGCGGACGGTGAGCGATGGGTAGCTCGCCGTCCGATAAGGACCAGGCCCGGGTCGACGGCGCGTTGTGTTTCACGCGCGCCTCAAAGAGATGTCAGCACCAACTGACGGGGTCCGTTAGGGCCAATGCCTGCCAGGGTTGCGAGTTTGTCCGAAAGGGATATCGTGGCCCCGGCACACAGGCAACGGAAGGAACACGGGTGGGTTTTAGTCAGTAAAAGTCTGACACGCCCTCCCGCTCAGCCCAGAGCGGGAGAAGTTATTTGATAATTTCCCACCCAAAAAAAAAAAAAATAGGGGGGGGGACACTTGACTCTAACAAAAAATAGCACTTTAAAGCTTAATATTACGCAAACCGATCTCTGAATTGAAAAATGTTTTTAGTAGACCCACAATATTTTTGAACGGCCTATCCAACGATACCACACACCATGTATTAGACGAGAAAAAAAAATATCATCCCCGTTTTACGTGCAAGGGAGGTACCCTAAAAAAAAATGTTTTTCATGGTTTTATTTTACAACTTTTTCGGCGTAATTAATATGTACACCCATACCAAATTACAGCTTTCTAGGACTTAGCGTCTCTGAGCTCAGCCGGGGACAGACGGACGGACGGACAGACAGACAGACAGACAGACAGACAGACAGACAGATAGACAGACAGACAGACAGACGGACATGGCGAAACTATAAGGGTTCCTTGTTTACTACGGAACCCTAAAAAGCAGCCATAATTATGTTCAAGTTTTTCATAAACTTGAAACTTTCGTCGACAACACGACAACTATTTTGATGTCGTATCAACTGACATAACGATCCGTCGAAACAAGTGTCAAATCAAACTTTTCGAACGGGCCAAAACACTTAGGGAGTAGGGACAACTGTCAAATCGTGTTGTCATTCATTCTTCGTTCGGGCCCGGAACGAATCATCCGTCCGAGGGCTATAGGGAGTCGGAAACGCCCGTAACGAAGGCCGACACAACGGACTTCGTGCTTAGGGAGTAGACCCCCAGGTCCTTATCGGATGGCGAGCTGCCCATCGCTCACCGTCCGCAGGCACGCGCCTATGATGGCCGGAAACCGGCTTGCGACTCCCGACGCCCGGGGCGTCTCCTGCGGCGACTAGGGGCGCGAACCTTGCCTCTGTGGGCGAGCACCCTTACGGTGGAGTTAAATAATCTGTAGTGAAGTCCACAAAAGACGAAAGGAAGATTTTGAGTTTGGATTTTTGTTACTCAATGACGCTTTAACAGCTAAGATATTTGACACACTCGTAGACTAAGTAGGTACCTATGCCTTGGATTAACAATAGGATTTTATTCGGGTAGACATTGTATCAACTAGTATCGAGGTAAAGGTACTCGTTGTCCCTTCTAATTACTTACGTGCTTGATATATTAGGGAATTCAGAAACATAAGAAAGCAACTTAAGATTCGCATCACAACCAAAACTTTAGCCATCTTTGGTCCGTCTGTACATTAAGTTGTTTTGTGGATCAGTCAGGCTTAGCAAACAAATCCTTTTATCATTATTTCAACACGCTTTTCTTCAAGATCGAGTTACATATAATATATCAGTCAATTACTTTAAATCTATACAAATAAATAAAATTGAAGTCTCTGTTTGTTATGTCAAAATAACAGCCTTTTAACTAAAAAATAAATGCATATATTATATATACGATAATGATGTAGGTATACGATACTTATTTAAAAAAATATTTTTTAGTTTTTGTATGTCTGTTTGTTCCGGCTAATCTCCGAAACGGCTAGACCGAATGCTGATATTATAAGGAGTAACTTAAGCTTTTCTTTTTATTTAAGCACACGCGGGCAAAGCCGCGGCCAGCAGCTAGCTGAGTAATAAATTCAAAATTGCCTGATTATTATTATTGATTTATATATTACCGAGACAACTGAACAAACCCGGTTCGCTTGTTTTAATTTTGGTAATTTAATAACCAAGGATCGTACACAAAAGCCTTTATCAGAATTGCGTATTCGTGTATCTGCATTCATGCTCGATTCCGAGTTTTCTTGTAGTATTACGTAACTTTAAAGAATAATTTAAGGAACATAAACATTAAATTAGGTATTCTTTAAGTTTACGCTCCTACAAGAAAACGGACCCTTTTCTCGACGACCTGGACAGTTGTGAGCGGCAGACAATTAGCATTTTGCATGTATAAATAATGCCCCTTAAGCTTACGCCAAGAAAACTGTGCGTAGGAGGCTTTAATTTACGAGTGTTTAAATTAGACTGAATTGTATGGAAATGATAATAATTTATGGGTTCTTCTCCCTGACTTATCGTCGCTGTCATTCCAAAAAGTCGTACCTATGTAAAAACATACTGCTTCAGAATATACAAAAAATTACTTAAATAGTTTAGGTAAAAAATATATATGTGAAAAGGTATATTTTTATTGTGTTTATCCAAATTTAACATCCCTGTAAACAAAATAAGAAAAAAAAGAAAAATAATTTTATTTGTCACAGAAAAAACGTGCGTACGAAAACATAATAAGTATGTAATAAACTCGAAGGTTACACAAAACAGATCTAAGTACTATAACAAACAAACAAATAGTCGGAAGCTGCACGTCTTGACTGTGACAAGAAGGCACTCAGCATGATGCTGTGCTATGGGACCCACAGCACAGCGCTGATTTTCAGTGGTCACCCGAAATATACGTACGGAACCCAAGTCAGGTTTGATGAGTTGTGCAATATAAGTAATTATGTAACAAAATAAAATAAACAGTACTTAGAATATAATGCCTATACAACCAATTTTAAGAATAAATATTATTAAATAACATACAAATTAATCCGCAGGCATCACCATGCACATTAATATTATTACACAAAAATATCCAGTGTTTTGTCTCGCTTCCACCCTCACCTCCGCGGCACCTGCGCGCCCGCTCAAAAAAAAATGAAGCTAGAACACAATACGCGCGCGCTATTTGTAACAATACGTCCTTTTGACATTTTTTTTAGAATAAAATTAACATACTTAGTACTTTTTGAAATGACAGCGACGTTATCTGTTTCCAATAACTAGGCTATAGGGATTTATAAAGCAGGTTCGGAGCAGCTATTTTAATATAAGCAGATAATTATATTACTAGATCGCACAGCCAACATTTAAATATTTAACAGCATTTCAGCATTGTTGGTATTTAGTCGATTAGACTGTGCAAAAATGAATTGATTCTTACTTTCTGATAATGGCAACACTGTCAGTACTGTCACACAATGTTTCATAAAAAACCGACAACACTGTACTCAGTTAGCTCCTCTTTTTATATTTGCTGCGATAGGAATCAGACATAATTTCGTCCCTGTGAAACGTGACCGTTATTTAAATTCAAAGTACTGCCTTTTTATTTACGGCCGTAATCTAATTTTCTACAAGCCTCCACGAGACAGGCTTGACACCTAACAGGAACCTACATTATATCTTCTTTATTGCATATTTTGCTACTATTCGAAAAAGCTAAAATGGCGTTGGGCTGGATATATTGCAAGACTCAAAGACGATATTGGCCAGGCCCATCAGGCCATAGGAAAAGAGGAAGGCCCATAGCTCGCTGGGCCGATGACATTGTGAAAGTCGCTGGCACTCACTGGATGCGTACAGCAGAAGATAGAGACCGTTGGTCATCTCTGGAGGAGACCTTCACCTTCTACTAAGAGGGGTTCTTGTTAGAAAAACTGAATTGTTAAAATAATTATAATAATAAAATGTATAAATTATAAATCATAAGTACCTATAGTAATCTAATAATTTAAAAAAGTAATTGGTATTGTGTATTTTTTCTTAAAATAACAATGATTTTGAACTGAGATTGCTTAGAAAAATTGAATTGTAATTAATTATGAATTTGAAAGTTTTTAGATTGCATTTTTTCATATTATTTTCTTGTAATATTCAAACAGCAAGAAATAAAGGCAATTCTTTTTATTTTTTTATTTATTGCATTTTTAGCATGAGCAGATGCTTCTCCGTCAAATTAATTAGTAGATTGGTAGATAAAAATTCTGCCCCACTATCTTTAACAGGTATACAGGGTACTCACTATCCATTTACTGCGAAAAGATACTTACTATTTTCATTAGAGTAACTTATTTCAAATATTTTTTCTTTAAATATTTCATTACTTATGCATATTGAACAAACAAAGAACTTTAACAATGACGAATTGAACACTAGAATAGATTCAATTCGATACAAATATCAGCTGTTTGTGATTCAAATAGGTATTTGTATGTGCACAACAATTGTCGAAAGCTCGAGCCAAAAATCGACAGATTGTGTCAGTGTGTTTAAATAGCACTGTGAATAAACTAGAATTTCGGTGTGATGACTTGACGGACTTGTGATAAATTCATCCCAACTACGAAAGCCTTAATTTTTAAACTTAATTTAAATTTCTTATTCCATCGAATTGCAGAGCACACCCTTTTGAGTCAGTGTCATAATTATATTGGCCGGTTTTACCTTTCTACGCCCTTTCCAGCTGATCACTATCGTTTACGAGTATTAAGAACTTGGCTCATTCATTAAAAAAAAAATCGTCTAATGTAAAATCATCTAAAATGAAAATGTTCGTTAACTTTGACAGAGATATAATATTTCTAAAAATGGATTCACAAAAATAATATTACGAAAGACATTCAGGTCTTCAGATACTTCAGTAAGTGGGCGGCATAAAGTTTTAGTAAGGAAGCCAAAACTAATCTCAAAGGAGACCGATTTCCAAACTTTCCACGTAATTAAAGTTTGGTCATGATTGCGACAAACAAAGTACGGAAATATTCATGACCCTTAAATGTGCCAGAAAATACATTTAAATATGGATCTTTATAACTTACTAGCTGCCCGGCGCGACTTCGTTCGCGTAGTGTCCTAACCCTACCCCACACCTACCCTACCCTACCAATAAATCTTCCAGAGGGTCTACTCCGAACATAAATCCGAAGTATCGGCCGAATGTTCGGTCAATTCTTTACTACGGCTAACTATCGCTGACTAGGGCGAAAAAAATGACAGTCGCAGAGATAAGCCAAAAGTCAAAACTGTAACTTGAAGTTGGGTAAGGAGTCAAAGTCAAAAAAGGAAACTGCGGAAGCTATAAAACGGCCGAACATTCAGCCGATACTTCGGTTTAGCGCTTCGGAGTACACCCCCTGCCTTTTCGGAGTCCTTAAAACACAAACGAACATTGATTTTTAGCATTCCGTACCAAAATGGTAAAAAGGAACCCTTATGGTGAGACTAAGTCTGTCTGTCTGTCTGTCTGTCACACCTGGATATCTCAAGAACTACTAATGCTATCAACTTGAAATTTAGAATGGTTTTAGATGGCGTTTGCCCAACTATTTTGCAAACAAGAAATAAATTTAAAAAATATATCGTTTTTGCAAAAGGTACTGAAAGGGGGTCTTAAAATTTTGAACTGGGGCTACTAGGGTATGTGGGGTATCATATGAAAGACACCCAACATAACATTAACATTTTTAATTTTAATTTTGGGCAGCATAGTTTCAGACTTTTGATGAAAAATGTTAAAAATAATACCGCCCCCCCCCCCCCCCCCCTTATCTCCGAAGTTTGAATAGATAAAAATCTGAAATTATTCCATGTGATATAAATGTATGTAAAGATTACAGAAAAATTAAAATTATGTCTCTAAATAGCACAGTTTTTCAGAAATCATCAACATCATATATACGTACGGAACCCTCGGTGCGCGAGTCCGACTCGCTCTTGACCAGTTTTTTATTTATAAAGACTAGCTTTTACCCACGTCTTCACCCGCATGGAATCGGATAATATCCTACAAGGACGTACTATCAGGATAAAAAGTATCCTATGTCCTAAATCAGGTCATAGTCTGGCCGTGTGTCACATCCAAATTTGTTCAGCCGTTAAGACGTGAAGGGGTAACAGACAGACAGACAGAGTTACTTTGACATATATAATATTAGTATGGATGGATGTATTCCGAAAACAAACCAGGTAATTTTGTACGACAAATAGGGGAACGACACGTAGGAAGCCATAATGAAATTGCGACGTGCAAACAAAATTAAAGTTTAGTCACGATTGCGGATTTGCGGCAAAAAGTAACGAAATAGTCATGGAACTCCTATTTCTTCGTTTTTGGTCACATCATTTTATATATTTTTAGCGCAAAAAATATCTATGGACGATAAAGCCAGAGAAATGTTTTTTGCCTGAATTTCATGGCTTTGAGTACTTTGGCAAATAAACATGTTTGTACGTAATGAGCAATAGATAAATAATATGTATTTATTCATTATACAGAGTGACCCAGAAATCAACGTCACGCCGGAAACGGGTGATAGGCCAAGTCGTGACAGTTATCAGAAAAATATATAAAAAAATCTTGGTCATGTTATCTTCAAATCTTGATGATTGATAGATTTCTTTGATTTTTTTCTGTAATAATAATATAGAAAGAGAAACAAATTAAATATCTCGACTTAGCACACGAGGTTGTTGGCATGTGGAATGTGAGCTCGGCTATCATTGTGCCGATTGTCGTATCGGCCAATGGCCTGATGGCCGCGAGTCTCGATCAACATCTCTCGAGGCTCTCGTTAGGTGGTTAGATCAAGGGCCTGATTCAGAAGGCAGTACTCCTCGATACGGCTCGCATGGTGAGGAGGTTCCTATCTCTGGAGCCCTAACCACCGGTAGGTTAACCCTGCTCTCGATACCGGCGAACCACTATTTTTTAAGTTTTGAACTGTTTTTATACATTTAATTATATTCTAATATTTAAAAATATAATTTCTTCATCATCATCATCATTTTAGCCGAAAGACGTCCACTGCTGGACATAGGCCTCCCCCAAGCACCGCCACTTCGACCGGTTCTGTGCTTCCCGCATCCAGCGGATACCTGCGGCCTTCACAAGGTCATTGGTCCATCTTGTAGGAGGCCTTACAACGCTACGTCTTCGTCTTCTTAAAAATATATTTTATATGTATTTAATTCAGTAAAGGAAATAATATTTATTTATTTATTTATGAGACAACAAGACCCAATTACAATATAAAACAAAAATACATACAATTCTAGATGTTAGTTACCAATTTAACTTATTTGCTATGTTAGTACTATTATTGTAATACCGACGGCTTTCGTCAGGCCCATCTGCAATAACTTTCCTCTTGTAGTTAACCATGACTCACATTCCAGAAAGGGAATGAAAAATAAATCTATTACTCATGAATATTTTTTAGGCACATTTGTATTTTAGACTTAATAGAGTGGAACAAAATTTGTGTAGACAAGTTTACAACGACGTAAAGATCCAGCCAGACAGCTCGTAAAAAATTAAATGTAAATTAGGAACAATCAAGGTAAGGAAGGCCTCATTCATAATCAGCCTATAATGTTCCCACTGCTGGGACACAGGCCTCCTCTCGGTGAGAGGGAGTGGGTCATATTCACACGGCCGCACTGCAGCACAAATTATGGTATTTTAAAATTATGGTGGCTTCTGTGTTATTTCTTTAGAAGATTGTATAAAACCGGTGTACAACGGACAGACTTTTCTGTTCGTAGACTACCTACCTGGGGGCCTAAAATGGACGCTTTGGCAGAATCATAATATGATCTGTGTACAATTCATGCATCCCGCAATTCATCTGTTTGACAGTTGATAGTTGACATTAGACTTCAATAAAGCAATTCATACTTTGCGGACCATTTTACGAAACTCCATACAAAACTGTCAAACAGGTGAATTGCGGGTTATGAATTGTACGCAGATCATATTATGATTCTGTCAAAGCGTCCATTTTAGTCCTCCAGTACGTAACATCCTTACAGACATTATGTTGAAATACGCGTATTTCAACATAATGTTTACTGTGTGTTTGTGTTGGCTTTTTTTACAGTCTCGAAAAAAAATGGCTTTATTAGGTGAACGGAGTAGAAGCTTATGGCATACCTAGTTTTTTTTTTCTTTATTTCACAGCTGTGAAAAAAATTGATCCAACATCAAAAAACGCTACAAATTTCAAGTAAAATTTTTACATTAGAACAAAAGAAGAGAAATTTTGAGATTGATAGAGAGAATTGAAGTTGATAAAAAATATCGAATTTCAAATCATACGCAAGTCGCGTATGATTTGAAACTCAATTTGTTTTCGAGAAAAAAAGTCGTCCAATAGATAAATATATAAAACAAATAATGTCTCTGCTTGCCCTAACATAGACGGTGGCGATCGGTTTATTCATTGAAATGAAAACAGTGGAAGCACCTCTTATTTTAATGTTATTCTATAGAACATTAATATTTACTTCAAAGTTGAGATTAGCTTAAAAGTTGTCATGTCTCGCATAAAATTCAATCGCAAAGAAAAATATTCTACGTAGGTACACCAGGAAATACTCCAGACTTCAATTGAATAAACTTATCTAGCATTCTTATGGTAGCTTTGCCAGACTTCGCCTGTCGTGTCTCGCCATGCACGTGACCTTTTAGCAGGCCTAACTTCGTTTTATCCATGACACGAGTCATTCTCTGAACTAGAAAGTTAAACAGTTATTTTAGTTGAATTCTAAAAAAATTAAGTATGTAAAGGCACAGAAAAGTTAACCTCTTTTCCGGTTCCGAAAGCGATGAATCTGATGATGTAAGCACATTAACTACATTATAGCTTATGCTTATGACCATTAAGGATCATATGGATATTAAAAGCGTATAAGTACAGCCTAATCGACAGAACTACTGACCCAAAAATAGTAGGTCAACGTAATCCTTTCTAGAGAGGTTCTAGATTTAGGAATAGTAAGTTAGTAACCTTAAGGCGGAGATTTCTGGAAATGGTCAAAACAGTGCCGTAAATAATTTTTCCAAAACATAAACAGTAGGTATGATATTTTCGAATCTTTTGTGCATACGGCGATGGAACTCAAAATATTACATACATAATTTAATACATTAAAAAAATCTTCAAAGATAACTATTAATTATTTTTAAAAGCAGTTTATCCCTTCGTTAACAGTTATAATTATAATTAAAAGTATACCATAAAATTGCAAATGCCAAACTGCATCCGGTGATGGAATAATTTTTATTAATTAATTAATATCTAATTTTATACGATTTTATTTGCATTAAATACGACATACGTTGTGACATCGCGCATCTCTTTCTTTTGTATGCAATCTGACAGTGACAGCGGTTTACCTGTTGTCGGCGTCTTAAGATGATTGATGTGTTACACCGTTTATCCACCGCCACCGTCAAATGGACGTCAACGAGAAACGAGATTATTCGAACCAAACATGACGTCCCGGTGATGTCGTGCGGTGAACACGCGGCCATAGTAAATGTTTATAATTATGACGGCGTCCAAGCAAAAAGGGTCCATTAATGGGGTATTGTGTTAAAACTAGATTCGGTATCTAGAATAGACATTTGATATGAAGACATGGAAGTTTGGCATTAATTCCTTCTGCATATGTGGCTTCCCTGCACCTCATTAACGGCAAAACTATGTAAATGTCTATTAACTGCTACCAAATTACGATGTTTATTTTAATTTTATTTTTTTACAAACTTCCTTGACATAATCTTTCCTTTATTTGACATTATATACCTACAATTTAATTTCAACAAAGTTTCTACTTTTATTATTTTAATAATATTTTATAAAGTTTTTTTTTTATATATATTTTGTGAATGTGAGAACGTTGTAGGCTTAATAGACGATAGATTTGCAGCCCATTTGGTATTTTGTTAAGTACCTGGTACTTGTTGACGGGCCTACACTGCCCTCCCATACCTATTAACACTGTAATTTGAAAACATTTTAAAAGGCTATTATTTTTAAAAAGAGTAACCGTGGAGTTTCTTGCCGGCTCTTCTCCATACGAAACTACCAATTGGAACAGTGCACATAGCTTCTGACATTATATATGTGCCCATGAAGGTTTATGTGAAATAATATTATTTACGTCATTATACCTTAAGGGACCGGACTGCTTCTCCTTAACACAGGTTTTCATAACCTAGCTAGGAGAGCAGTGCTCACCCACACGTTAGTAGATATATTATAGTACTTATTTTGTAAAACTGTATTTTTAATGTGTACAACAATCCTTTGTTTTTGAGTAAATAAACATTATATTATTATTATATTATTAATATATTTTGATTTTGATAATAAGGATTAAAAAACTATTCAAAAACTGGCACATTTTTTTTTTATCACACATTTGAAGTTGAGTCTCTGAAAAAGCTGGATCTGAGAAAAACTATATGAATTTGTAGATAATTGAGCATTAATTAACAATCAACTAAAATCGCGAAATTAAATATTTTCATTTAACTTTACAAAACTGCGTATATCTCCGGAGCTACATGCCGAAAACTGCACCCTTTTTACTTAGACGCCCACATATCGCTAGTTCGGCGCCGTCATAACGTGCTCGTTGACGTCCTGTTGACGGTGGCGGTGGACAAACGCCCTTTGAGGAAAGAGCTAATGCCATTCATACTAAGGTACTAAATAAAAGTAGCAAAACGTAAAGTAGGTTACATTTCTAGCCAGTTGAATAGTTTTCAATAACGTTGCTTCAGCGATATTTCAGCACGTTTCAGGCATCGTAAGTACGTATTGAATACAAGACGATAGTAACCAACTCTTTAAGCTCTGAAGACACGTTTGCATTGACGTGATGTGTTTTCATTTTCTTAGTGAATATACCTACTCTTATCGAGTTTTGCTTCCCTATACATCAGCTTCTATATAGATAGTCGGTCATTGAACAAGCTGACTTTTAGATTTCACTGGCAATATTGAGGAGAAAATACTTATAAATATGAACTATAATATATACAACTAAGATTACATGCAACTTTTCAACTTAATTCTAGTACCTTTATCACGGGTAGAAGTCACCTCTACGGCGTGGTCCTCATTAAGACCGTTTACGACTTACGGCATTTCATACAAACTTTAACTTTTCATTTAAACATAAGCAAGGTACAAAGGTCTAAAACGTTATTTAAGAACATTTTCGAAAAATAGTGTTACAGCCAAACTAGACCGATTTTAAATTTTCCATACAAACAGAAATTTCCAGTTATCTGTTTTAAATAAGACTTTGGAAAATGTTCTTACCTTACTTTTTAGACCTTTGTATCCTGCTTATGCGTATGAAGTTTCATTAAAATCGGTTCAGTCATTTCGAAAAACAAGGGCTTGAAAGTTTGTATGAAATGCCGTAAGGTGTAAACGCTCTTACGACGTTCCAAAGTTTTCTGTTTCGTGCTGCTTGCATCCAACTTGTTCTCTCTCATAAATTAAATCTTCTTTCTGCCTTCCTTGTCTTATTTTCCTTTCTCTTGGTAACCACTCTGTGGCCTTCTTAAAACAAAAACCCGACTGCAAAAACACATAAATGTTTATGTGTTTTTGCAGTCGGCTTTTTTTATATTTTTAAATATTTTTCTTTATTTCAGGCTTTTTAGTTTTATTAATTTTGTATTACTTATGTACCTACATATTTGGAATCTTCTCATTACTAGCTTTTATTTGATAGCAATATTGTTGTAATTTATTTTAAAAAAACCTTCCCCTCCCTTTTTTTGTACCTTCAGAAGCAATCATAAATAGTTACACGCACAATTAAGATGAATTTAATGACACCTCATAATTATGTTAAAATTCGTCAAGCCGTTTAGGCTACAAACCGTGTCAAACAAATAAACATACCTTCATACCTCTATTTACCCTTCTTCTGGGGCAGTCGGCTAAAAAGCTTTACTCTGATATGAATCAAATTCGAAAGAGTTCGAAGGAAGGCAAACGATCCTCTCGTATCTTACGTTTTCCCTTATCAAAATAGTCAAAATCTACCAGTCCAATATACTTTGTATATCCCTTTGAAGCTGAGCCAAAAACCATTTGGGCTTATTGGTTGATTCGCACAAATTTACGCCCGAAACAGGCGAATTGACACTTTTAAATAAATAATATGAACTTTTCTGAAGGCGATTTCTATTATATTTACTCATTGACATTAGCTGAATAAAATATAAACTTGTACAAAAATAATTCATCAATGTAGTTACTAGTGTATAGGTACTTGTTCATAAATTTATTGCATTAAATTCAAAATGTGCCAATTGCCTAGTACGTATTTCTGGAATTGTCGATTCGCCCACTTAAAAATTAACTTCGTGCGAATCACCTACAGAGAAAAACATATTATTTAAAAGTGTCGATTGGCCCGTTTCGGGCGAGTAAATTCGTGTGGATCGACCAATAAGCCACCGTTTCATTTCTCCTAAATATCTTTTGACATCCAGACAGATTAAAATCAGGGACGAAATACAAATTATTTTACTACCCAAGAAGAAAGACTGTTCTGAATGACCTTTGAGGCCTTGACCTAGATCTTTGAAACGTGAAATTACTATTAAATGGTTTAGAAAATTACCACGAAAAATTCAGATAAACCGTTTAGTTGGAAAGTGCCTAGATAAAAGTCTAATATACCATAGATACATTTTGAAGTGAAAACTTGTTTAAGCCCGTTGAGCGATTTTCGGTAGGGGAAAAACTTATAAGTTCTCGTAACCAACATGCTAATGTTAACAGTATATCTGTAGCCATTGATGAATTAAATAGGAAGATAGGCCACTCTCTAACATCACGTAAATATTAAATGGACCCAATGTCGTGTTTATACATTTTTAAAACTATACTGCGATCGCCAACCCGCCTGCCAAGCGTGACGATTATGGCAAATTCCTCCTTTTTGGGGGAGGCCTATGTCCAGCGGTGGACGTTTTTCGGCTGTAATGATGATGATGTCGTGCGTCATGTGCTCGACAACCGAAACAAAGAGTCATATTGCGCGGGCTATAGCGGGAACGAGATAGCAATAATTGTCACTGTTAACCCATAACAACTCGGAAACAAACTACGATTCCCGCAAACCGAGAGTAATGTAGGTCGATTGTGTTCTTTCCCCTAATTTATGCGGTCCACGTCGAGGAGCGTGTACCATATCTTCCTATTTGATACATTAATGTCTGTGGCCAGCAATGATAATGAAAACTTAAATTTTGATACTACAATTAATTTGTAAATAAAAAAAACAACTGTCATTTCATAGTTTTAAGTTTTCAAATCTGTCGGCAGTCTCCATGACTGGTTTTAATTATATAAATACTTTTATTATACCTGTGGCAAGACAGTGCATCCTTACCCAAACCATTCGGCCCATCTGCTGTAGATCTCCCACCTGCATAGCTATTCACAACCATTCGATATGCTTCCGTGACGAATCGGATTTCAATCAATGGTATCGAAAAAGTTCTATAACAACATTATTTTTAGTATATGCGAAACCTGAATATAATTTGTTCAGAATAAGGAACTAAATTGATTTCAATAATTTTTACACCATGTTATTTAGGCCCAAAAATATTTAAGTATGATGGAAAAAGTTATCACCATTTAATTACTTACAATACCATCGCCGTACGGTTAGGTACCTACTGCCAAATTAATATCAATGAGCGCAAGACGATCCTGGAGGCACGGGGGCGCCGTTAACATGTTTTTGTACGGACAACCCGGTAACATAACAACCTTGTAACTTTGTGATTTTTCATGATACAGTTTTGAAATTTTGTACATAGATTCTTTACATAAAAATACTAGACACATGTTTCGGGTTTCGCATATAAAAAAACTAATAGTTATTGTTTATGTATAAGTATCTAAGTAGTAGCGGAAGTGTGGTGCCGGACGTAAAGAATAGCATCATCCTATTTCTTCCCGTGGGTGTCGTAAAAGGCGACTAAGGGACTTACTAGAGAACGGGCAGCAGTGTTCTCTATGCATTTTAACTCCTTACTGCGATCGCCAAGCCGCCTGCCAAGCGTGGCGAGCATGGCAAACCAAAAAAATACCGGATTTTTAAACTGATATTTTAAGTGACTACACTACCGACGGTTGATGACCCCACAAAAAAAAACATTTCTTATTTTTTTTTTTTAAATCATGTTTAGGTATCGATATCCATAACATCTGCGGAGTTTCAAATCAATTACAATACAATATCCTTGAGAAATTAAAAATATTACGAAATTTGTGACCGTACCTAGATGGAATGACCACATTCCATCAAATTAAAGAGAATAAAATTAATAACCAATTAATACAACCATAACTTTGGTGGCATGAGGAACAGGGTGTAAAGTTCACTCATCCACCATAGAAAAGGGAGGATCCTCCGACCAGACGGGTGTCGTGTCTGGTGGGCAACTGCCCGACGGTTGATGTCGGGACGTCGTATACATGCTAGTTGCGTGGTAAACTCTGCTTGCGCGATGCAGGATTTGCGTGACGTCAGTGTGACGCGTAGTTCGCATGTGGCGATGTTGATGCCGCTACAGAACCTACTTCTATAAATTTTCTTATTTACAAAGATAATTAATTCCAGAAAATAATAATGTTTCAACACGAAAAAATAACTCATTACAAATACCTACAATCTTTTTGTGTCCTGACTTGACTTGTAATTTGTGTTTAGCCGTTAGGTATATCATCCAGAATTACAGGAAATTATCGGAAATGAAATTCGCCGTTACGCTCCAGTATTTTCCTAATAAATAAAATGAGGTCAATGTACGATTCGTAGACGATTCTCGTTAGAAAAACACGAAGGGTTGCGTTTTAAAACAAGTGAAGGGTGATCAATTTGCATCAAATTACGGTTTGTCAGCGTCGCGCGTCGTAGTGAAAGCAAACTTTGATGAGAAACTTCACTTGAAGTTCAAAAATAACTCATAGATTCTGAGTGATATTTTTTGAAGTTAGGACTGTACTTACCTAAACCTAATTTACTACCCACTTAAATTGTCTGTACCTATATTCGTATCACAACTGTATGATTGCATAGCCATTGGGCTGTAACACGGCAAATTAACATAGAGTGTCAATTTGATTAAAAATAATTTCGCTGACTGTACTTAATATCGAGGATATCGTAGCTCAATTTACTAATCAAAAATGCATGCAAATTATACCTCAGTGCGAAGTCATTCAACCACAAAGCAAGTCAATTACAAAATGTTCATTTGTATCAGGCTTAATTAAATGGAAAATCACCTGAAATCCCAAGACCTAAGATCAACAGTACATTGACCTCTCCACAAACACGATATCTGTTGCAGAAAGTCTCACGAGGATTTTGATGTCCACTTGAAACTTCTTGACACTCCGATTTACCAGTCGTATCGTAGTACTAAATTGTACAACCTCCGCTCATACACTGTTTATATTTATTTTGTTAACACCCACAGGTTTTTAGAGTAACCACAAGTAGCAAATTTAATATACAGGAAAAACTTACTTTCTACTTACTTTTTTTTTCCGATTTGAAAACCAAATAAAATATCTAAAAGATAAAAAAAAAAAAAAAAAAAATTAAACATTTTTATCTGTAACTTTTATGGTGTACATAATAAAGAGTATTTTATTCTATATCTAAAAATCTACAAATCTGAAATCAAGCGAGCACACAGCTGTTTAGCTACCATCGCGCGTTCCGCTACGCCGCGCGCCGATCGGCAAGTCACCATAAAACCAGTTCCAAAGTAAGCATCTTTCGTTAACGATAACTTAATTTTTTTGTACTAAGACATCAAAATAAAAAATATATGTTTAATAAAACTCGCTTAAGTTTAATTTATCAAAATTTGCGCTCTGCTTATATTTTTTTCCTTTATCGTCGCCTTAAGCTTTATCCAATGACATTCAAATTCAAAACACTCATAAAATGACTTACGCACTGTTAGAACTTCACTGACGTAATGGGGTGACGGCAAAAAGTTATATTTCTGGAAAGCAGCCCAGTTGACCTTGAAGAATCTGAAAATGTAGCACGTGGAATTATTAGTATCGGCAAATTGAATTAGCTTCGCGACAAGGGCTCCCAGATGGTCGGGATTCAGATTGGTATGGATTGTCCCGACATTTCATATGATGTCCCGAGTCCCGACATAATACAAAATGTTCTGTGAAAGGATGTTTAGTCTGTATACCAAGGAAAGACATCGTATGGCCATTGATTTAATCAAAGCCGAGTTAATAATTTGATGATAATGATTTGTGTGAATTAAGTACCCAGTTGATGGCAATAGGCTCGCCCCCTATCACATGGGACTGAAACATATCTGACGAAATGTGGGTGTACTATAGATACACCTCTGCTTAGCCCTGCGGGAAAACAAGGCGTGATGTTATGTTTTACGATAATGATTTGATATAACCTGTTAGTATTTTAAAACATGTCTGAGTACTTCTCAAGTATCAAAATTGGTGGATTCAATTAAATTGAATACAAAGTACACATGTGGAAACGTAAAAATTAAGACGTTCATTTTTTTATTTTGGTTTGTAATATTTGATTTGTCCCGACAATAATCTGAAAATCGCGAGTTTTCGAAATTTTGCCCAGATATTTTAGTCTTTCCATCTGGCAACCTTATTCAAGACCCAACCGCCGCCACCGATTGAAGTTTTTTTTTTTTCCAGGTTGTTTCTATGCTTTAAAAGGAAAAGGGCTAAAGATGTCCATATTCTTAGAAATGTGGTTGGCTATTTTTTACTTTATTTCCGAATTTATTACCAGCCTTTTTTCAAGGATGTCTACGCAAACCGCGGGCTTCAAAGAAAACTGTATGTTTTAAACAGTTTCCTTGAAAATATCTACGTTGTTACGAGAGTTACAGTCTAATTCATTGCTGCCCGTAAATTCCATTTGCTTTTTTGATGGTCTACACGTAACTGGGGTTTTTACACAGTCTTTATTGCTTTTAGCAGTATGTCTGCGTTTTATGTGCCATTTCTTGAACAGTAAGTATCATCAAGATCACTATCTTCATGAATTACAGGCCGTTTCATTGCTGCCTATAAATTCGGGCTTAAAGTTCAATCGATGTAAAAAAAATACGTAAATTCTTAACCAGCCCAGTCACGAGCATAAGAGAGCGAACAACGGTCCACTAGCGCCACTCCTTTAAAAAAATATTATCTCGTGACTGAGAAGGAATTATGAATAACGGCTGGTAAGTGTGTCTAGAATTTTTTAATACCTTTTATAAAGTTTCATATTGAGACACAAAGCAACAAAATATGATCTAGAGGAATGTGGACGCTTTTCTTTAGATCGTCTCTCCTAAGAGTGGCGCTAGTGGACCGTTGTACGTCCCCTCAAATATAAAACCTTACACTTACGAAAAAGTCAAAAGTGATTTTCTCTTGCAGCTTTGATAAAAGACTTATTTCATAATATTCGTAAGAAGGTTTCGAAAATACTATGCTCGTAACGTCATAAAACTATTAATATTTGAAGAGAAAATCGGTTTCCGTGAATATAAAAAGGTCCTACCTTTTATTTTGGGTGGGAAATTATCAAATAACTTCTCCCGCTCTGGGCGGAGCGAGAGAATGTCAGACTTTTACTGACTAAAACCAACACGTGTTCCTTCCGTTGCCTGTGTGCCAGGGCCACGATATCCCTTTCGGACTGATGGAGGTTGTATACCTGACATGACAGTGATTTAAGATTAGAGTAAAACTGTTTTAGAATATGTCACTAAGAACTGTTCCGTCAAGGAGAAAAAGTCGTTGTTCAATATAATAATTGTGGTGTTAATAAATGTGTTAGATCCAAATAGCCTCTTGATTTCAACACGGACAATCTCGCAACCCTGGGAGGCATTGGATTGGTCCTAACGGACCCCGTCAGTTGGTGTTGACATCTATGTAAGGTCCTACCTGCGTGAGCGTTACGCTCGCCCTAGCGACGCACCATGTAGATCACACCTTAAATCCCTCCTTAAATTTCATCCTCATGTAACTAATTCTTATTCCTTCTCAGTCTATGCTGGAAGATATTGGAACTCACTTCCGTCTAGCATTCGTGAGGACACGGCGGTGCTCCGCCCAAGCCGGGCAGACCTCCACCGTATGCTCCACCCGGAGGACATCCGGGCGATCCACACAGTGGTGACACCCGGGCGTTTCCTCCCGCTTTATCCTGAACAGGAACCTCCCGAAACAACCGTGTCTGGTGAGAACCTGCGTCAGGCGGAAGGTGAGAACGCCGTGGCGCCACTCTAGCCACTCCTCAAAGAGGGGACTTATCGCCACAATTGTGGCGTGCCCAAACGTCATCGCTCTGGCGTCGCAAAGCACCGCGTAACTTAAAAATCCAATGTATACAGATATACCTACCTAAGTGACTACAAAAGGAACGCACAGGTAGAAACAAAATCCCACACGTCGTCAGCTTCATACTAATCCAATCACATCTAATATTGATCTACGGTCAGTTAACAGGCATGATGACGATGAGTGCAATTATCTCTATTCTTATTTTGTTCCTTCTTGTTTTGTCTATAATGGTCCGGAATTTGCCTAAAAAAAAGATAAATATTGCTTAAGAGCGTTTACACCTTACAGCATTTCATACAAACTTTCAAGCCCTTGTTTTTTGAAATGACTGAACCGATTTTAATGAAACTTCAAATCAAATCAAAATCAAATAAAATCTAAAATATTTTTATTTCACTTAGGCCTACATGGGCACTTATGAAACGTCAGAAGCTAGGTGCACGGTTCCAATTGGTTGTTTCCTATGGAGAAGAGCCGGCAAGAAACTCCACGGTTACTCCTTTTATAATTTTGTTTTACAATGTTTTCAAATTACAGTGTTAATAGGTATGAGGGGACAGCGTAGGCCCGTCAAAGTACCAGGTACTTAACAAAATAGAAAATGGTCTACAGATCTACAGTCTATTAAGCCTACAACGTCCTCACATTAACAAAAAACAATATAAAATATGATTAAAATAATAAAAGTAAAAGAACCTTGTTGAAATTAAAATTGCAGGTATGTCAAATGAGAAAAAAAAACTATAAGTATACGCAAAAGCAGGATACAAAGTTCTAAAAAATTGGTAGAGAACATTTTCGAAAAATAGTGTTACAGCCAAATTAGACCGATTTTAAATTTTCCATAGAAATTGAGATTTCCAGTTATCTGTTTTTAAATAAGACATTTCGAAAATGTTCTTAACTAACTTTTTAGAACTTTGTATCCTGCTTATGCGTATGAAGTTTCATTAAAATCGGTTCAGTCATTTCAAAAAACAAGGGCTTGAAAGTTTGTATGAAATGCCGTAAGGTGTAAACGGAATAAGTAGATATGGACGGACAATTTGGAAATCTTGTCAGAATGTTGGACACTGACAAATTACATGTACAATTATAAGGGAATTCATTGTCCAACGAATGTTCACTCAGCGCGAACGCGACGAGCTCCCTTTATCCCACGTAATGGAAAACTAATGCTTATTTTCTGAATAAATATAAGTATGTGTGTTGAAATAGGGTTTCAATATGTTCCTTAATTCTTTTTTCGGTGTGATTAAATATCGTTCTGCGACAAGGCCAAGATCATTAGGTGGCCATGAAGTCTTTCGCAAAAAGTAGGTAAGGGCCGTTGCTATCCAAACCTAGCTGGACCGAGAAATTATTCATATAACAAGTAATGACCGTCGTAATGTCGTTTTTCGTTCTGACTTTCTTTCATAGATAAAAAAGTAGTGTGAAGAAAAGTATCATCATCATTTCAGCCGAAAGACGTCCACTGCTGGACATAGGCATCCCCCCAAGGGGTTTGCCATAATCGCCACGCTTGGCAGGCGGGTGGGCGATCGCTGTATGGTGTTAAAATGCATAGAGAACGCTGCTGCCCATTTTATAGTAAGTCACTTAGTTGCGTTTTACGACACCCACGGGAAGAAATTTATATGATACTTAAATAGTATCCAATAGGTACTACATTTTCAGAAAGTTTCGTAGGAAAACATACTTAAGTCTTAAATGGTTCAGAAAATTAAACTACTTAACTGTACTCCAAATCACATAAACATCTTACAAACTATTACACAGACTCATGATAGGGCTGCCATCACCTAAATTGCCGACCCCGGACAAACACTTCAAAAACCCCGGACATTTGGATGAAATTCAGTATTTATCCCGGACATCCCAGAAAAAAAAATAACAATAAAAATAAAAAGTATTCATTTAAACAGCTTGTTTGCTAGTTATTTAACAATGTTTGACACAATCAACTTAAACTACTGTTTAACAAATAAAATAGTCAACATTTTACACTCTTCTATTTATGAGGTAATTAAAAAATATAATAATTTTTGGTTTTTTAAATACCTAACAAATAAACTACATACATATGTCTCAACAAATTTTATGTCATATAGGTATGTAGTTCCGTTGGGTAGGTTAAGTACCTATCCAAAGCCTTTTTTTTTGGGTGGGAAATTATCAAATAACTTCTCCCGCTCTGGGCGGAACGGGAGGGCGTGTCAGACTTTTACTGACTAAAACCCACCCGTATTCCTTCATTTGCCTGTGTGCCAGGGCCACGATATCCCTTTCGGACAAACTCGCAACTCTGGCAGGCATTGGCCCTAACGGACCCCGTCAGTTGCTGCTGACAACTCTTTGAGGCGCGCGTGGAATACAACGCGCCGTCGACCCGGGCCTGGTCCTTATCGGACGGTGAACTACCCATCGCTCACCGTCCGCAAGCCCGCGCCTACGGTGGCCGGAAATCGGCTTGCGACTCCCGACACCCGGGGCGTCTCCTGCGGCGACTAGGGGCACGAGGGCGCGAACCTTGCCTCTCCCTCACGCGTTCCGCCTCGTCCTTCGCAAGCATTACTGCTTCGCAGAAGGAGGTGACGGCCTCCCATGCACTCTCGCTCCGAACCATGGCCCGAACCAGGGCCGGACGCGAGAGATCGCCGCCGCCGATCGCCTCCGTGAGGACACGGCGGTGCTCCGCCCAAGCCGGGCAGACCTCCACCGTATGCTCCACCGTGTCCTCCGGGCGATCCACACAGTGGTGACACCCGGGCGTTTCCTCCCGCTTTATCCTGAACAGGAACCTCCCGAAACAACCATGTCCGGTGAGGACCTGCGTCAGGCGGAAGGTGAGGACGCCGTGGCGCCTCTCTAGCCACTCCTCAAAGAGGGGACTTATCGCCACAATTGTGGCGTGCCCAGCGCTGGGTTGCGACAATCGCACTCTCCATGCCGCCATGAGATCCCGCCGGAGCTCTGTCCGCTGTGCCGTGATTTCTCGCGGCAGCGGAGTTTCACCCCGGCGTTTCGCCTCCTCGCGCCACTCCCAGATGTGCGCGATGACTTTTGCCTCCAGATCCCATGGCGGTAGTCCGGCAAGGACCTATCCAAACCCTAAGGTATTCATAAATTCTAAATTAAAAATTAGTAACAAGTTAAAATTATAACGAGATCAAAATTCACTCGCCTGCCTGCATGCAACTGAGGGAGTAACCCCGCCCCGGCAGTTGTAGCGGGTGGTGGCGCGCCGGGGGTCGTTCGGACATCGGCCGTTATCGGCTTTTTTGAAGCGGAGAGCGCTTACCAATTACTAATGAATTTTTAACTAAGATTTGTTTAGATTTATCGCTTATCTTTTAATTAATTGGGAATCCCCTGACACTAAAAGTGTCCGGGTTTCACCCGAACACTTTTTGCCAGCCCCGCCCGGACGCTCCCCGGACGCCCTCTAAACTAGGACAAATCCGGGGAAACCCGGACGGATGGGAGTCATGATTGACATGATAAGGATAGCTTAGCTAGGGACTGTATAGGCCAATCCCTGTCATTTTCAAATATGTTGAATGGGATTTAATATTAGTTTAGCGTGCCAAAACTTACGATAAATTGATACTATTCATAAAAATCAATACTAACAACGTGTACCTTATATGGTACCCCATTCTCGCGATTAAGCAGAGAATAAGATTAGCAGGCTCAAAGAAAAAAATATGCTGCTAAGTTCTAGAAGTAAAGATGGTGCCACGCAAAATCCAACGATATGTTACCGGAATCTGCAAATAAATGTACGTACTGGGGGCCTAAAAAGGCCGCCTTGGCAGAATCATAATAGGATAATATTATGAATCATATTAAAATTCGTAAAATAGTCACAAACTGACAATTCATAGTATGATCTGCGTACAATTCATATCCCGCAATTCATCTGTTTGACAGTTTTGTATGGAGATTGGTAAAATGGTCCACATAATATGAATTGCTTAAATGAAGTTTATTGTCAAATAGCAGAATCATAAGAAGTTAGTCAAGAGCAACATTTTACAAATCATATTGATGATTTCATGAAGAACTATTGTAATAATGGCAGATTTAACCCTATAGGAAAATTTCCTAGAGCACGCGCGTTATACGGAGACCACTATCGCCGATGATGCGTAGCTCTTCAGGAAAATGAAAATAGCATTTGAAATGAGGGACCTCGAGTTTGTTGGTTTAAATAGGCTAAATAAAAGTGTGGATGATAGCACTCACATTGCTATTGTTAGACGGTTAGGCCTGCAGAATATGATGAGAGGTTTTTCGATATCAGTGTGAGTGTGTGGTGCCGGACGTAAAGAATAGAATAGCACCACCCCATTTTTTCCTGTGGGTGTCGTAAAAGGCGACTTGCTAGAGAATGGGCAGCAGTTCTCTATGCATTTTAACACCATATTGCGATCGCCAACCAGCCTGCTAAGCATGGCGATTATGGCAACCCCAAATCGCCACGCTTGGCAGGCGTCCCAAATGGGGAGGCCTATGTTCAGCAGTGGACGTCTTTCGGCTAAAATTATGATGATGATAATGATTTGTGTGTGTGTGGATGTTCTAAAGTTGTACCTTTAGAACATCCACATTTCACCAGTTACTGCTGGACCTAGGCCTCCCCATTTGGGACGCCTGCCAAGCGTGGCGATTTGGGGTTGCCATAATCGCCACGCTTAGCAGGCTGGTTGGCGATCGCAATATGGTGTTAAAATGCATAGAGAACTGCTGCCCATTCTCTAGCAAGTCGCCTTTTACGACACCCACAGGAAAAAATGGGATGGTGCTAATCTATTCTTTACGTCCGGCACCAAACTAACACACACTCACACTGATATCGAAAAACCTCTCACACCTATTATATCCCCGAAGGGTGAGGCTGAGGTGTACCTCAGCCTCACCCTTCGGGGATATAATAGGTGTGATAATTATTATGTCAATCTTACTTTACACTAATACTCCAATTTTATTAGGTAGTAGGTACATACACATATAAGAGGACATACAATCATTACACCTATTACTAAAATAAAACAATATCGATAGGAAAAATATTTTATAATAAAAACAATTCTCATCATATAATATTTAAAAAATCTAACAATAATCAAATAATGAAAGTAAGAGAAACTTATTGATTATTCAATCTTATTTTTCGTTTAGGTTGTGACTCTGATTTGAATATTTTAAGTGTTGATGCTGCCACGGAGGGGCCAACCGTGACTCCTTTGTTTGGACTCACCGAATACTTGGAACAACACCAGGCTGAAAACGAAAAGTTAAATCATCAGTCAATAATTAACATAACTTTTAAATAAAATGAAATTGAAAACATAATTGTTTTCACACACAGAGCCCGATACTTTTTTTGCTTTAAATTATAGTTTGATTTTCTCCTTGTATTTCTTTATAGGTATTAAATTACATGAATGTTAATCTATTTAATTTTTTTATTGGATGTACAAAAAATTCATACCTTATGGGGGACACCAATATGGGATAAATATCTTTCGACTGCATCAGCAACCCTCCCAAGGTTCTGAGCTATCAATTGGTTGGCACGAGCAGAAGCCGCAACAGCTGCTGCGGAACGTTGCATCTCCACCTGAGATAAAACTCTCCGAGCCTCATCTGGTGGAGCCAGGCGGTGACCTAAAATACGTAATATTAATAAAATGATCATTTTCAACAGTCATTATATGCCATAACCGCAATGTGAATAGCTGTATGGTTAGAAAATACCACTTACTGCGGTATTTTGCTGCCGAGTTCGACGAGGCAGAGGCACTGTTGTAGCATCGGCTGTGGTAGGACTTGGTGCTGACGCATGGGTCTGGCCAGGACTTGGGGCTGCAGTGATCTCGATATGGGGTTCAACATCGACAGAGCTCCCACTTACAGTGTAGAAAGTCGAGCAGAATGTATTGTGTCTCAGGCACTCTAGGCTGCACGCCTTTCTATTCCTAAAAAATATTGCAATACATTTGAATACTTTTGCACAGCGATAAAATTAAATATTGATCTAAGATAAACAAGTATGCACTTACTTCGTATTAAAAACAATCCAATTCGCACGAAATACAGAAATTTTAAATTACAACATAGCGGGATAGACTAAAAACTCATTTGTGTCTGTTGCCAGCCTACAAAGTTTTTATTGATTCTAATTTCCGTTTTCAGGGCTTATCTGAGGTATTTTTAACAGTTATGAGTATATTATAATGAAATAATATAAAAACTATAGACATAAGACATAAAAAACTAAATGAATTCATAAAAACTGTAAAGAAAAATTAACCGGTAATATTACGGTCTTTATTTTTTTCATGCGGCAATATTTACACCAAATATGATTCTGTTATGAATTGAATTGAATGCGATTCTGCTAATAAGTTTCACCATTTTACGAAAATTAGAGGAATTGCTAATGATCTGCTGGGAATTCAGGAAATGAATTGCTTTTAGAGGAATTGCTTAATGTGGCCGTTTTAGGCCCCCTTAGCTGACCACCCTTTAGTAATAACTAATTTATTAAATACCTTAGTGCAATCATATGCACAATAACTATGTTATAAAAAAATATCACTCGGCATATTTTATTCATGTTAGTTCATTGTTATTTGATCAACTACATGGAACCACTGTACTCACCCGGCCCGGCTTTTACGTGTAAAAGTACGTAGCAAATTTGTTTGGGTAGAATAGAATAGAATAGGATTTTCTTTGTTCGAGTAACCGAGACTCAATATGATTGTTAGTAAAACCAGAGACACTAAACAAAAACAATTCAAGAAATAATGTTTGGTCACCGTTGCAACATCCCATGAGAGACGGCACTTCAGTGACCCACGTATACACAGTCCAGGCAACTCGCAACCATGCGTATGACACTGTTGGAGCTGCCCTACACCCAGCGCACCATGCAGGGAAGCGCACCTATTACGCATTGTTGCATAAAAGCAATCTAATGCGCATCTGCAAACATCCATAACGCACTACAGAAACGGGGCAACCCCACCAGTGTCCTAAGTGTTATATAGAGTAGATTATGCATTATGGAATAAAGCAGTGTCTTATGCCACGGGCGCTATATTGAATCTGGAACGTAACGAAGGACTCCCGAGGAGTTAAGACTAGAATCCCGAGAGCAGCGAGAGATTCAAACTCGCCCAAGACGAGGACACCTTTATCCCCAAGGAGAATACTCTACTTTTCGCATCTACTCTATTTTTACAGATAATAAAAATCTAAGATTATGAACATTGCATGTACCGAGCTCATATTAAATTTAAACTACTAAAGGCATTGTTATATTGAACGCGGAGAGCGCTGTACGACATTTGCGTATATCTAGCCCACAGGCCGTTAGCCGTTTGGTTCCGTTTGGTGCCGGACGTAAAGAATAGCACCATCCCATTTCTACTCGTGGGTGTCGTAAAAGGCGACTAAGGGACTTACTAGAGAATGGGCAGCAGCGTTCTCTATGCATTATTAAAACAATACTGCGATCGCCAACCCGCCTGCCAAGCGTGGCGATCATGGCAAACCCCCCTTTTGGGGGAGGCCTATGTCCAGCAGTGGACGTCTTTCGGCTGAAATGATGATGATGATAGCCCACAGGGCGCACGTGTAAAAAGCAGTAGAGCAGGCTCGAAAGAGCGAGCGAGCGATCATAACAAGAAGTGAGCATCGTGCAAACCTGCGAGCCAGCATTTTCACTCTAACCGACAATGCCCTCCGCTCCCGTTCAATGTCATCATCGTCTTTGAGGTTGGGAGTCAATATATGACCAAGATACTTATAGCTGTAGACTCTCTGCAAAGGTGTACCATAAAGTAGTACAGGCGGTGGTACTGCATCAGGACTTTTACCCCCAGCCTCAAAGACCATAACCTCCGACTTCTTGGTGTTGTATGCCAAGCCATGAACTTTAGCATACGCCTCACATTGAGCAACCAATTTTCTCAGGCCGTAGACTGTCGCGCTCAGCAGAACCATGTCGTCCGCGTAACTGATATTATTGACACAGGTACCGTCTATATAACATTATTTTTAGTATATGCGAAACCTGAGTTTGTTCAGAATAAGGAACTGAATCGATGTCAATCATTTTTACACCATGTTACATTTTGTCCCAAAAATATTTAAGTGTGATGGTAAATGTTATCACCATTACCTTACAATACATCACCGTACGGTTAGGTACCTACTGCCAAATTATTATCAATGAGCACAAGACGACCCTGGAGGTGCGGGGGCGCCGCCGTTAGCATGTTTTTGTACGGACAACCCGGTAACATAACAACCTTATAACTTTGTGATTTTTCATGATACAGTTTTGAAAGTTTGTACATAGATTCTTTACATAAAAATACTAGACACTTGTTTCGGGTTTCGCATATACTAAAACTAATATTGTATTTATAACATCCGAGCCTGGTACTGCTGATCTCGCCAAGAATAGACCCATTTTAGTACATTTTTGAAAACAAAGTGCACAAAATCATAGGTGCAGAAAAAAAAACATTCTTTTCTTATATGGTAATTTTAAGCGTGTGTAAATCTACATGAACGTATGAAAAATAAAAGAGCTGAGAGAGGAAAAATGTTGTGTCAGGGTCTATTCTTGCTGTGTAGGTATTATTTTATCCTTTACTAACAACTCCGGTCGAATTGGGTTCGATTCGAATGATGAGCTCCGCAGTTTCCTTCATGTTAGCCCCTAGAATTGGTCCCACGCCCACCGATCTAAAAACAGCACTCTTGAGGCGCAGTTAAAATATAAATAAAAAGGCTTAATAACAGATTTAATAGTGACTTTTAAAGATTTAAAAGAACGAAAGGGAATCAATGATCAGAGAATTTAAATAACTACACCATTTTGGACGTTGGGTTAATTCATAACATTTTAGCAAACCCTAGATCGGCGATTGCAAAGAGGTTGTGTGGCCTGGTGAAGATGATACCTAGTCAATGATTCCATTTCAATTACAGTATAGTATTAAGTCGTTATAGTTGTACTTTATTTTAATCAAAGTTAAATAGTTGATAAGGTACGATGGGGTTGGCATATCCGTGTGGATAAAAACCCCCTTTAACTAATAAAGAAAAAAAAAAGATTTAAAAGTCACTTTTAAATCTGTTATTAAGCCTTCAAATAATGCTAGTAAGTTATGCAAACTAGAGCGCCTACACATCAATTCTCTATGTGAATATTTAAGTATTGTAGTAAAATACGTCATGAAATAAATTGAGGAAGTAATGTCTAATATCTACCCAAAGAATAAAAAACGATAATTATTTTCTAACTATTCCCATGTATTTTTTTTATGAACCTTATTTATCATCAAAATTATGTGTATTTTTTTTTCAAATATTTATATTTTTGTTACTAAAAATAAATATTCCATTTGAAACCGAACGGCAGCGCGACGCGCATTTGTATGGCGTTTACCCCACTCATAAGGGCTTTTCTACACAAACAAGTTAAGGTTTTCTCTAACGTTCAAGACAATGTATTTTCAAGAAAATTAAATAATAGCTCAATTACTACCCAAAGCTACGAGTATGTATCATCATTTCAGCCGAAAGACGTCCACTGCTGGACATAGGCCTCCCCCAAACGGGTTTGTCATAATCGCCACGCTTGGCAGGCGGGTTAGCGATCGCAGTATGGTGTCAAAATGTATAGAGAACGCTGCTGCCCATTCTCTAGTAAGTCCCTTAGTCGCCTGTTATGACATCGACGGGAAGATATAGGGTGGTGCTAGTCTTTACGTCCGGCACCTCACAGACACCTACATAATTATGTATGTAGATAAAATATTCAACAAAATAACGTGGAATGTTCCTTTGAGACCAATGATATTATATTAAACAGTTAAGTTAGATACACTCACAAAACAAGTAAACACTTTTCATTCATTTTACATTTCACTACAAGTAAAAATGCTAGAAAAGAGATGGCTTGATAAAAACAACAAGAAATAATATAGTGTTGTCAATTGCGCGTGAATGTAAACAAACATTATTCTGGCCACCAATCGCCGAATGTTGGCATCACAGACTAACAAATACGTCCCAATTAGGACGTTTTCGAGTCTTCACGATTGCGCGCTCACAAGTCACAACATATCTGTTATATGTATAATCATTGTTTGAGACTGAAGTGTGAATCATATTTATGTCCTTACGTAACGCTCTGAACAATCGCATACTTTTCGAATCTGAGACACGCATTAATCTCGTGTGTGTTAGCTTGAGAAATAAGAGTATGTTGCCCCGTGTTGTGAAAAGTAAAAGAAAGACGAAGAACGCAGCACGTGTAGCTGTAGTAACTTATTTGTCTAATGCGATAGACGTATGCTTTGTCGAGATCATAATTGACGTTTTCAACTTGCGTTTCAGGCATGCATCTATGCGTCCTGTCAAAAATGCATACTATGCAGTTGCAGAGTTACTGTAATTATAACAACCACACGGTGCGATTACATAGAGATTGAGATGCGTTTAATGTAAATTTTAACGCACATGTGTACAAAAAAAAATATCAACCAAATTCCAAAAAAAACACTACAAAGTGATAAATAACTTTCAAAGTCGGTCCACAATTGACGAAAATATCGAAAAACATAAGTACATAAAAGAAAAACTTACGAACATAATTATAACCTCCTCCTTTTTAGGGTTCCGTAGTCAACAAGGAACACTTATAGTTGCGCCACGTCCGTCTGTCTGTCCCTAGGTTAGCTCAGACTCGTAGTACTAGAAAGCTGTAATTTGGCATGTACATAGGCACATATTAATCACGCCGACAATGTGTAGTCGTTTGGTGATCCTTATAAGAAACAGGATCGATTGGCACAAAGAAAATATTTTGTGAAAATTGCCCATTTTCCTGCTGACTGTATTTTTTTTTCAAAATGTGAGAATGCAGATCAAAATGTCTCAAAAAGTTAAGCACAGTCCCTTAAGTCCGTTTTCCTGTAGCTACAATGGTTAAAGTAGCTGCCCTTACTACCTTATCTTAAAAATCCACCCTGTATAACGAAATTAAACTATTACAGCTAACAGGCTTTACAAGTTAACCAGTAATAATCGACCAACAAAATTTTGTAGTTGGACTATTGACCATGACGTATATCGATATAAGGGAGAACATTTTTTTCAACTACAATGTTAAGTTTGTTTTTTGGGTTAAATTCATCCCTACTACGGAACCCTTCATTGTGCGTGGTCCGACACGCACTTGACCGGTTTTTTTAATTCGGTTAACAAAAGAGCTCAGTGCTCTTGCCAATAAGAAGCGAGTTTTCAATTACACTATATATTATTATTTCTAGAACATTGATGTAAAATAAGGGAAGATATGGTACGCGCTCCTCGACGTTGACCGCATAAATTAGGGGAAAGGACACAATCGACCTTAGTCACAATCGAACTGGTGGCGTTTGTGTAGCACGTTAAGTAAAATTACAGTAATTGTCTAAATAAGCAGCAACAATGCCGTGTTTATAAAATGTGCACAAATAGTGCAAAAACCAAAAACAAGTCCCACGGGATTAGTTTTCACTCGTAAGTACAGCCCAAAAAGTTTATTTGATGACAATTATAATAATATTTAATGTTTGCTCCGTCATAAGTCGTGCCTAATCGTAAACATTCGGCCAACATTCGGCTGCTAACGGGATTACGCTTGTAGAACAGTTATGGGTACCTACGTAACAGTGACAATTATTGCTATCTCGTTCCCGCTATAGCCCGCGTTATATTATGTCTCTCTATTTCGGTTGTCGAGCACATGACGCATGACATCGGGAAATGTAGTTGTGTGGGTGTGTTTACATGTAAGTGTTTCTAGTCCATTTAATATTTACGTGATGTTAGAGAGTGGCCTATATTCCTATTTAATACATCAATGTCCTAGAATCAATTACTTTTACATACAAACGGGGCTGTCAGCGGAGCTAATAAATGTTTATCTCTTCGTAGTGTGGTCGGTTGGCAAAGCCATCTAGACAAAACCCCTACATCATCTCTTTTGTATAGATAGGATCCCCATTTCGTGTATAATGTGATCTTCCACTTTATAACAACATCAGACAATAGAGCCACATGAGTTCTCGGGTAGGTAAATCTAAAAAGATACAAGCTGCAAACTCACTGACAAACACCGAGGTAATCTATTCCTGTCATGTCATACATCACTCTTCCAGGAACGTTTTAAAACAGCTGTGTCAGCATATTACGTAATATTTACACATGTGCTTGTATTGTGTAGTTTCACATCCAAGAGACCTCTCTTAGAAAGGATAAGAGGTGGTAAGGGAATGATATTCTATTAAGTTAAGATTACCATATCAAAATACAAAAGCTCGATGATTGGCACGAGTGACAGCACAAAATATTGCTGGCTCTTTACCCAGCATCAAAAGAATAATAGGAATCTCGATAAAACTGATTCAGTGGTAAAACCTAGACCAGATAAATAAAAGAATCAACTTGAAGTGATATTGACCAAAGAAAAGATGGATGAATTGTGTGAGGAATCCTAAGAAAGAGAAGGGAGTGAATGATAGCGTGAACTGGAATAAATGGAAGCAGAAAACGTGTCGCGCCGACCCCAAGTAACATGGGACACGGGCAGAGATGATGATGAACTTGAAGTGATATTGTGGTCGGGTTTCAAAGTTTAAGTATTTGGGTCACTGGGTCACTGATGACTTAAAAGACAATGCAGACATAGAGTGGGAGCGCAGGTCGCTGGCTGTCTGTAGCAACATGCTGGCCCGCAGGTTTGCACGCTGTACTGATTCTGTAAAGATAACGCTTTTTAAGGCCTTCTGCCAGTCGTTTTACACGTGCTATGTGGACCAAGAATACTCAGCGGGCATACAGCGACCTGCACGTACAGTACAATAACGCATTCAGGGTTCTTTTGGGGTTGCCGTGGCGGTGTAGCGCATCAGGGATGTTCGTGGAAGCGTGCGTCGACGGGTTCGCCGCGATTATGTGGAAACGATGCGCTTCCATGATGGCGCGCTTGCGCTCCTCCTCCAATGGCATCCTGAATGTGTTTTCAGACCGCTGGGACTCTCCCCTCTTACGAAGGTGGGTAAGTGTTCAGACACACTTACCCAAATGATTGGCGGTTTATTATTTTTAATTAATACTAACATTAGGCTAAGTTATATACTACTAAGTACTAACATTATATGGACTTAATCAGAAATAAAATATTTTAATTTGAATTGACGGCCCTCCGGACGCTATTGTAGGCAAATATAGCGCATCCCCTTACAAATAAACCCTGAGGCCTCATTCAGACGACACGCGCCCGCTAAGCACACGCCACGCACGTCAGCACCCGCGTCTAACTCGCTTTGAAATTTGTTGTATATAATTTGAGTCTTATGACACATCAATAGATCTCAAATTGCATTAATCGAAGTCGTGCCGTACACGCCATGAGCCCGCCTCGCGCCCACCTCGCGCCAACCCCGCGCTTACCCCCGCACACGCGCTGCACACACCCCGCATACACCTTGCGCCCGCGCTTCGGCTAGTGCCGTATTGACTGTGACCAAGTTTAGTTGCGTGGCGTTTTTTGATTAAATAATAGGTAGTATAAGCGGGTGCGAGGCTTGCGCGATGCATGTGTTGATTTAGCGCGTGGCGAGCGCGGGTGTAAGGCGGGCACAACGCGTGTGCGCGGCCTGTGCGTTGTGCACCACAGCTGGCAGCGCACGCCTCGCACCCGCTTATACTTCTAGTGACTGGACTACTTCGTTCAGTGGTCTAGTGGCTTCCAGGTGTGCCCAGGTGCGCAACGCGACGTATGAGGGGTACGTGAAGTGCGTGTGCGGGGTGAGCGCGGGGTTGGCTTGAGGCGTGCGCGAAACGGGCGCGTGGCGGTTCCGGTTGGACTTCGATAAATGCAATTTGAGATCTATTGATGTGTCATAAGACTCAAATTATATACAACAAATTTCAAAGCAAGTTAGACGCGGGTACTAACGCGCGTGGCATGTGCTTAGCGGGCGCGTGTCGTCTGAAAGAGCTCTTACGGACTACTGTGTTGTGTGTAACTTGTTTTATTTGTTGGATTCCACTTCTAGAAAGTAATATGGAATCCTTATGTTATTGTACAATGCGGGGAATGCATGATTATGCTATTATTTTAAGTACCTGTAATGCAGTAGTGAAATTGGTTTGTCTTTTCCATTTATATAAATAATAAAGATAAACATAATTATTTTTTTAACTAAACGGCTCTTTATAATCTATATGTCGGATCGACAGGATTTACTCTGTTAGATTCAGGCATCATGTGGACAGAAGTTGGGTTTCGTGCAATGAAAACACACTGGGTGAGACACACAGCGTTTAATGAAATTACAAATTGACACAATCACTACAAATTTAAACTTACATAATAACCGAGCATAACGAATCGAGTAGGTACAGTTTCGCGACGTCTTAACTCCGATGCGATCAGACCAGACACTGAACCTTGAATGTCCTCCTCGCCATCGGCTCAAAACATCACGACTCTGTAGAAGCGCGCCAGAGGTGTGGGTAGATCACGCGATTGCGGTGGCGGGCGGGCTTGATTCGTTATTTGTCCGTACTAATGACCGGCTCCGAAATATACATAATTATGTATAATAAATTCGTAGCGAAAAAAAGTAATTGCTACGAGGTCTGGGATCGAATCTAATGCCAAAAATATAGTTTTTAAAACGTTTGTTTTTTGTGTCTGTTTATCTGAATGTATGTTCCAGCATCACGTAAATTCCGTCTACCGGATAGATTCTGTTCAAATGCATATTTAAATTCCCTATAAGTCTGGTCGGTCGGTAAGCTATATATTATCACACTATTTGCTATGGGGGATGAGCAAGATTGCATTATTTTGTATTCCTCTATAGTTTACAGCAAACTAGTTGTTAGAACATTGCAGTTAAATAGTTACAGATTTAACTCTTTAAATGATTCACGCTATATTATCTTTATGGGGCTAAGGGGTCGTCCGTTAATCACGTGACGTTTTTTAGCAACTTTTTAAACCCCCCCACACCCCTGTGTGTAGGTTTGTTCGCTATTATTACTACTATTATTATATTATATACAATAATAGTTTTAGTATAATATGCGAAACCCGAAACACGTGTCTAGTATTTTTATGTAAAGAATCTATGTACAAAATTTCAAAACTGTATCATGAAAAATTACAAAGTTATAAGGTTGTTATGTTACCGGGTTGTCCGTACAAAAACATGCTAACGGCGCCCCCGCGCCTCTCAATCATGATTCGAAAGACACGTGGCGCCTTCTATTATCATAAGAACGTTATTGTTGTTTTCCTCGGGAATAGTACCTGTTTTTCGGGATGAAAAGTATCCTATGTCCGTTTCTCTACACTTGACTACGTATATGCAAAATTTCAGGATGGTCGGTTCAGTGGTTTAGGCGCAAAAAGGTAACAAACAAACGAACAAACTTACTTTCGCGTTTATAATACCTATTAGTAAGGATTCTGCTTTCAACATGCGTTACTTGTCAAATCAATAACAATTAAGTTTGTATTGACCTCTAAGCGAACATCTAAAAATAATCAAATGAAGCCTCATCTTCTGCAAAATAATCATAGTTCCCGTCTCAGTATTAAAGTCGAGTTCACACCGCTTCTCAAAGTAAACAATAATACTACACTAGAACTGCTCAAAATACTTATACTGAAAATTTTCCTTTATTTAGAGAGCTTTTGGTTTAATACCCTTTAATTGACGAATTTTATCTTGTTCATTTTGTTCGCCGAAACCCAAAGTGACGAGTACTCGTCACTAGCTACCCGCTTTTGTAAATAAAAAAACGTATTTATTATGGATGGCTGCCAAGCCGTTTTAAGCTCTATAAACGATACTGTCATTGAAATTCACACCATTTTCGAATGTTTGGTTTTACAAATTTAAATTTGGATTGAACGTGTTGCGAGGAGAAAAAAGCAAATAAACATTTACTTCACAGAATTGAAAAAAATACCTACCAAGGAGAATGAACATCATTAAGTCTCAACAATTAAGACCCTTTCAGCGTTATTATCTACCTTTTTTGCTTAAGATAATTTAAAAAGGTTTATTAAGACAAGATTAAAGGAATTAAAAAATGTTTCCCATGTTAATAGGTACTTAAGGTACCTACTGTTAGCGCACGACAGTGCTAATGATACCGAAATCAATAAAACGCGGGTTCATAGAATAACTTGGATAATTGTATTATTCCTATATTTTAATCTACAATTCTTTTTTTTTTATTATACCTCCCGTCAGCTCCTGCTAACTTCTACTTGTTTTTCTTCCATTAATACGAATTCGTGCTTGTTTCCTATTTATGAAATCAACTTATCAAATGTTCATAAAGGTTACACGCACTGAAAAAAAAAAACGTTTGCTTTTAGGCTTCTACATACCGGGGCGACTTGTCGCGCGACGCGACGCGACACAAAGGCACCGCTCGTCCCGCGACACGCGGGGTCTTTGTGCCGTGTCGCGTCGCGCGACAAGTCGCGCTGGTATGTAGAAGCCTTTAACAACAAACTTGTTTAATGTGATCAACGCATCTTGACTCTATACGAGCCTAACAAGATCTTGACTTCTGAAGCTAGGAAGTAGTTCTGAATTATCATAGTTCCGTCTACTAAGTGATGAATTAGTTTAATTACGGGGAGTTATTTAATTTAGCTCAAATGTTTGCCAGTTTAAGAATGATATAATGCTAACAAGTTGCTTGTTACCATGAACTTAAATTATTATTTGACTAGCTGCTGCCCGCGGCTTCGCCCGCGTGGCTTTTTCTAAACACTGTTAGCTCATGTCACTCACGCAGCATGCGCTTCGCAGGAAACAGCTCGGCTCGCTCAATAGTCATTTTTAAATTCTGAGTGAGCTAGTGAGCTATTTTGCGAGCGAGAGCGAAGTCAATCGAAAAGAGCTAGCTCTTTTTATCACTCGCTCACGAGCTCCCATGTCTACTCCCAAGTCAGTCGCGCCGTCGCCGTCGCGCGCCCGCTCCGACGAGGGAATCTAATGTTTTCCGAGGCTCTCGTTCGCTTTCGTCAAAAATTGTAAAAGATTACGTCATATTGATAAACCTTGTGCGTTAATACACCTAATACTTTTCATGCTTTGTACTATCTTCTGTTACTGATATTAAGCCACGCCATAAGACAATCCATTTTCGAACATACTCATCAGATTGAGTATAAAAAACAGTTTTATTAATTAAAATGAAAAATACTACTTTTATATGTTTATGATACAATAAATTGGTCTTCGTTGGCACGCTAAAAATGTGCAACCTTTTTAACAAATACATCAAACCTTACTATTTAAATATCTATGTCATGTGTGTTTAAAAGTTTTATTCAAATTGGTATTGACTTGAATAAATTGTTCTTTTTGTTCATAGAATTCTTAAGCTAAAACTCGAATTTATACCTATAAATTGTGTTTAATTTGTGTACCTATTATTGTATGTAAGGGTACGGCCTGAGTGCACGCTCTATTCGAGCGTCGGGCGGGGAGGGGCGTGCAGCGTTCATGTTAAACACGTGCTACCCGTAGTGGCCGTCCTGAGTGCCGGCCGAGCGGAGCGTGGGCAGCAGCGGGCTTGTTTGCGTCGAGCGGGGCGTCGCGTGCAAGTTCAAACGAGTTTGTGTTTTGCAGCGGTGATACGTGCGTTCTTGAAGGATGTCGTTTGAAAAAATAATTTCAGAAATACAAAATAAACCTGAAATATGGTTATCTTCGCATTCTTTACCAAACTTCACCCTTAATGTTTCAAATAACGTAGAAAACTCTCTAAATTGTTTTCGTTGCTTCACAATGTTACTAGGACCTTGTCTTGACTCATAATTAAATTTTAGCCACAAATTTTCTTCTAAATACATATCAATAATATCGTACGACGCAGACGCCATGATGAAAAATGTGACCGGCTCACACGAACGCTAAGCGTGCACTAAGGACATTCGGCGAACGCTCTTTCGCCGCATGCACGCAACGCTGAACGCTCCGCTAGACGCTTCTTCTCTCAGGCCGTACACTTATTGTTTAACTGACTAACATCCATTAAATATTTGCATGCCATCAGTGCATGGCGGAATGTGTCTTTGCACTAATTTGACATCTTTTGTATTCACCACATATTATGCAAATGAACGATTTTGATTCGATTTTGATTTTGATCAAGCCCTTAAAGTGCAAATTGATCGTTCAATAAAAGCCTTTAATTACTGCCATCAACCTCTGGTAATTAAGAGCTCAGTAGAATTGTCAATGAACCTGAATATTGAACAATTAAAATAATCCGACTCGAAGCTTTTAACCCGAAGTCTTCACAGATGTTATACTAACTTTGGTGGATTGATTGATTATAAACTTTGTTTTTGAAGTGAACAATACAATTCATTAACGTTGACGGTCAGGGCTAATATGCTGGCCCGCAGATTTGCTCGCTGCACAAGACAAGTAGGATTTTGTTACTTATTTAAATAATTTTGTCAGACGTTAAAACGTGTGCTGCCAAAAGTATTTAAATAAGTAGCTATTATCTTTAGCTCATACCCCGGCAGTTAAAATTTATAAATTCATTCAGCATTAATAAAATCCAGTTATAGTTGATATATAGTATTTATTTATTATATATGTACTTACCTACTGAATGTTCTAACATTTATTTTGTGACGTTTTACATGTTCTAACCAAAATGTTTTATCCTTTTTTAGCATGGGGATCCCTGGATGTCACCACTACAAACACTGATCAATAGTTTTTTATAGTTTACGTTCTCATACCTTGACATTGGCAAAATCATCGAACGTTATCGATGGAGCCAGAACCTTCAAAAAATTGAATTGAATAGCAGCTCTAGCAGCCTGTGGACAGCATATACGCTGTCAATGCTCTGCGGGTCCAATACAATAACTTATTCATGATGCTGCTGAGGCTCCCTCCGTTTTGCAGCGCGTCCGCCATGTTCATGGAGGCACAGATGGTTTCGCGGCAATTCTACGCAACATGGCGGCGTCACTGGTCGCACAGAGTGCGTGTGAGTAGCAACAGTATCCTGAGTGTGATAGCGGACAGGTATGACTGTCCTTTCTTCAAACATTGTATGCGTTTATGTGTGAACTAACATAGTTTTAAGAACTATTATCCTAATTTCATTACATTTCAATATTTTTGGGACAAAATATAACATGGTGTAAAAATGATTGAAATCGATTCAGTTCCTACTCTGAACAAACTAAATTCAAGTTTCGCATAATATACTAAAAGTAATGTTGCATAGTTATTTATAAAAGCTTTATTTTATGAGATGAATACCTACCATAACATCAACTTGGACCCTGATGCTGACTCGGATTATTATTTTAGTATAATTTATATAAAAAATAAAAATTAAATAAACTTTATTGTTCAAGAGAGCAGTACAAATTCAAAACAGCGCTAGCCTCCACACTAGGATTCCCTGTGTCGTGGAGACTAGTCTCCTTCGTCTCACAACTTTATACATAGTAGGTAGGCACATACGTAACATCGGTTGGTAAGATTTGTGAGGCGAAATTAACCGAATATTATTCTCTAACAATAAATAAAATTCATGTAAACTTATGTGATTATTAACCATGGTATTAAATATTAAAGCATGTGTAATGTATCATGCACGTGTATGGTGTGGGTGTGTGATGAATGAGTGAGTTAGGGTGGGTTTGGGACAAACGAAGACAACCTGACCACGAGTAAGAGTATATGTATTATTATATGGATATAGATTCGTTTTTAATTTGAGAATGTGAGAACATTGTAGGCTGTTGGAGTCGCATCGCAACGTCAACTTTAAAGGCTTCTACATACCGGGGCGACTTGTCGCGCGACGCGACGCGACACAAAGGCACCGCTCGTCCCGCGACACGCAGGGGTTTTGTTCCGTGTCGCGTCGCGCGACAAGTTGCGCTGCTATGTAGAAGCCTTAAGGCGTTTGTGGTGCGCATACCAACGTGCTGCCTGCCTCAGGTGATGGAAGAAAGCTATTGGCCTCAGGATGTGGTATTCCGCCGCTTTCGCGGTCAAGTGCCACCAGAACGCACGAAGACTTAGTGCATGTAAGTGATACTACCATAATATAGCTTTAAGTTTTATTTACTAACGCAATTGTTAATATACTCGTATTATGTATACTTAGATTAAGGTATTCATCTATGGGTCTTTGTAACCTGATAATATTTTTTTTAATTATTTATTTAATAGACTGTAGCTTTGTAAACCATTTTCTATTTTTGTTAAGGACTTGTTGACGGGCCTGCACTGTACTCTCATACCTATTAACACTGCAACTTGAAACATTGTAAAAGCCCATTCTTTTTAAAAGAGTAACCGTGGAGTTTCTTGCCGGCTCTTCTCCACAGGAAACTACCAATTGCACCTAGCTTCTGACGTTTCATAAGTGCCCATGTAGGCTTGTGTGTAGGCAATGTAGGCTGTACATGGCATTACGGTGGTTCCATTGAATTACTTTGTCATGAAATCATGCCGTTGCGGAACAAATCTAACTTAGAGAGATGTTTTAATGATTCTAATGTTTATAATTCTGTAATTACTTAACTGTTATAGTCGCGAATCATATTTTGACCAAGACACAACCTGATCATCATCATCATTTCAGCCGAAACACGTCCACTGCTGGACATAGGCCTCCCCCAAAAGGGGGGATTTGCCATAATCGCCACGCTTGGCAGGCGGGTTGGCGATCGCAGTATGGTGTTAAAATGCATAGAGAACACTGCTGCCCATTCTTTAGTAAGTCCCTTAGTCGCCTTTTACGACACCCACGGGAAGAAATAGGGTAATGCTATTATTTACGTCCATCACCACACGGAACCTGATACTGACCTGCAAATTTCAAAAAATGTAAGAAAAATTTAATTACGAGGGCTACAGCTGTCAAACAGAAAACGGGGTCCAATATTCTCCTTCCGAAAAAGTTGCCTGAAACTTCTCTCATCTCATCCAAGCGTGAAGCTAAAGACCATTTTCGTTTGTGGTGACGGCGACAATTATGAGATTTCGACCGTAACATAGATTATGTCAAAGCCATGGCTCACACGCTTGTGTAGTACATGTACTATTCATTCCTGACACTGTACTAGAATGAACTATTCCGTAAGCCTATTAGTACTTCGGTCATTTAGTACTTCGTTTCGAACACGTTCCGTGATCCGTCCGATCGCTCGCTCGGACTTGGTTCCACAGACTAAGTACACTAAGATGTCGTTCACACATATTCTCGAATTTCTCGATATTTTTTTTATTATTTACCTATATTAGCATCTGCCAGCAACTTTGTGGAGTTTGTAAAACAAAATAACACAAAAACTAGCACAGTTTACTAACATATCTGTAGGTACCTGTGAAGAAAACTATAGAGGTTCGTGTAACGTGGCCAGATGAGACAGCATAGGTATTACACAACATTAGTTTTTGTTTATACTAAACCCGAAAAGGGGTCATTGTACTCATCATTTTGAACAAATTTTTCTATGGGACCAACCTAGAAATCACGAAAAAAAAATCTGCTGTTCCATACATTTTGTCAATTTAAGTGAACACAAATGTATGTAACAGCTGATTTTTTTTCGTAATTTCAAGGTTGGTCCCATAGAAAAACTTGTTATAGTATAACGGATGAGAAACGTTTTGGTAGCAATACATTTTATTGTACCTTACCTGCTAACACTATTAATTTTCATTAACCGACTTCACAAAAAGGAGGAGGTGTTGGGCAGAGGTGTACCTGTACACCCACATTTAATATTATATTTAATTTAATTTCGTAAGTCGGTGGCCATAAACGAAAATACAAAACCAAAGACACCGACTTCCAAAATTAAATTAACTATAGGCGTGATGTTATGTTATGTGCTTCCGAAATTAAAGTTATTTTTTACTATTTAGTGTTTTTGTTGGAAGTCGGTTTTTTTTTTTGTAAAAAAAGATTTTTTTTTAATAATCAAAACAGTTTTTGATACTTACTCAATCCTACGGGATTTATATGTGTGATATACGGGAATAAACGGGCTCTATCAGTATACCAGCGCAGCTTTAAATATCGCAGCATTATGCTGAGATAATGTCCTTTTTGGCCTCGCACAAGTCTCGATTATTTTTTTGTTGTATATAAATGTAGTAGTTTTTAAATGCAATTTTTCGTATTTCTTGTGTGTCCAAATAAAAACTGCTAAACGCCGCGCACGAAGTACGTTCGCGCACGACCCGCCACGCCACTACCGCACCCGCCTTGTATGTGTGTTGTGATTATATACATACATACATAACCTCACGCCTTCTTCCCATGAGGGTAAGCTGAAACTATAGAACGCCACCTGCTACGCTCCTTACATACTCCTTTTGCTTCGCCTACGTTCATACATCTGGTCGTACACGCACGCCGCCGCCGGTTGCGAGCACTACGCACCTGACCTGGCTGAAGAACATCACCAATTTGGTCACTATGTGTCCCCCTAGGGCGTCCCTTCCCGGCGATGCCAGTCACCTCTGCTTTTAAATACTTTTTAACCGACTTCCAAAAAGGAGGAGGTTCTCAATTCGGCTGCAGGTTTTTTTTTTTTTTGTATGTTTGTTACGCGATTACTCCGTCAGTTATGAACCGATTTTGAAAATTATTTTTTTGTTTGAAAGGGTATTCCCCCGAAGTGGTCCCATTGCCACCAAATCAGAATCTGATGAGCGTATCCCATGGAAATCGAGGGAAACCCTCAAATTTTATATGCAAACCTATAGCGATTTGGGTATTTTTTATAGTAACTCGTGCATTTGCTCTCCGAAAGCACCATTTGGTGAAGTGGAACTGATGATGGAGACCACAGATGGCCACCGGAATAATAATGAGTAACTATTTAACGTGTTGCGATTAAGCAATTTATGCTCGTCACTATGCATAACGGTGAGTGGCAGTTCTCCTGGTTCTTACCAGGAGAACTCCTCAACAATCAACGTCCCAGCATCGGGAAATGCAATATTTTGTAAAAGGTGATGAGCAGTTAACATAAGGCTATTGTAACTTAGATAAATTCAAAACTGACCCACTAAAAAGTGAAAAACAAAAAACTTTTTACAAAAAAATAATAACCGACTACCAAACATATCACTACAAAGTGAAAAATAACTTTAATTTCGGAAGTCGGTGGCCAAAAACTCAAATACAGATCCAAAGGCACCGACTTCCGAAATTAAAGTTATTTTTCACTTTGTAGTGATTGATATGTTTGGTATTTTTTTGTAAAAAGTTTTTTATTGTTATTCGCCTTTCACTCATTCTCTCAACATGACCAAACCATCGAAGCATACTCTTTTAAATTTTTGTTACTACATCTTCTTTAGTGCTTAAATAAAAGATTGTAAAAATAAGAGTAATTACTCAACCCTCTTTCTCTCTCTCATTCACGAGTTTTACAAACAATCCGGCTTCGGAATTGTCCTCATTAATTACAATGGTACAGTTGAGGTTATCTCAAAGTGACATTGTCTTTGAAGAGGTTCTTCTTTACAAGTTTCTATATAGGTACACGCAACCTAACTGATGTTTTATGGAGGATAGATAATTAAAGTTCTGTTTAGGTATGTGCTGCCGCCTTAGAGTAAGAAAACTATAGAGGTTCGGGTAGCGTGGCCAGATGAGACAGCATATTATACAACATTCGTTTTTGTTTATACTAAACCCGAAAAGGGGTCATTGTACTCATTATTTTGAACAAGTTTTTCTATGGGACCAACCTTGAAATTACGAAAAAAAAATCAGCTGTTACATACATTTTTTGTGTTCACTTAAATTGACAAAATGTATGGAACAGCAGATTTTTTTTTTCGTGATTTCTAGAAAAACATGCAGCCAAATTGAGAACCTCCTCCTTTTTGGAAGTCGGTTAAAAAGTATTTAAAAGCAGAGCTGACTGGCATCGCCGGGAAGGGACGCCCTAGGGGGACACATAGTGACCAAATTGGTGATGTTCTTCAGCCAGGTCAGGTGCGTAGTACTCGCAACCGGCGGCGGCGTGCGTGTACGACCAGATGTATGAACGTAGGCGAAGCAAAAGGAGTATGTAAGGAGCGTAGCAGGTGGCGTTCTATAGTTTCAGCTTACCCTCATGGGAAGAAGGCGTGAGGTTATGTATGTATGTATTTAATCACAACACACATACAAGGCGGGTGCGGTAGTGGCGTGGCGGGTCGTGCGCGAACGTACTTCGTGCGCGGCGTTTAGCAGTTTTTATTTGGACACACAAGAAATACGAAAAATTGCATTTAAAAACTACTACAATACAACAAAAAAACAATCGAGACTTGTGTGAGGCCAAAAAGGACATTATCTCAGCATAATGCTGCGATATTTAAAGCTGCGCTGGTACTGATAGAGCCCGTTTATTCCCGTATATCACACATATAAATCCCGTAGGATTGAGTAAGTATCAAAAAATGTTTTGATTATTAAAAAAAAATCTTTTTTTACAAAAAAAAAAAACGACTTCCAACAAAAACACTAAAACGTAAAAACTAACTTTAATTTCGGAAGCACATAACATAACACCACGCCTATATTTAATTTAATTTCGGAAGTCGGTGTCTTTGGTTTTGTATTTTCGTTTATGGCCACCGACTTCCGAAATTAAATTAAATATAATATTAAATGTGGGTGTACAGGTACACCTCTGCCCAACACCTCCTCCTTTTTGTGAAGTCGGTTAATGAAAATTAATAATGTTAGCAGGTAAGGTACAATAAAATGTATTGCTACCAAAACGTTTCTCATCCGTTATACTATTGATAAGAAATAAAATTGTTTATTCTGTAAATATGATATCGGAATCACTTTTACACGTCATATTAAAAATAAAAAATAAGCCAGATGGAGTCGATAATTCCTATCTGACTACCCCTTTTTTTTTTTTTTTTTGGGTGGGAAATTATCAAATAACTTCTCTCGCTCTGGGCTGAGCGGGAGGGCGTGTCAGACTTTTACTGACTAAAACCCACCCGTATTCCTTCATTTGCCTGTGTGCCAGGGCCACGATATCCCTTTCGGACAAACTCGCAACCCTGGCAGGCATTGGCCCTATCGGACCCCGTCAGTTGGTGCTGACAACTCTTTGAGGCGCGCGTGGAATACGACGCGCCGTCGACCCGGGCCTGGTCCTTATCGGACGGTGAGCTACCCATCGCTCACCGTCCGCAGGCCCGCGCCTACGGTGGCCGGAAATTGGCTTGCGACTCCCGACGCCCGGGGCGTCTCCTGCGGCGACTAGGGGCGCGAGGGCGCGAACCTTGCCTCTCCCTCACGCGTTCCGCCTCCTCCTTCGCAAGCATTACTGCTTCGCAGAAGGAGGTGACGGCCTCCCATGCACTTTCGCTCCGAACCATGGCCTGAACCAGGGCCGGACTCGAGAGATCGCCGCCGCCGATCGCCTCCGTTAGGACACGGCGGTGCTCCGCCCAAGCTGGGCAGACCTCCAACGTATGCTACACCGTGTCCTCCGGGCGATCCACACAGTGGTGACACCCGGGCGTTTCCTCCCGCTTTATCCTGAACAGGAACCTCCCGAAACAACCGTGTCCGGTGAGGACCTGCGTCAGGCGGAAGGTGAGGACGCCGTGGCGCCTCTCTAGCCACTCCTCAAAGAGGGGACTTATCGCCACAATCTGACTACCCCTGAGAAGAAATTAAGTCCACACATAATCTTGGTCAGATCATGTGAGGACCATGTAGGTCCGTGTTTGAAATGGTCTTTTGACGAAATAACCACATTTTGAGTCCAATCAGTCCAACCTGTCCAATCAGTGCAAGCATTTGTCAGTAATCGTGCAGCTCAACTCAAGACTCAAGGAGCTCAACGACTCGACGAACAATACCAAAGAAAGGACATTTGGGTAGGCCGCATAAAGTGCTGAAAATGTCAGACCATCATTAAAACTAACTGAGAAAGAAAAAATAAAAATATGACTAGTGCTCACATTAAAAATAATTAATGTAATAAATATAATACTTTTCAAAGTATTTATTCATACAGTGCATTCCATGTTATGTAAATAAAATATTCACAAATGACAATATGTATGATATTAGTTATAAACCTTATTTATTGTAGATTTAATTAAATAATACTGATGTCTACTATTATATCGTTCTCCAGAGTACATTTAATTGTCCACTTTATAAAAGGACTTGACTAAGTTTAATAAATCACTGCAGAAATAAGAGTATTTCTCTTGTGTTTGCGTTTCATAAGATTGATAAATATCTCGTGCTATGAAAAAGAAATACGGCTTATATTAATTATCGCATTTACTTTGCAAAGTGGGGTTCCTTGAACAAATATTAATTTTATGTTCCCAAGGAACATCATCAGGCTTTTCGTAACTTTTTTGGATAAATAACTGTGGCGGCATTTAAATCACCACATGCGAACTACGCATCACACTGACGTCAAGCAAAATCCTGCATCGCGCAAGCAGAGTTTACCGCGCGACTAGCATATATAAGTACAACGGCCCGACATCAACCGTCGTCACCAGACACAACACCCGTCTGGTCGGAGGATCCTCCCTTTTCTATGGAGGATGAGTGAACTTTACACCCTGTTCCACATACCTCTATAACTAACGAATAGATACCTACCGATACATAACTTGTGTAACTACGATAGCTTCTAACTTTCCGTCTCTCTGACATGTTTACTAAGAAAATTAGGAACTTTACTTATAACTTTTTTGTATTAGGTAATAGAGACACGTGTTTAAGACATGTCCATTCAATATAATAGTTACATGACATCCATTTACATATATATATATTATAAGCGCGTTATAAGCGCTTTCAATTTTAATTAAAAAAAAAAAAAACGCGCTTTTATTAGACCTTGATTAATTCAAAAAGTGTGGAGTGCTTTAAATTAATAATTAAAAGTACACACAACCAAAAAGCGCTCCACGACACCATGTGCTATATATTGTACTCATCAAAACTAATCATATGAGTCCTAACTCGGGGGGTTTACTAGTAGCCGCTGAAGAGTTCCGTTATCTACATCTTGGTTTCATCATCAGATCAGCTCCAAGATAGCAAATTATAGTGATGTCATTCAAACTACATATGCATACAACGTTTCACTTCGATACGACAATTAAAAGTTGGTGAAAATTATGTTGAAAGAATTCAAAATCAAAATCAAAAGTCATTTATTCAAACTAGGCTGAGAATCAGCACTTTTCCAACGTCAAAAATTACATGAGACAGTCCCCGAAAAACGCCCACCCTTCACCAATTCCTAGTGCTTTAGCTGGGAAGAAGAAGTGGCGCAACAAAGTCCCCAGCAGCACAGATGTCCGTTCAGATATAAAACTTGAATTTAGACAATAAAATGTAAAATAATTTGCATTACGCAACACAAAACATTAAATTAAATTATTTGCCTTAAGTTAGCAACCACACGCCAATATACCAGAAAAAAAAATCGTCGAAAACTATACTCAAGCAGAAGCAACAACAAAAATAGAACATACCTAAATAAAAGCCTCCAGGCATAATGGGCGTGCCCGCTTAAATAAAGCTATCCTAGCTGTAACTGTAACAGATAAAATTTAATTACATATATAAATAACTCAAGCTAATAAAAGCGTGGTAAAAATGATACAACTGCGGGCCGAGCACGGGCGTGCCAAGACGTTTGTGACAAGACATGATAAATTATGTCTTGTCCATTTGTACTAGCATTTTAAGACAAAACGGTTTTATCACTGAAATTGTGATAAAATGTGTTACTCAAGTCATGTCACAGTAGGCCGTGCTCGCCCCGCTGAGTGCGGTTGACTGTACCTACCTACCATATTGAATGTGTCTGTCTATTAATACTTTGATAGATGTTTCAAAGAACATCCTTTAGTTTATAGAATATGTTATAATTAAATGTCAATCAATCTCAATTGTTTGATCCGTACAGACTCGTTACATTTCAATGTGGGTATTAATAGCTGTATATTAGTAGATTTTCAGCTAATTAGCAGAAAATCATTAATCATATGTCAATCAATCAACTCAGCCTATAGCAGTCTACAGCTGGACTTAGGCCTCTCCCAGGCTGCGCCACAACACCCTGTCTTCCGCCTTCTGCATCCAGTCTGACCCAGCCACCTTCTTAAGGTTGTCGGTCCATCTAGCTGGGGGGCGTCCCACACTATGCTTGCCGATACGGGGTCTCCCAGGATTCATACACTCCAGGATTCGTCTGCTCCACCGGCCATCGGTCCTTCGAAAAACATGGGCAGCCCACTGCCACTTTAGCTTGCTTACACTGCAGGCTATGTCGGTAACTCCAGATCTCTTCCGGATAACTTAATCTGATCTTATCTTTCAAAGAAAATCCGAGCATAGCCCGCTCCATAGCACGCTGAGTGACCTTAAATTTGTGGACCAGCCCGACTGTCAGTGTCCACGTTTTGGCACCGAATACGGGCAGGACGCTCTGGTTGAAGAACTTAGTCTTCAAACACTGCGGGGTTGGCGACGAAGAGACTTGAAGAAGTTTTCCAAACGCTGCCTGACCCAACCGGATCCTTCTGTCGGCTTCTTTCTCAAAGTTGCGGTGACCATGCTGGAAAACTTGCCCTTAGACGTACTCCTTCACAACTTTGAGAAGCGACCCTTCGATGTGGATTGGACTCGGCAAGACGAGCGAAGACTTTCATCTTGTCCAAATTCATGCCGAGGCCAACCCACCGAGAGGCTCTATTTAGGCTGTGCAGCATCTGGTCTAACTGTTTCAACGCCTCTGCCATTATGACGATGCCATCGAAAAAACGAAGGTGTGAGATGTACTCGCCGTTTACGTTAATACCCTTTCCAGTCCAGTCCAGCATCTTAAAGACGTCCTCCAACGCATTAGTGAACAGAATAATATGTCCTGAAACAGAATTACTACCTATCTATTATTTATAAAAGTACATTCGGGAGCGATTAATCAGATTCACCAACATTACCCTTAATACGAGTATCGGAAACTAAAAATGACAGCTTAATTAAATAAAAATGATTAAAAATCCTATAATACTACTCACGTAAAATTAATAAGACTTCTTAATATTTTTTTTTTTACTTCTTTAATAACTAGATACTTCTAGTAATTCTGTTTCAGGATATAATTATTGGTTAATGAGTTACCTAGTGTTCTGTAAGCCTCGCCCCCCACTTAAAAACATATGCATCACCAGCTAACGCAGTTATTCAATCAGCCACGGATAGGATCTATTTTTATACTATACACAATGTCAGTAAGTACAAAAAATACTCAAGTAGTGTTATAAATTAATGGCCAGTAAACATTTTGGAATTAGCAGTAAGACAAATAGTTCGGCAGTTCATTGGTTAGGTTGGACATGTGACCAACCGCGCGCGAGCCGAGCGAGCGCTACTTCCAAGTTTGATTTCTTACCGACTAAGGGCGAATTTCACCAATGAAAACTGCTGCTGCCAGCTGTCAGTGTCATTATTTTCTTTGTTAGATTGACACTGACAACTCTTGAACTTGGTTTTTAGGTGCTGATCGCGTTCAGTTTTATTGGTGAAATTCACACTAATAAACCGATTTGTTAACTGCCCACACGTAACTACCCGTTCAGTCATTTTACTGCTTAATTATTTATTTAAATGCCCATTTAAATATTTGTTATTTTAACTCATTTTTATTTAGTTTACTCCTCAGTTTTTACTGCCGAACTTGTTCATAAACATGCATTTTGTAATTTACCAAATAATAAACGACTGCCGCTTTAAATCAGTGCCTTTTATAAAACATTAATTGTCCATACAAAACTTTTACTTAGCTATCGAAAAACACAATAAATTTAATTCCAATACAATTTCTCTGATAAATTAATCCTCAAAATATTTAATTTCATTGCGAAACAACGGCTTCAAACTTGAACGAATATTAATTATGGTTTCTAATTACTTTTCATCAATATTAGGTTAGGTAGGTACCTAACGACTCAAAGGCCTTGTGGATTTTTCTATTTGACTGGACCCCTATTAAGGCTCCTGCAGACAGGTGCGACGCGATTTTGATAGAACATTTTCCATGAAGTTTTCATAGAAATTGTTCTACTACAGTCGCGTCGCGCCTTTCTGCAGGAGCCTTTACTCTCTCACAATACAAATATCTACATCAATTTAGGTGAAATACTTTTGTAACTTATTGCCTTTGAGGTAGACCTAGATACTGAGGATTGTAGGCAGTAGAAAGTTAGGATTAAATACTGTGAGTAGTAAAGGTACTTGTTGGTACTAGTACTTTTTGACGGGCCTACACTGGCCTACCTATTAGGTAACACTGTAATTTGAAAACATTGTAAAAGCCCATTATTTTTAAAAGAGTAACCGTGGAGTTTCTTGCCGGCTCTTCTCCATAGGAAACGACCAATTAGAACCGTGCACCTAGCTTCTGACGTTTCATAAGTGCCCATGTAGGCTTATGTGAAATAAAATATTATGATTTTGATTTTGAAAGTCCGATTTATTGCCCTCATTTGTTTAGTACATGTCAACCATCATGTATCATGTCATGTTATAAAGTTAACACAGAAAATTAAGTTACGTACATAACGTCAATTTACTTTTCTTTCAACTACGTAGTAACCAAATTTCAACTTAATCGGTAAAGTAGATTCGGAGCAAATCTGCTGTGACAGACACATGAGTGATAATATAAGTGTTCCGTTTTTAGGGTTCCGTACCAAAATGGTAAAAAGGAACCCTTATGGTGACACTAAGTCTGCCTGTCTGTCTGCCTGTCTGTCTGTCTGTCACACCTGGATATCTCAAGAACTCCTAATGCTATCAACTTGTTTAGAATAGTTTAGGTGACGTTTGCCCAACTATTTTGCAAGTAAGAAAGAAATTAAAAAAGAAAAATCTTTTTTGCAAAAGGGACTGAAAAGGGGTCTTAAAAATTTGAAGTGGGGCTACTAGGGCATGTGGGGTATCATATGAAAGAACGTTGTTTGCACAAAATAAAACGATGTCTCTAAATAGCACCGTTTTTCAGAAATCATCAACATCATAATATTCGTACGGAACCCTCGGTGCCCAAGTCCGACTCGCTCTTGACCGGTTTTTTTCCTTTTGTGGTACTTACGGAACCCTAAAAATAGAAAATTACTAGCAGCGGCGAGGTGTCAATTTGTGTAAGAGAGAAGCCGAAGTGAAACCGGCTTTAATTGACCTACTTACTTAACAATAAAGTAAACATTTACTGAATTTAACACCATCTATCGTCAAGTAGCAGAACCAAAAAGGCGCTATCACTACACAAACAAAACTTTCAATGTTTTACAGAAATAAACTATTATTAGGTATCTACTATCATACTAAAATTATTATAGGAATTATTTTTATTTTATTATATTATATTTTATTTATTACTATAATAACTTTGAACTGGACTTGAACACTTGAACTGGTGAAAACTAAATAAAATGTGCAATATCCTCCATCTCACTATCGCTGACGCATTTTTCCTGACGCTGACACTATTGACTGTGCCATTTTTCAATCGCGGTAGAGTTGCTGATGCGAACCTCCGAAGGGAAGCCGGTAGGAATCGTGTTATATGGTGCTTTCGCCACTGTACTAGTAAATAAGTCACTAAAAGTAGCTAAGTACCCGACTTGTCATAGGTACTTACACTAAAATCCTATCATCATTTGCCGAGCCTTTTACTAACTACGGGTACCTTAATACCAAGAGAGGAACAGTAAAACACCTTTCGGAACTTGCAGAACTTTCACAACTAGACGATTTGGGACGGAGGTGTTATGTATGTGGCCTCTTTGCTTCGCTTCTATTTATTTATTTTGTTATTTAAGTTCATGTCTTTGGGGCGGCTCCAGTTTAACCGGATGCAGCAGAGTATTTTACATGGAGCGACCTATCTGACCTCCACAACCCAGTTCGTGGATAACTCGATACCCCTTTGTAAGACTGGCATAAATATGTATGAAAATTGGACTGGCTCTTAGGTAGATATGATTAAATAAGTTTCACTTGTTCAAAAAGTTATACCTGTCTATCACAACTGCTTGTTAAAACTTTAAACCTCTCCATTCCAAATTAAAGTAGGTATAAAACGTCTCTCTTTATAATAAAATGTATAATTGATAGGGGGGAACAAAAGGAAAATACAGATAAGATAAAGTACCAAGGACTACTAACACAAAAGTCTTGAAATTAGATTTGGAGAGAACAAAAAACTGCTGACTTAAATATCTTGCTAAATAAGATCAAAAACCTAGGCATATACCTATCCCCTCTCGTGTCGGCTTTTTGGCGCGAAATGGGGATTTGCCACTATACGAACTGAATCAGTCGGTCTGAACCAGATCGGGTGGCCAATCCGGCATAATTGACATCGGCCTAATGTAGGTCAATTGACAGATGAGAGGGTAACCTCTTCTGAACCAGCCTATTTGGCGCGAAAATGAGTGTGCGCCACGAACGAACTGAATCAGTCGGACTGAATCAGACCGATTGGCGAATCCCGCATAATTGAAATCGGCCTCATCGGCCTTATTAAGGCCGCTCGGCGAAAGAGAGGCTATGCAGGAAATCTACGTAATAGTAAAAGCTCCCGCAGACAGATTTTTATTCTGAACATCTTTGCGTTGTGCTATTTCAGTAGTTTACAGAATGTCTCTTAGTTCAGTGTGCCTTTTGGCAAAGGCCTCTTCCAACAACTTCCACGGAGTCCTATCTCTCGCAACTCTTCTCCAATTTGGACCCGCTGTGAGCTTCAATCCGGCTTCAAATCTTTTATATTGTCTTCCCCTGTTCCTTTTGCCATCGCTGGGGTACCATTTGTCACGCCTTTACTCCACTTGCCTTGAATGCCTCTTAACATGTGCCCTGTCCATCTCTACTCTTGTTGGTCTATTTTGGTAATAACATCAGTAACTTTCGCCTTTTCTCTAATCAGGGTATTTCGTATCCTGTCTTGTTTTTAATACCAGTCATACTCCTCTCCATTGATCTTTGGATGTGCCAGCATTTCTCTGTGGTGTTTTGTAAGAGACCAAGTTTCGCTACCATATGATAAGCAAGGCAGTATAAATGTGTTGAAGGCTTTTCGTTTCAATTCAATACCCGGATCAGTTGCTTTCATGAACGCCTTCAATGATCAGTGTTTTTTCCAACCATTTGTTATTCGTCTTCCAATTTCCTTTATAAGCTGGCCCAAATAAACGTACTATTTGACATATTAGTTGTTGATTTAAATTTCCAAGGAAACTGAGTTTGTCACCAGCTTTATTTTGTCTGAGTTCATTAGTAGTCCTACCCTATCCTATTATGATGCTATGGATTTAAAATGCAGAAAGTTTGCAGATAAGTAAGTTTATTTATTTATCCGATTTTTTATTTATTTATTTTGGTCGATTTATTCCGTTCTAATACCAATTACTAATACCACTGGTATTTTTATCAACTCATAACTATTTTCTATTCCGAACGGATACCATTGTTAAAACTAATAACAAAACAAGTTCAAAGGCATAATATGGTACAGTCAGTAAAAAATATTTGTAACTATGTAATTAAAAAACCGTTAATTGAAAAATTAATCAGTTTAAATTTAATTTGACTAGTTTTGACTGAGCTGACTGTACCAAATTCAAGTTGTTAGTATTCGTTCGCACATTACATTTAATTATTTTAAGAGTGGTATCCGTTCGGAAAATAAATATGAGTTGAAACAAATACCAGTGGTATTAGAGGTTGGTATTAGAACGGGATAAATCATATGTTCATATTATAAATTATAGTCGTTAGTTTCGTGTCAGTCTGTGTGACCGCGTTGTTCTTCTAAACTACGCAACGGATTATGATGTGGTTTCCTCGATCATTTAGAGATTTTTTATCGGAAGGTACTAACCTTCCGATAAATCATAAAATAAAAAATCATATATCTGCGCCTTAATGTATTATACACACTAGTAGCGCACTAGTGTGTATACATTGAGGCGCGGATATATAATTTTAGTGACTTGTAAATCTGTTATTACGCCTTCATAAAATGCAAGTAAGTTATGCAAAAAATGTATGTTAAACTAGACCATGCGGTCTAGCGACTAATTAATACTATGCCGGTGAATATTTAAGCATTGTAGTAAAAAACTTTATGAAATAAATTCAGGAAGTAATGTCTACCCAAAGCATAAAGAATTTCTAAAAAATTTCAAGTTTTTTTTTTGTATGAAAAGACTATTTTATTATCTATAATTTTAACTGTGTTTTTTTTTTTAAATAAGTACCTAATTATTTTTTTCATTATTTATAATAAATATTCCCCATGCAACCGAACGGTGGCGCGGCGTGAGTGCGACGCGCATTTTTATAGCCAAAGTCAACGGTGATTACCCGACCCTTAATATTAAACTTTTAATCGGCCTATAATGTTCCCACTGCTGAAACTCCGCTCCTCTCTGTGGAAGGGAGTGGGCCGTAGCCCACCATGCGGGCCCAGTGCGGGTTGGTAGATGTCGCCTGTCTTCGAATTTTTAGTTCTAGGACATGCCGGTTTCCCCACGATGTTTTCCTTCGCCGTTTTGACAGCAGTAGTGATGGAATAATTTACACAAAGTAAAGCGCTTATGAAACTTACATAATATTATTACGGCGAAGAAATCTCGATGTTTTGTCATGTCGTAAAAACCGTGGGGGCGAATCGCTAGTTTTTAAATAAAGATACCTATTCGGTATTCTGAGTTATCTGATTTCATGTTGTTAGAACTGAATCGTTCCTAAATACATAATGCCGAAAATCTGTGAAATGGGCCGAACAAAGACTCACAATTACTGTATAGGCACACTTTCTCGCACAAGATTCAGAACAATTTACATTGAATATTTAACGTAGTAACGTAAGGTAGGACGCCCTCAGGCTAGGTGGAGCGACGATCTTCGCAGGGTGGCTGGTGGCAGCTGGATGAGAGTTGCCGAGAATCGAGCTGAATGGCGTGCAATTGGAGAGGCCTATGTCCAGCAGTGGACTGCTATGGGCTGATGATGATGATGATGATTTAACGTAGACTCACCCTAAAAAATTAATGTCTGCCGCAAAATATGCAAAAAAGAATGTCTCCGTTTATTTAGCTTAAAAAAAAGCGGCCAAGTGCATGTTGGACCACGCACAGTGAAGGGTTCCGTAGTTGGGATGAATTTATCCCGAGAACAAAGTTAACATTGTAGTTGAAAAACATCATCCCCCATACATTCCAACTGCAAATGTAAGTTTGTACGCGCAATATTGAGTGATTTACCATGTTATTTTAAGATAACAGACTTCTTATAGGTTTTCCTGTAATCTATAAGTAAAGAACTATTTTCTGTATTTTTATCAAAATTTTATGCTCACTAGTTTTGAAGATAAGGGGGGGGGGGGGGGGAATGGTAATTTTTCAGCTATTTTCTTAAATAATTTCATAAGTCTGTATTTTAAAATTATAAAAAATATATATGTAATCCTTAAAACAAGCCCTTTCATTTGGTATGTCACACGGTACAGTCAGTAAAACTTTTTTTTTTAACTTTCTTATTTGCCCCCCAAAAGTGACCTCCCCATATTCAAAATTTATTTATTTACGAAACATGTCTGTGTTTGGGTCACATAAGTTCATATGTGAAACGCATTATAACATCGGACTAACAAATTTATATTATGGTAATAGCCCAACGAACGTGCACAAGTGATATCGCAGTGTCATCCTAAAGATAAGTGTAAAAACTAACCAAAGTTCTTAGAGAGAACCCCAGTGTACTGTGATTAAAATAGTGAGTACGGACACATTCATCAGTTACTTACGAACATAGTAATCTCGGCAAAATCATGCACACAGGAATTGTCACTACCTAGTTGTGCGCGTAAAAGTGCAAATACTGTGAGAAATACACGCTTTTACTTTCAAAGCCAGTTAATATTTCAAACAATTAATGTAAACAAACAGCACGCTCTCGACCTTCTGACTTCTTATCTGAACAACAGAATTCAGAGGGTTGATGTTAATGGCAAGAGATCTGCAGGATCTGCGGTCACTATGGGCGTTCCGCAGGGTTCAATTCTAGGTCCATTCTTGTTTCTAATTTATATAAATGACTTACCTTTTCACATAAGGGATAATCACAAGATTGTATTATTCGCAGATGACACTTCACTCATTTTTAAAATCAAACGTCAGCTAGTCAATTTTGAACATGTTAACGATGCACTCTCTAAAGTTGTCCATTGGTTTAATGTAAATAATCTTCTCCTGAACGAGAAAAAGACTAAACTCATAAAATTTTCAATGCCAAATGTCAGGCAGCTAACTACTAATGTTCAACTTAATGGAATAGAGTTGGACCCTGTTGAGTCGACAGTTTTTCTTGGAATAACTATTGACGGTAAATTACAATGGGGCCCACACGTAGAAAAATTGTCAGGAAGGCTTAGTTCGGCCGCCTATGCTGTTAAAAAAATTAGACAGATTACTGATGTAGATACTGCCAGAATTGTTTATTTTAGTTATTTTCATAGTCTTATGTCGTATGGGATCCTTCTCTGGGGAACATGTGCGGACATTAATAATATCTTTATTTTACAGAAAAGGGCTGTTCGAGCCATTTACAATCTAGGTCCAAGAGATTCACTTCGTGAAATATTCAAAGAAATAGATATTCTGACTGTAGCCTCTCAATATATACTTGAAAATCTATTATATGTACACAAAAATAAATCAAATTTTAAGAAAATGTCCGATATTCATAGTTTAAATACCAGGAATAAACACAATCTTGCTGTACATCGCACTCGCCTCCACAGAGTAGGCAACTCTTTCATGGGTCAATGTATACGCTTTTACAACCAACTTCCTACTGACATTCGGAACTTACCCATTAAACGATTTAAAATCTGTATTAAAACTAAACTTTGTAAAAAAGGGTACTATAAGATTTCTGATTATTTAGAGGACAAAAAAGCTTGGGATTGAGCTGCTCGCTCTGCTAGCCTTGTGATAAAACTTGACATTTTAATTATTATGCATGATTTTATATACATATTGACATTGCAGAATATTGTATACAATTTTACATGAATGTTTACTTTGAAAAGTATTATATTTACTACTTTAATTTATTGTGAATGTGAGCACTATGTGGGTCATTTTTTTTTTTTCTTTAAATGTTTTCCTTTCTTTTCTCAGTTAAGTTTTAATGATGGTCTGACATTTTGAGCGCTTTATGCGGCCTACCCAAATGTCCTTTTTTTGGTACTGTTCGTCGAGTCGTTGAGCTCCTTAAGTTTTGAGTTGAGCTGCACGATTACTGACAAATGCTTACACTGATTGGTCAGGTCCGCTCAAATTTGCGTGGTTCTTTCCTCAAAAGACCATTTCAGACACGGATCTACATGGTCCTCACATGATCTGACCAAGATTATGTCTGGACTTTAAAAGAGACTTTGACCCCTGAGTTTGTTTCGCCATTTCTTCTCAGGGGTAGTCAGATAGGAAATGTCGGCTACATCTAGATTTTTTTTTTATTTTTTATATGACGTGTAAAAGTGATTTTAATATCCTATTTACAGAATAAACGATTTCATTTCATTTCATTTCAGCAGCTGAGTCACGCCAAGTTATTCCACCAATCAAAACACGCATACAACTTCTGACACATATTTTCTCGTTCGGAAACGCAGCGGTGTTTTTTATCATAGTTTTGGACACTGGGCTTTTGAGAAAATATCGACTAAACTAATAATCGATTTGAACCGTGTGTTTGTTTACTGGAAAACTGATCTAGCTAACGAGCTCTGTGACTGAGAAAAGTGCACAACTTAATTTAAATAAAATGTCACGTCAAGCGCGTACCCCGCCTAAAGAATCCGGTGGGAGTAACATAACTCAGGCATCCTCTGAACCTAACATACCTGCTGCCAGTACACCTGAATTATCAAATGTATGTGTTAGACAGAAACGTCCACGCATTGATGGCTCACCTGATCCAGAATTTCAATGCTCAAAAAGTGAACTGATCGACTGTATTCGTCAAGAAATACGGAGTGTCCTGTCATTGGAAATATCAGCCAACATCAAAAAAAGTTTCACTAATGAACTGGGAGATATAAAATCTTTGTTCCAAGAACTTAAGCAGTCAGTCAATTTCATAAGTGAAGAGTTTGATCGGATGAAAACCGAACTTTAGACCTGTAGGAGCGGCAATAAAATCCTTCACAAGGAGAATGATTCTCTCAGGCACACAGTCTCTGAACTTTCATCAAGAGTAAACTTGATTGAACAGCATGCACGTCAACAGAATTTAGAAATCAACGGCATTCCGGAAAGCAAAGCAGAAAATCTGGTTAAGACTGTTCAGCAAATCGGAAATGTAGTCTCTTGTTCCGTCAAAGAAGACGACATCCTGTCTGTAGTACGGGTAAGGAAACTGGACCCAGAAAGCAATAACCCCAGAGCCGTAGTTGTCAAGCTGCGCAGCATGCTGCTGAGGGATACCATTCTAACCTCAGTGATGAATTACAACAAAGCGCACCCCGACAAAAAACTCAACTCGCAACACCTTGGGTACGGCAACATAGTTAAGCCTATATTCGTATCGGAGCACCTGTCACCCTTAAACAAAAAAATTCATGCGGCTGCCAGAAAAGCCGCGAAGGAAAAAAGATACAAATATGTTTGGGTTCGTGATGGCAAAATCTTGATAAGGAAGGAGGATGGACAACAAGCCAAGCATATAAAAAGCCTGGAGGCTGTCTCTTTACTATAAAGGGATCAAAGACGCACAAAGACCGTGATCTTGCTGTCAGAATTCACCATCTATTATCAGAACTTCAGAGGTCTTAAGACTAAATTGCATAATCTTAGGCTAGCCGCCCAACTTAATAACTATGATGTGATCATTGGAACAGAGACATGGCTCGATGATGGCGAATTATTCGAATCCCGATATATCATTTATCGTAGAGATAGAGCTTCTACTCCTCTTGGCAGCAAAATAGGCGGAGGTGTACTGATCGCTGTTTCTAGGGCGATGGACTCAACACGCGTAACAAAATGGGAATCAGATGCTGAAGATCTGTGGGTCAAGCTCCAAACCGATAGCAGAAAAGGCAACCTATACATCTGTGCGGCCTATTTACCACCACCTGTGCAACTGGCCCCACTTAACTTGATCCTGGACAACGTGGATGCAGTGATTGAATCAACGGGTGGAGATGTAATAATTGCTGGTGACTTCAATCTCGGGTTCATCGACTGGAGCACGGACAATAGTCTCTCCAGCTCACCCTGTACAACTGCTGGGAACTTTGCGAACAGGTTAGGCTACTCACTGGTTGATTTTATGTCGTCAAATAGCATTATGCAAATTAACACTGTTAGGAACTTTTACAACAGAACTTTAGACCTTATTTTATGTAACTTCCACGGTGGATCTGTGAGTGAATGTAAAAATCCAATGTCGCTGGTCGATGTTCATCACCCTCCTCTTGACATCACCATCACGAATATTTCACCCGCAATATTAAAAAGTAAGAGTTCTCTCAAATATAACTTCTGGAAAGCCAACTACGCACTCGTAAATGAGAGGTTGAGGAGCATCGATTGGGCGCGTTTGTTTTCGGATCTGGCGGATGTGGACTTAATGGTAGACACGTTTTACGCACAACTGAATCGAATAGTGGATGAATGTGTTCCTAGACATAATGGACGCAATAACAAATTTCCTATATGGTTTTCAAAATGCTTGATTAGAATCCTCAACGAAAAGGAAAAATTACGACTTCGCTTTAAGAAATACAAAAATCCCAGGGACAAATATGAATACCGTATATTGGAGGAACGTTCTAAAATCATGATCAAAAAGTGCTACAGCACATACGTCAACAACACTGAAGATAACATCAGACTGAATCCGAAGGCATTTTGGTCATTCGTTAAGGCCAAAAAAGCCAAGTCTAATAACATTCCATCTGAGATGTATTGGAGCGGGAAAGTGGCAACTTCTGGAGAAGAAGTGAGTAAACTGTTTGCCTCACACTTTTCTGCCACTTTTGCATCTCCAGCTGGTACAGTCGCGGTACAAACAAAGTCAGAAGAGTACCCTCAGCTTGCGCTAGGAAGCCATTATTTCACAGAGCGAGACGTACTCAAAGAATTAAAAAAACTAAATACCTGCAAAGGTCCAGGGCCTGACGGCCTACCGCCGCATTTCATAAGGCAATGTGCCAAATACTTATCATTACCGCTCAAACTTATTTTTAATAAGTCCCTTATGTCTTCTAAGTTTCCCACGCAGTGGAAAATCGCGCACGTAGTTCCAATATTTAAAAAAGGGGAGCCTAATGATGTTAAAAATTATCGGCCCATATCTCTTCTTTCAATTTTCTCGAAACTGTTCGAATCATTAGTCTGTCCTGTACTAACTTCACTCATTAAAACACAATTGGCTACGCAACAGCACGGTTTCTGTACCAATAAATCCACTACCACCAACTTAGTTCACTACATTAATGATATCAGCAGATCCGTAGACTCCGGTGCACAAGTGGACTCAATTTACACTGACTTCAGTAGCGCATTCGACAAAGTAAATCATGTGCTTCTACTTCAAAAACTTGAGAACTATGGTATGCATGGTCATTTGCTACGCTGGTTTGAATCATATCTTTCAGAACGAAAACAGAGAGTTGTTATAAAGGGTTATAAGTCGCCACTTTATTACTCAACATCTGGGGTGCCACAGGGATCGCATCTTGGTCCTATTCTTTTCCTGGTATTTGTGAACGATATCATACACTCCATTAAAAACTCAAAATGCTCTATGTTTGCGGATGATCTAAAACTATACAAGGAAATTAAATCAAGTACCGACATTGCTTTGCTTCAGAAGGATTTGGACGCAATTCATGAGTGGTGTCATAGTAACATTCATCATGTTACTATGACACCACTCATGAATTGCGTATTTGCAATTTGAATAAATTTTTAATTAGAAAATTTGAATTGCTCTCAATGCCGTTAAGTGTTATCATATAACATTTACAAGGAAAAAGCTGATTCAGCCTTCAGCATATCACTTAAACGGCATAACTCTTCAGAAAGTCGATACCATTCGTGATTTGGGAGTCCAACTTGATCGTCGACTATCCTTTATCAATCACTTTGACACTATTGTCGCCAAAGCAAATAAAATGTCGGGATTTGTAAAAAGAACTTGCAAGGAATTCCGGTCAATCAGCACCCTTAAGGTTCTTTATAACTCTTTGGTGAGGAGTATACTGGAATTTGCATCTCCTGTATGGAATCCCGCGTATCGTGTCCACATCGACAGAATAGAGTGCATCCAAAAAAAGTTTACGAGATACCTCCGCTACAGATCACAGACATGTGATCGCGAAGCGGATTATCCTCAAAGGCTCTGTCATTTCAGGATGGAGCAACGAAGAAGTTGCTCAGACTTAGTTTTCCTTTATAAGTCCCTCCACAATTTGGCGAATGTACCGGAGTTGGTTTCAGAGATCGGTCTAAATGTGTCCCGCCGTACCTCATACAGATCCAATTTTAAAACCGAAACATTTCAAATGCCTAAAAATAGAACTAATCTTGGTCGTTCAGCTCCTTTATACCGGTTTTTGTCTAGCTACAATAAGCTGAGCACGCGTACTAATGACTTGGACATATTTTCGAACAGTCTGAATAAATTCAGGCGATACGTTCTCGGTTCTTCATCGATCTGTTTGTTTATTTCTGTTACAAAATGTTAATTGTGTATTTGTATCCAATGTATTTAATATAATAATTGTGTGTAATGTACAATTTAATTTAATTTAATTTATCCTATTCTTATTTATAATTAATGTAATAATGATAATGTCCTAATTTATTTGTCATTTTTATAGTTTCAATTTATAATTTAACTAATTTATTTGTATTTTTATAGTTTCAATTTATAATTATTTTATTATTCCAATTTTATTGATGTCTTTTTTTATATTATTTTTTTAATTATACTGTATTTCAATTTAACTACTTGTCATTTTAAATTCAATGTAAACTGTGTAAATTTTTATTATTAATTATACAAGTGCTGTGCACACCTATAAGTGACAAATTCACCGCAAAGCTGTTGATATAGAATTTAATGTAATGATTTAGTGAATAAGTCGTTGGTGTGTCAATAAATAAATAAATAAATAAATATGTGTACCAAATTTCAACTTAATCGGTCCAGTAGATTCGGAGCAAATCAGCTGTGACAGACGGACAGACAGACACACGAGTGATCCTATAAGGGTTCCTTTTTTTCTTTCGAGGTACGGAACCCTGTTCCTTTTTTTCATTTTGAGGTACGGAACCCTAAAAACGAGCCTAATTTTAATGCATTTAAAACATTTTCAAGGATAGTTTAATTACGAGTATCTTATAACTAAGTTAAGAAAAAATATATTTCGCTCAGAGAGATACAGATCACAATAAATTATATAATACACATAAATAAATATAGATAACGTAGGTACTTAGATTATAACTAATTACTAGTTCTTTGAACAGTAGAGGTAGATCTCGCGAGCACAAACTTTTTGGCAACAGTTAATATAACACTAAGTTAAGGCTCGTACAGACTGGTGCGATATCGCGGGCGCGACTGGCACCGACAAAGAAATTGTGCTACTAAGAGTCGCGTCGCGCCTGCGATATCGCACTAATCTGGACAAGCCTTTATATAAAACGGGATATTTACCATGTTTTTGTGAAAAGCAATAGTTTTTAAAAGGTGACGAGCAGTTGAAATTAGACTAGGTATTGTAATTTAGATAAATTACAAACTGATCTAGAAAGTGAACAATAAAAAAGGTTTTAAATAACGGCTTACATAGGTGTGGTTGTACATCATATGTATGTCTCTTAATAATAGTAAAAAATGAGAATTAAACAGAAAAAAAAATCGTATGACAAAACAAAGAATAATTCTGAGTCGAATAATGTAAAAAAAACCGGCAAAGTGCGAGTCGGACTCGCCCACGAATGGTTCCGTACCATTATCTATAAAAACGGCAAAAAAATTACGTTTATTGTACGGTGGCCTTAAATATTTGTTTTATTTTAATTTAATTATTTCTTTTTAAACTAATATGCAACGTGTTTTTTTTTATATCCCATAACTCTAGGGTATGATTGAGGCCATATCAAAGAATCAACTGGCATATGAGTTATGTTCCAATCCTTCGTTATTTTTTTTTTCATTTTTCATACAAAATAATTCGGAAAAGTCACGATTATTAATGTAAAACACCCTTACGTGAAATATGACAACATCGACAAGGTAGCTTTCCCTTCACTAGCTGCCGCCGGGAAGCCCCGATACCAACATACCAACATATTTTATTTTACTATTTATTTTACTACACTACTGCGAAGTTTGGCAACCTCGCAAAAGTAAAGATTCGTCATACTGGTGACAATTTTTGACCTAATTTAATTATGATTGATGATATCTCCGAAACGATGCATTTTTGGACCGCCTATTCTAGGAGTTTTAGTATTATTTTTACCTACAGAATATAACCCTAGAGTTATGGGATATCAAAAAAAACAGGTTGTATAAGTAACTAAAGATTCTGTGAATATTTCAAGCGTCTACTACCTTTTGCCGTTATCAATATCGAGCAAAACAAACACGTTTGTTGTATGGAAGCCCCTTAAATATTTATTTTATTCTGTTTTTTAGTATTTGTTGTTATAGCGGCAACAGAAATACATCATCTGTGAAAATTTCAACTATATAACTATCACGGTTCATGAGATACAGCCTGCAGGCTTAGCATGGCGTTTTCGATCTCTACTCTACTATAGAATAGACATCGCTTGTCTACACTTCTCGTTATCTCTTCTTCGCGAGCACGAGGACACACCTAGACTCGGGTTTCTTCGTAGACAGTGACTTGTCCATAGCAACGGGATATTCGCTAGTGGTGTGTATTACTACCCAATTTTACCGTACTTTTGCGTTTCGTTCTCAAACAAATCTATGAAGCAAAGTGTTTTTAACGAATATTTCTTCAATTACAAAACGCAAATGGTCAAGGGGGATGCGCTGTGCAGCCCGCGAAATTCAAATTTTCGAACGTTTTTTGAATTCTAAGGATTTTTTGAAGAGAGTTAGTTTTTTGTCGATTCTAATGATTATAATTCTGTAAAGCAATATTTTTTACGGCCGCGAATCATATTTAAATCATCTTATAACGTGTTACTGACCTGCAAATTGCAAAAAACGTAATAAAATTTGAATTTCACGGGCTACCTTAGCGCATCTCCCTTTTAAAAATATTGTTAAATGGCTGTAGCCAATGACGTAATATAGGTAATACATCATTGGCTGTGGCGCCACTAAGTTTTGTGGCGTCACTATATAATATTGGTAATTGCATATAATGTACAGGCATTATTTAAATAAAGAGCCATAATTATACTATGGCGTCACGCAAGTAGTCTCCTTTAAGGGTACTGCAGACTGGCGGGTCGCGCTACCACGTCGCGCCTGTCTGCGGGAGCCCTTGTTTTTACTAGGTACTTACATTGTTATTGTGTTGTTGTTTATCGATATTTTATTTATTAGTAGGTAAATGCTCCATTTAAAACTGAGAAATTGTGAAAATAATAATCACTACATAGTAAAGGCTTCTACAGACCAGCGCGACTTGCGACGCGACACAAAGGCACCGCTCGTCACGCGACGTGCGGGGCCTTTGTGTCGCGCCAGTATATAGAAGCCTTAATGCAACGCGGGCGAGGCCGCGGGCGGCAGCTAGTACCTACTTCATAAATAAATAATTTAGTGTTCAATGAGGAGATTTTGGCACATAATCAGATGTTTTATATTCCCTGTGAATGTAGGTATCTAATAAATCAAAGTTAAGGGACAACATAGTGTAAAAACTGTAGGATACTTATAATGTTGCTCTTATTTTATTGTTAATTCCAAAAATCTATTATTTATTTTGGGCGACAGGTCCTAGCCGAGTTCTTCGCATAAACATTGATTGCACTATCTCCTTGCTTATTTTATAATTCTACAGAACTCACTTCCCGTGAGATCAAAGGCTCCCAAACAAGCAAAGCAAGCTCTCTAATAGTATTTCTTTCCCATCTTCGCTGAAGTTTTTCTATAAAAAAACTTAAATAAAAAGCGCAATTTGAAACCAACATGTTAATTTCAGCTTAATATATGATAAAAGTAAAAAAGCACCGCCTAAAATTACTCGAATTAACGAAAAAACAACTAACGAATCGTTGTCTAGGTCATTTTATATGTAGACTATTTCGGAAGAAAGGTTTCTATACCAAGCTGTCAACATCGGAGAAAGATTGTACGTCGTGCTCGACGTTGTAGACAGTTGTCTAGGGTAGAGAAGACAAGTCTCTTCACATTTGATTTTGTAATCGCCGTGCTACAGACAGTAGAAAACTTTCTGTTGTCTACACTGAAACGTCATTTTTGTCTATTCTTCCGTCGACAAAACGCGTAGAGAGGGTTCTCGTGCTAAGCCTGCTGGTGACAGACGGACAGACAGACGGCGCGCGGCGGAGCCTTAGTAATAGGGTTTCCGTTTTACCCTTTGGGTACGGAACCCTGTTTTTTTTTTTTTTTGGTTGGTAATTTATCAAATAACTTCTCCCGCTCTGGGCGGAGCGGGAGGGCGTGTCAGACTTTTACTGACTAAAACCCACCGTGTTCCTTCAAATGCCTGTGTGCCAGGGCCATGATATCCCTTTCGGATAGGCTCGTAACCCTGGCAGGCATTGTCCCTTTCGGACCCCGTCAATTGGTGCTGACGTCTCTTTGAGGCGCGATTGGAACACAACGCACCGTCGACCCGGGCCTGATCCTTATCGGATGGCGAGCTACTCATCGCTTACCGTCCGCAAGCCCGCGCCTACGGTGGCCGGGAATCGGCCTGCGATTCCCGACGCCAGGGGCGTCTCCTGCGGTGACTAAGGGCGAGAGGGCGCGAGCCCTGCCTCACCCTCACGCGTTCCGCCTCCTTCGCGAGCATTACTGCTTCGCAGAAGGAGGTGACGGCCTCCCATGCACTCTCGCTCCGAACCATGGCCTGAACCAGAGAGCGAAAGAAGAAGAAGAAGAGCGAGAGATCGCCGCCGCCGATCGCCTCCGTGAGGACACGGCGGTGCTCCGCCCAAGCCGGGCAGACCTCCACCGTATGCTCCACCGTGTCCTCCGGGCGATCCACACAGTGGTGACACCCGGGTGTTTCCTCCCGCTTTATCCTGAACAGGAACCTCCCGAAACAACCATATCTGGTGAGGATCTGCGTCAGGCGGAAGGTGAGGACGCCGTGGCGCGAGGGATTAATCGTTTCTTTTCAGCTAGTTAGGTTTGATTACTTCGAGTGTCGGGCGCTTAGGTCGGGCGTGAGCACAGACCACAGTCTATTTAGTACATAGTTACGTTTTATATTTAATTAATTTTGTTTTCTTTTTATTTATTGTAGGTGTTGTTTTATTTATTTTTATTACCCTAGTGGCATTTATGCGTATCCGTAGGTGAGTCCGTGGCATCACAGCGAGCCCTATCAGAATACCAGCGCTGCGGTATTTATTTTTTAAATATTGCGGCATTATGCTGAGTTATCGACCTTTTTGGCATCGCACAAGTTTTGGTTGTTTTTATTGTAAGTTAGTTTTAAATGCTATATTTGTATTTCTTGTGCGTGTCCCGAATACAATATTTTTCTTTCTTTCATCAATCAGTATCTTTTTTACAAAAAAAAAATCATGCGGGCAGTCTTTGGGGACTGCTGATAGAAGTGGCTCATGGAAAGCGTTCGGTGACGATGACGCGAGTTCCATGATTTTTGTTCACCTAAAAAGTGGCCAACACGCTCACTTTTGGTGCTAAGTACATAGAATGCATACTAATTAGCATGTCACATAATGTGTTATGTAAATCTATAACAACAAGTCAGTACAGTACAACACTGAAGTCATCTTCTATAGCTTTTTATAGCGACGACTCGTGGAGCGGGTTGTGGGCACACGAACGAATTATCTTTCGACCTATATGCTGGGTGCTTGGCATCAAAAGTTTTTACTTCAAAAACAGTTCTTAACCACCTTTTGCGTGTCTTCAAAAAATTATACTTAGGTATGGTAAATCATTGAAGCTATTTCTCCCACCGAAGTAAAGTTTTCATCGATTCTTACTGAAATGAGCGCATATAAATTGAAAGCGAACTCATTTGTTTTAATAAAAATAACAAATGTTAAAAACTAAAACCCAAATGCGACAAAAACGCCGACTAAAATGGTATAAACAAGACAAATTATAAAAATCCGGAGTCACACGTCATCAGTCATAAGGCATAAATCGAACAGATTACGTGTGACTCCGGATTTCTTATTAATATTAATGATAATAGTAAGAAATAAATTATTAATGTACATCCATTTTCATTCTAGACCTTTTTACAAGATTGATTTCGTGTCTTTTTAAGATAAAAATAGACTGGAATACTAAAAAAGTTGGCAATTTCTGGGGACGTGTCAGAGGGAACAAATTACATTGATAGTAGACGGCTAGGGACTTTTTATTGAAATTGAATATTCCGAAGTATAATACAATAATATTTTTAACGATTTTTTAGATACTGAAATAAATTTAATGTGAGAATTTCTGTAGCTCTTATCATCTATTGTGTCTCAATGATAAAAAAGAAATGTAGCCACTCAAGAGCTTCAGGAAACAATAAAACGAAAAAGATTTAAAGAACAAAAGTCAAAGCTATATTTTGGAAATATCCAGACGATTTTCAAATTGTCTAAATATATCCAGAATAAAATAATTTTGAAGATCGATCCCTTGGAAAAGCACTCAAAATCAAAATATTTATTTTAAACATAAACCTACAAGGACACTTATGAATCGTCAGAAGCTAGGTGCACGGTTCCAATTGGTCGTTTCCTATGGAGAAGAGCCGGCAAGAAACTCCACGGTTACTCTTTTAAAAATAATTGGCTTTTACAATGTTAGGTATCGAATTACAGTGTTAATAGGTATGGGAGGACAGTGTATATATCTGTCAACAAGTACAGTGGTACCCAATTGATAAGGCGCGTCGTGAATCTTCGTTCGCACAGAAAAGAAAGTATGGCCCCGAAGATTAACGAAAGAATGCTTAAAACTTACAATCAACCTTAGGTCACTATTATAAGGTTCATAATACACTGGAGCTGCTAGCGTGCACTCGATCAGAAGTATGGCGGCTGACAAACATGCCACGCGGCGCGCGCTAACATGGTGGCAGCTGCCGACCAATAGCGGTACAGGAAAAAGAACCGCGGTGCGTGGAGCGTGCCGATTGGTCAATAGCATTTCCCGCACTTTTAAAATTCACCTTCTGCGCAGGTACATCGGTAAGCCATCTCAATTGGGTACTACTGTACCAGGTATTTAACAAAATTGAAAATTGTCTACAGTCTATTAAGCCTACAAAGTTCTCACATTCACAAAATATAAAAGATATGACGGTGCAGCAAGTGGCGACATTTAGTTTTGTTACGAAGTTACTGGAATCACCGAAAAGGTCGGATGACAGGGACACTGGCTGATGACAGTCACTAGCAGAGCCGCATCGATGGTTGCGTGGCGGCTGTCTTCTGATGACAGAAGAAGATGTTAAAAGAACCGCTGTCGTACCTCGTCCACGACGAACGAACTGCTATATTCCGGCACAATCCTGATGATATTGAAACTGCTGAACCACTAATACGATGACCACTTCTGGTAAAGGCTATGCTGAGCCGTTAGATAAATATAATAATAAAAATAAAAACCTATTTAAACCAAATTCATGATTTCCATTCTAACTGTACCTAACAAATTTTTATTAATCTCCTGTCCTTAGAAGCAAATAATAAATAAGTAATTGAAATTAGAAATGTAGGTTTATACTGTCAAATAATGAAAAGAGATTAAAGATTACATTTCAAATAAAACGTACGAGAGCTATGATCAGAAACAGAACCATTTTATTCTGATTGTCTATGATCAAAGTACACGTAACAATGAAAATAATATAAAAGGAACACGTAATTCTTGGACTTCTTATGATTATGCTACCAATAAAAAGGCTCATTTACATGAAGAGAGTTTCTTGCACGTCAAAAAATGGGGGATTTTTCGTGCGAGGCTTGTAGTCGAGACGCGCCGGGCGATTTTCACGAGGAGTTAACTATTCGAAACATTGATCTATGAAATAGGAAGATAGGCCACTCTCTAACATCACGTAAATATTAAATGGACCCGATGTCGTGCGTCATGTGCTCGACAACCGAAATAGAGAGACATATTACGCGGGCTATAGCGGGAACGAGATAGCAATAATTGTGACTGTTACGTACCCTTAACAACTCGGAAACAAACTACGATTCGGGTATTCCGCACAAACCGAGAGTAATGTAGGTCGATTGTGTCCTTTCCCCTAATTTATGCTGTCCACATCGAGGAGCGCGTACCATATCTTCCTATTTAATACATCAATGATTCGAAAACTCGAAATACGATCTTGTGTTTTCGCGGACACGCTTTAAGTTTTCAAAGGCTTGGCAATTCTTGGTTTTCGACATGAGTTTATTGTACACCATTTTCACGAGCAGTGGTGGTCCTGTGGTAACAGCCACGACTTACGAGCTGCAGGTCGTAGGTTCGAATCCAGACAGGCGCTTTACTTAGTGTAAATTATTTGATCACCACTGCTCTCAAAACGGGAAAGGAAAACACCTTTTTTCCTTCACCGTTTTGAGAGCAGTGGTGATGAAACCCTAGAACCAAAAATTCGAACACACCCTCTGGTGTGGGCCGAAATCCACCACGCGGGCCCAGTGCGGGTTGGTAGATGTCACATGTCTTCGAATGTTTGGTTCTAGGACATGCCGGTTTCCTCCCGATGTTTTCCTTCACCGTTATGAGAGCAGTGGTGATTAAATAATTTACACAAAGTAAAGCGCCTGCCTGGGTTTGAACCCACGACCTACAACTCGTAAGTCGGGGCCGTTACCACTGGGCCACCACTGCTCTGTACGGGAGGTTAGTACCACCGAGAGGAATCCTGAGTCCCAGCAGTGGGAACATTATAGGCTTATTATATCAACTCAGCCTATCGCAGTCCACTGCTGGACATAGGCCTCTCACAGGCTGCGCCACAACACCCTGTCCTCCGCCTTCCGAATCCAGTCTGACCCAGCCATCTTCTTAAGGTCGTCGGTCCATCTAGCTGGGGGGCGTCCCACACTACGCTTGCCGATACGCGGTCTCCACTCCAGGACTCGTCTGCTCCATCGGCCATCAGTCCTTCGACAAACATGGCCAGCCCACTGCCACTTCAGCTTGCTTACTCTGCAAGCTATGTCGGTAACTCCGGTTCTTTTCCGGATAATTTCATTCCTGATTTTATCCTTCAAAGAGACTCCAAGCATGGCCCGCTCCATAGCGCGCTGGGCGACCTTGAATTTGTGGACCAGCCCGACTGTCAGTGTCCACGTTTCGGCACCGTATGTCATGACGGGCAGGACGCGGATTATATGCCAAATAGCATTAAAAAAAAAGTTAAAAGTTAATCCGTGTGAATACACGGATTCAATTTTTTATCCCCTATATTTGAGTCGAGAAACTTTCTTCGTATAAATGAGCCTAAACTGTGACCAATCTTTTTTTATCTTTTCACACACATGTCACTTAGCTGTCACTTGCCAGACTGCCAAATCACTTACGGGTCACATTAGGACGGACACAAATAAATGCTTTCGGTGGACATTCAGTGATAAATGATTATTCAGAGGAACCCACCCTACTTACCTACTTTTAGTTTGTAACAAGGGTATATTTGGTTCAAACGATTTGAATTCTACTGACGTTCCTTTTCTTTTCAACTAGCATTTTTTTTCGGCATGAAAAAAAAAGTTTTTTCTGGTGGAGGACATTAAATGCTGGTGGAAAAACTATTTTACGACGGTAGGCTTCCTTTGGTAGGGGGGGAATTAAGGAAGACGTGCTATGGGGTTTTAAGGAATGCTGACTTAACTATTTATCAGTACAAACAGGAAGCCCGTCATCATTGATGTATTAAAGAAGATAGGCCACTCTCTAACATCACGTAAATATTAAATGGACCCGATGTCGTGCGTCATGTGCTCAACAACCGAAATAGAGAGACATATTACGCGGGCTATAGCAGGAACGAGATAGCAGTAATTGTCACTGTTACGTTCCCATAACAACTCGGAAACAAACTACGATTCAGGTACTCCCCGCAAACCGAGAGTAATTTAGGTCGATTGTGTCCTTTCCCCTAATTTATGCGGTCCACGTCGAAGAGCGCGTACCATATCTTCCTATTTAATACATCAATGCCCGTCATACAATATTTACTTCGTCTTCTGATAAGATTGTAATAATATAAGAAAATATAGAGTCCCTGGTTTTTTAACAAAACAACGATTTGCAAATTAATTAAGTACATCCTCCTCGTTAGGAGTCGGTAAAAAAATATATTTTTAATCCGCACGCTATGAAATAAATTAATACTTAAATTATTATTATTTCGCGATTTCACGTTTGGTCCCATAGTAAAAGTTGTTCATAATGATGAATACAATGACCCCTTATGAGGTTTAGTATAAACAAAAACTAATGTTGTATAAATATATTATTATGAGAAATAAATTATTAAATTAATTACAGAATTATTCACCAAAAGAAACTGGCAACATTGTCTGTTTAACCCTTGTCATGAAAATATGAAACGTATTACAACTGACAAGCTTTTTTTATAAGGTTTTCAAGAAAATATCGTTAGATTTATGAGGTCCCAGGTAATATTGTGCTCGATTTTATTTGTATTTGTATTACAACAGTCTTTTTGTCCTTTTGCTTTTGTTATTTATAGAAAGTAATATCCAGTGTCATGTGCTGTCTAGGCCCAATCTGGGTTATATAACACAAAGAAACAACATTATTTTTAGTATAATTATGTGAAACCTGAATTTTTGTTCAGAATAAGGAACTGAATCGATTTCAATAATTTTTACACCATGATAAATTCTGTCACAAAAATATTTAAGTGTCATGCAAAATGTTACCACCATTTATTTACTTACAATGCAATCGCCGTACGGTTAGGTACCTACTGCCAAATTATTATCAATGAGCGCAAGACGACCCTGGAGGCGCGCCGCGCGGGGGCGCCGTTCGCATGTTTTTGTACGGACAACCCGGTAACATAACAACCTTATAACTTTGTGATTTTTCATGATACAGTTTTGAAATTTTGTACATAGATTCTTTACATTGTTTCGGGTTTCGCTTAAACTAAAACTGATGATGTATATTATTGTAGTCTTCAATTAATTATTAATAATAATTAAATTATTGATTTAAGCCTGTATTCAAGTATGTTTAAGATCAGCATGTCGATTCTGTAAAAATCTCACCGTGAATTCTTACGTGGAGTGAGCTGTCAGTGTCATTCCACTGATGCTAGGGATTGACCAAGGTTACATTAACAATCATAATCGAGATTTCAATTATATTTTTATGGTAATTCTATTGATCATTTTATATTATTTCAAAGCTAGTATTGATGTCTTAAGTTCTTAACATTACTATTTAAGGGTTTTTTAAATAAAATAGCAAAACAGAAATTTTGTCAAACTCAATTTAATGTAAACAGACAAAATTGAGTTTCTGTTCAAAATCTCGATTATGATTGTACTATGTAATAATTAGTCCATCCCTAGCATCAGGTGGGATAACACTGACAGTTCACTCCACGCTCACTTCATCTAAGTTTTCACGGTGAGATGGTTACAGAATAGCACTGCTGATGAGTAAGAATTCTAACTTTTAAATAGTTTAAATCCAGATTCAAAACTAAATCGTTCGTAGAATAGGCCGCTAATAAATGATGTCAAAGATTTTTTTATTAAGTTTATGCGCCACTAAATTAAGTGGTTTTTTTACATAACGTTTTTTTCACTCTCGATTATTAGTCGAATCGAAGAAAAATCGTTTTTTTTTAATTTGTAGGTTTTTGTTTAGTTTTCACGTAAAAAAAACATGCTAGAAAAAATGGATGATGAAAAAGGAAGTTTTCCAATAAAATGTTACACGGGTTTTTTGTATTTAATTGACACGATGTTTATTACTAAACCAAGAATGATGCTTATTTATTTATTACGAGAATTCACTCAGTTGCAGAAAGCTCACCATTAACACTTCATTACATAAAGCAGCATTATCGCTAATGAATTAATTACTTTAATGAAGTTGCACAAACAAATTTTAGATAGCATTAGACATTTTTAATGCCACTTTAGTTAAAGAAGACTTTAAACAATATTGCCAGGAAAAAATTACCTTTTTTATTAAATTCTGTTATTATCCGTACGTACAAGTACACCACAATTTTAGCATAAAATAAAGTAAATGTAGTTGATTTATGTGTATTCAGTGTACTCTGTGGTTTAATCTAGTTTAAATAATCTGGTTTAAGGGGGATGCGCTAAGGTAGCCCGCGAAATTCAAATTTACCAACGTGTTTTTACTTCTGATTCATATTCTAATGATTATAATTCCGTAAAGCCATATTGGTTATGGCCGCGAATCATAATTAGATCAACATACAGCGTGTTACTAACCTGCAAATTGCAAAAAACGTAATAAAATTTGAATTTTTCGCGGGCTACCTTAGCGCATTTAATCTAATAATTTTAACATGTGTGCAGTCTAGAACTCCTGCCACACGTGGAAATCCATCAATTTCAAAAAAACCTTCTGCAACTCTACGTAGTTCCGTCCGGTCTGGCATTTTAATATAGAGGTGGCTTAATTTTGCTAGCTCACGGGATACTTTTTGTATAAACAAACTGACAAACAACCCGGCCCAACCTGTTTCCGACAAACTGTTGATTTATTTATGTTTATTAAATCACCCAATACTTGCTGGAAAGATCCAGTGGCGACAAATGGCGAAATCTCAAACATATTAAAAGCTGTGTCAGGCCATTAATGGATTTATTTCTTTGCGTCACTGGTTCTAAATCTTAATCAAGTAGGTTACAAATTTGAAGAACTGCCTCCTTGGAAATTCTATACCTCACACGAAACTCTTCTCCATCATGTTTTAAATTCACTCGGTCTGGGATTCGACGGCGAGGTAAATCTACTAAATAAGAATCAGATAATGACGAAAGACTGGTTAAAGACATCTTTCAATTACAGAAATGCATTAAAGTACCGTAGAAAACACTAATGTTGCTCTTTAATGGATGCTTTTCGGCCCATTAAAATTAAAAAATCTGAAATGTCAAACTTAAAGTTCACCACCTGCTAATGGGCGCTAATGAAGTTACGTGCAACGTAAAAGTGTTTAAAATGGCCGGTTTCATTAGGTTTGACATTTCATTAGTTAAATTATAATGGAGCATTAAAATAAAATAAAAAATGGTTTTGTGCAATGATTTAATGCTACATTAGTGTTTAATGTAGTCTTTAAAATTTAAAGATCGTTTCTGCAACTGAGTGATAGTGAGCAAAGTAATAAGTATGAATGAGTGAATGAAATGCACCGATCCCCAGCATGGTTAAACCAGACTGGATCACTCGAATGAACCCAAAGATTCACACTAGCCCCTGGAGCCTCATGTTTAATGGGACCACAGAGACCATTGCATATCAAAGAGTAGACCGGGGGGCGCGATAATGGTAGGGAAGATGTGCCCGTGGGATATGGAGGGATTATTAGAGCCATACCGGATATGCATCCTTGAGTAAGCATTGAAATAGTGGAGAGACGGGTTATATTTATCTATGGGTGGGCATCTTTTAATGACGCCGCCAGGTTGCGTCTAGTCCAGCTTTGCCGATGTTCTTGAATGATGAATTTTTTGGCGGGGTTAATAAACTGCTGTCTCGACGCTTTTCTATGTCACTGCTATGCTGGTTGCTTTATTATTATGTATCATAAACAACTGCCTTAATTGTTGGTCTAGTGGTCGCAAGCACCACTGCTGAGCACGACTTCCGGGGTTCGGTTCCCAGGTCGAGCAAAGTGTTATTGGGTTTTTCCACCAGGAATTTCTCAGTAGCAATAGGCTCGCCCCCTATTACAAGGGACTTAAGCATAACTGGCGAAATGTGAGTGTACTATAGGAATACCTCTGCCAAAGCTTTCGGGGAAACAAGGCGTGATATATGTTATGTATGTATGTAGCATTCATTTGTTTTGAAGATACGTTTTGAGAACGGATGAGAGGCCAGAGGAGGGGCGAGCACGGGCGGACCTACCCAAGACGTCATACGTCGTTGTACGTAATAAAATCGTAGCAAAATCAAAACTGTACAATAATAATTTAAAAAAATAAGTAATTAATACGAGGTCTAATGCCGAAACTATGTTTCCTAGAATTTTCGTCTCTATGTATGTCTGTTTGTTTGAATGTATATTCCAGTATCACGCAAATACTACTGGATAGATTTTGCATAGATGTTCCCTAAGAGTCTGGTCAGTCTGCAGGTATAAATTATCACGCTATTTATAATAATATATAAATATTCTGTCTGCATGGTGCCGCCCGGACGTAAAGAATAGCACCGCCCCATTTCTTCCCGTGGGTGTCATAAAAGGCGACTAAGGGACTTACTAGAGAATGGGCAGCAGCTTTCTCTATGCCTTTTAACATCTTACTGCGTTCGCCACCCACCTGCCAAGCGTGGCGATTATGGCAAACCCCCCCTTTTGGGGAGGCCTATGTCCAACAGTGGACGTCTTTCGGCTGTAATGATGATTTAAAATAAATGAATTCTTTTGTTTTTACAGTATGTTTAATAGTTTTTTAAAGTAGTTTTAATAGTCTAACAAGACTATTATACATATGGTAGTTCGTAGAACGTACCAGAACGTACACAGCAAAACATGAAGTGTAGGCCTCTTCTGTCATATTATGGTTATAATAAAAAATATTTTTAATCTATGGTTCGATAATGAGAAATCCCGTGTGTTTACAATCTAATTTTATAATTTTTTGTGATAGCCATTCGTCAGGAATAATCTGTAAAAAATGCTGCTTTACCGTTTTGAGAGCAGTGGTGATGAAATAATTTACTCAAAGTAAAGCACCTGTCAGGGTTCTACCTTATGAAACCACCAAACCAACCTTATTAAATGGGTAGATAGGCCACTCTCTAACATCACGTAAATATTAAATGGACCCAATGTCGTGCGTCATGTGCTCGACAACAGAAATAGAGAGACATATTACGCGGGCTATAGCGGGAATGAGATAGCAATAATTATCACTGTTACGTACCCATAACAACTCGGAAACAAACTACGATTCGGGTATTCCCCGCAAACCGAGAGTAATGTAGGTCGATTGTGTTCTTTCCCCTAATTTATGCGGTCCATATCGAGGAGCGCGTACCATATCTTCCTTTAATACATAAATGCCTAAAACGCGTAAGTCGCGGCTGGTACCACAGGGCCACCATTGCACTATACTCCATTGGCTTATGTAATTAAATAAAGGTAAACAAATTACGACGGCACGGTTGGCGCAGTGGTTAAGCGATTGACTGCTGCGCTGCGTGTCGCGGGTTCGATTCCCTCACGGAACAAATATTTGTATGACCTACAAGTAGTTGTTCCGGGTCTGGCTGTTTGTGTATGTGAGTTATATGTTTGTTAACGCACCCACAATACAGGAGAAATTCCTAGTGTGGGACAACGTTAAAATTCCTAGTGTGGGACAACGTTAAAATTCCTGGTGTGGGACAACGTTAAAAAAAATCGTATAAAAGGTTTTTATATATGACACTTGTGTAAAAATACTTAACAAATTTTTTTTTTTTACGACAATTTTCTCTATTATTAATGTATGATAAACTTTATCATTTATTCTTAAACTACTCTTCGAAGATGTAACTGCTTGAGCACATTTTTATTTATATTTAAAAAAATACTATAATAAAATTGAAGAGTACAACGGTGACGTAGAATGACAACTGAAGTGACAGGTATTACGTTTAGTCGGTAACTTGACAGCTCTCTCGTCACGAGTTTTTTTTTGTTTACCTTTATTATACTACCTAAACCAACGGAGTAAATGTATGGTTTATGTCATGTCATTACGCTGTCAGTTTCCGCAATAGAAGCTCGTAAATTCCCACTAATTGAGTGTTTGTGTAGGTACACGGTTGGCGTCACTAACTCTGTTAGTCGAACTGTCAGCTCCTGAAAGCCTCATTCTTTAGAGTAAGAAAACTATAGATATTCGGGTATTTTGACCAGATGAGACAGCATATTATACAATCTGGCTCTGGATGTACGACATTAAATTAAAACGAGCACAGTACTAGTCCATCGAAACATTTTAAAACACGAAGATTAGTAGTTAATGGAAAATTTAAAAATTGCAAATTTCAAACAAAATAAATAGCAGAATCAACTGCATAAAAAGTAAACACTCTATATCTACGAAAAGTTACTGACCTTGCGCGGCGAGTTAGGGACGCCTTACAATGTTTACCTATTATTACGGACTCAGATCTACATCATGTTGAAAAATAACAAAATGGAAAATAATTTCCTGTGGGTATTCATTGGATCTGATGAATTTTTTGTATACGGGTAAAAAACAAGATACTCTTTACGTGGTTTATAGGAATGCCAATCGTCCTGTAACACCTTGTATACATATTCATGGGTCCATATTGGCTCAACTAAAGTTCTTTACCCGAAATTGTACTTCCTAACGATTTGTAATCCGAATGATCACTCTTCCTAAAATTTTTCATCTTAAAGTTTTCATTCATACTATTTGTAGTGCTACCGGCGATGTTCATAACACTCATGTTTCCGAAAATTGTAATTAATAATATCATTAATGTAAATATGGTCATAAGCTCCTACTGTTTTTTATCATAACGCTTTTATCCCTAAAACTATAACTATACATGAGATAATTGTGTCTAAAAAACCAACTGTTTAGAATGATTTAAGGTCGTTTCACAGATTTTTGTCTTAAATGAATGAAATTCAGGTCAGAATGTCGTCTTGGGGGCACTATAAAAAAATACTTATAAAAATTTCGCGACCAATTTCGAGGTAGCGCTCGCCGGCCGCTGTCGCGGCACCGCTCGCTTCGCTCGCTCGGCTCGCGCGTAGTTGGTCACAGTTCTAACCTAACCTAACCTATGGATATCTTTGCAGGTACACACCGCTATAAATAAAATTAAAATATGACTTTGAATAATATTGTAAAAGATGGTTATGTTGAGAAAATATAGGAAAACAAATAAAAGTCTATTAGATGTTTATTGCTACTGACATTATGAAGTTAAATGCTTCGGAATTATGAACATTAGAGACAGAGTAGTTAGGAATTGTGATTGTTAGGATAAAAAATGTTAGGAAGAACATTTTCGGATTTCCAATTATCGGAGTTGAAAATTTAGGTGAACTTTGGCGCACCCCATATTCATAAATGTATAGAGGACCCAATGATACCATAAACCTAACCCTTTACCCTGGGTTTTAAAACAAAAACAAATCAGCAAATTGATGAAAGTATATGATGTAGAACAGAGCCAATATAAACTTCACAATTTCACCAAAACGCCATGAAAGTCGAAGCTACATATAATATGTTGCTGACCTTGAAAAAACTGACACGCACTGAGAGACGGAAATAGTATAGCTTTGTCCTTTTCCTTTACATATAATAACTGAATACTATAAGTATCCCTTTCTTATGAGAATGAAATGGAGCTACCCGCCGTCTATACATTTCTTTGTCTAAGCCTCATTCGGATTAGTAACTCACCTGTCAATCTCATGCGAGTGGTTGTGCTTGGTTAATTTAAATCAGAACAGACAATTCAATTATTTGAAATGAGAAGAACCGGATTAAAGGAGACGTTTCATTTTTGTATAGGACTCCGGCCATAACATGTTCGCTTTAGAAAACCTGGGTAACGATCCCCTGAATAAAATAAAGAATATGTTTTTTCATAATTATGGTTAGAATCGGCAATACAACTAACTCTCTTCAAAAAATCCTACTGCATGATTATTTCTGAAATACTCATTCAGTAGGATTTTTTGAACTTAGGGAGTTGTAATGCTGATTCGAGTGATTATAATTCTGTAAAGCCATATTGGTTATGGCCGCGAATCATAATTAGATCAACATAAAACCTGTTACTGACCTGAAAATTGCAAAAAACGTTGGAAAATTTGAATTTCGCGGACTACCTTAGCGCATCCCCCTTAATAGGATGTCTCTATCTGGGGTGTATAGTTGCCATAACACCATATGTTGCTATAAAGATAAAATAAACTCTATTAAAGTTTTGGCAAACCCGTTTTAGGGTTCCGTAGTCCCCATGGAACCCATACAGTTTTGCCATGTCCGTCTGTCTGTCCGTCAGTCTGTCTGTCTGTCCTCGGCTTAGCTCAGAAACTCTTTGTACTAGAAAGCTGTAATTTAGCATGGTTGTATATTGTATTATCACGCCGACAAAGTGGTAAAATAAAATCATGAAATAACATTTTTTAGGGCCCGTACACGTTAAGTGGCGATATATTTTTTTCTCGTCTATCCCATGGTGTGGGGTATAGTTGGATAGGCCTTTCAAAAATATTGCGGGTCTGTAACCCCCATTTTTCGATTCAGAGATCCGTTTGCGTAATAGGCTTTATAGTCCTATTTTTTGTTAGAGTCAAGTGTCAATAAATCATGGCAGTAGTATATATAACGAAATTAAAAGGAAAACTATCACAGCTAAGTAGGATTTACAAGTTAACGAGTAATAGTCGACCAACTTAAATGTGCAGCTGGAGAATTGACGTGACGTATATCGATGTATGGGAAAACATGTTTTTCAACTACAATGTTAAGTTGGGTTTTGGGATAAATTCGTCCTAACTACGGAACCCTTCATCGTGCGAAGTCCGACACGCACTTGGCCGGTTTTTAGGCTGTAAACAAAACAGGTATAAGCCGTAAGTGATTGATCGATTGAAAACTTCCTAAGTCAATAAACCTACAGATTATATTGTCAATCCCACAAAGTAAGTTTGTTCTTGGGATAAATTCATCGCAACTACGGAACCCGTCAATTTGCGTGGTTGGCCACGCACTTGGCCGGTTTTTAGGGTTCCGTACCAAAATGGTAAAAAGGAACCCTTATGGTGAGACTAACTGTCTGTCTGTCACACCTAAGCATGTGGGGTATCATATGAAAGAACGCTGTTTGCACATTCTCAAACAGTTTTTTTTTTGGGCAGCATAGTTTCCGACTTTTGATGAAAAATGTAAAAAAAATACCGTTCCTCCCCCGCTTACCTCCGAAGTTTGCATAGATAAAAATCTGAAATTATTCGATGAAGTTAATGTAAAGATTACAGGAAAAATAAAACAATGTCTCTAAATAGCACCGTTTTTCAGACATCATCAACATCATATATACGTACGGAACCCTCGGTGCGCGAGTCCGACTCGCTCTTGACCGGTTCTTGTCAGTACTATCGCGGGCACCTAAATCGGACCACAACTTTCAAAATAATATCCCATGTGCATCTGGATTGAGGGCACACTTTTTGAACCCTTGTAAAACGAAATAAGTCTTATAGGGAAATTAGTTATAAATAGTAAACACTTAAAGCACAGGGCCATGAATTTCTTAAACGTGAATTAAAACTGTTATTATTAAATAACTTGCACTCAGTTGCAGAAACGATCTTTAAATTTTAAAGACTACATTAAACACTAATGTAGCATTAAATCATTGCACAAAACCATTTTTTATTTTATTTTAATGCTCCATTAAATTTAAGTAATGAAATGTCAAACCTAATGAAACCGGCCATTTTAAACACTTTTACGTTGCACGTAACTTCATTAGCGCCCATTAGCAGGTGGTGAACTTTAAGTTTGACATTTCAGATTTTTTAATTTTAATGGGCCGAAAAGCATCCATTAAGAGCGACATTAGTGTTTTCTACGGTACTTGAATGCATTTCTGTAATTGAAAGATGTCTTTAACCAGTCTTTCGTCATTATCTGATTCTCATTTAGTAGATTTACCTCGCCGTCGAATCCCAGACCGAGTGAATTCATTTTTAAAACATGATGGAAAAGAGTTTCGTGTAAGGCATAGAATTTCCAAGGAGGCAGTTCTTCAAATTTGTAACCTATTTGATTAAGATTTAGAACCAGTGACGCAAAGAAATAAATCCATTAATGGCCTGACACAGCTTTTAATATGTTTGAGATTTTTCGCCACTGGATCTTTCCAGCAAGTAGGTATTGGGTGATTTAATAAACATAAATAAATCAACAGTTTGTCGAAAAAAGGTTGGGTCGGGTTGTTTGTCAGTTTGTTTATACAAAAAGTATCCCGTGAGCTAGCAAAATTAAGCCACCTCTATATTAAAATGCCAGACCGGACGGAACTACGTAGAGTTGCAGGTTTTTATAAAATTGATGGATTTCCACGTGTGGCAGGAGCTTTAGACTGCACACATGTTAAAATTATTAGGTTAAGGGGGATGCGCTAAGGTAGCCCGCAAAATTCAAATTTTATTACGTTTTTTTGCAATTTGCAGGTCAGTAACACGTATGTTGATCTAATTATGATTCGCGGCCATAACCAATATGGCTTTACAAAATTATAATCATTAGAATATGAATCAGAAGTATAAAAATTGCAAAAAACGTTGGTAAATTTGAATTTCGCGGGCTACCTTAGCGCATCCCCCTTAAACCTGATTATTTAAACTACATTAAACCACAGAGTACACTGAATACACATAAATCAACTACATTTACTTTATTTTATGCTAAAATTGTGGTGTACTTGTACGTACGGATAATAACAGAACGCAAATGTTCACTCTTTTCGTTCAATATGGTAATTTGTTCCTGGCAATATTGTTTAAAGTCTTCTTTAACTAAAGTGGCATTAAAAATGTCTAATGCTATCTAAAATTTGTTTGTGCAACTTCATTAAAGTAATGAATTCATTAGCGATAATGCTGCTTTATGTAATGAAGTGTTAATGGTGAGCTTTCTGCAACTGAGTGTTAGGCCCTCAATACAGACGCGTGCATAAAGTGGCATAGCCTAAATCTCAGTAATACTATCTGTGGGTTAAGAATTTTTATTTAAGAATTCAGTTAAGAACTTCTTAAATATTTTAAGAAATTCCCAAATCTGTAGAATAAAGGCTTCTACATACCGGGGCGACTAGTCGCGCGACGCGACGCGACACAAAGGCACCGCTCGTCCCGCGACACGCGGGGCCTTTGTTCCGTGTCGCGTCGCGCGACAAGTCGCGCTGGTATGTAGAAGCCTTTAGACATTACAGATTTATGGCGGTATATCTAGGGCCCTCACTTCATTATTTTCTGTTGGTACTGAGGAATCTGCAAAACATGGATGTTTCTGAAGAAATACATAAATAATGCATGCACGCAAATAAAATAAATAATGACACAAAAGTTAATTGTTAAGAAGTAAATGAATGTCGAATTTGACTCAAATGTCTGAACTGCGAGCCCAATATTTTCGACTTTATTGGCTAGGCTCAACCTAATAGATTAACGCAAATTAGTTTAAGATTTTTTATGCTTGGAGTCTCTTTGAAGGATAAAATCAGGAATGAAATTATCCGGAAAAGAACCGGAGTTACCGACATAGCTTGCAGAGTAAGCAAACTGAAGTGGCAGTGAGCTGGCCACTGTTTGTCGAAAGACCGATGACCGATGGAGCAGACGAGTCCTGGAGTGGAGAAAGCGTATCGGCAACCGTAGTGTGGAACGCTCCCCAGCTATATGGACCGACGACCTTAAGAAGGTGGCTGGGTCAGACTGGATGCGGAAGGCGGAGGAGGGTGTTGTGGCGCAGCCTGGGAGAGGCCTATGTCCAGCAGTGGACTGCGAAAGGCTGAGTTGATTGATTGATTGAGAATAAGAGAATATACTTCTTAATAAAATTTTAACATATGGTCCGTTCTTCTAAGTAAGTAAGTAAATGTCATAGGTACTTTAAGAGAAAATTGATTTTCAACTTTTTATAAGAGAAAAATTTGTAGGGTGACCTTAATGTTCATAATAAGTACCTGTACATTTTGTAAAGCGCAGTCGAAAACACATAATATTTTTCGAAAATGTTTTTAACTAACTTTTTAGACATTTGTATCCTGCTTATGCGTATGAATTTTCATTAAAATCGGTTCAGTCATTTCGAAAAACAAGGGCTTGAAAGTTTGTATGAGGCGCTCTTAAATGCTGCACCGGTTGATGTTGACGGTCAACGTCGGCTGTCGCTGAAAACTCTGTCACGCATAGGGTCGCAGCATTATGCTGAGCGACGGCCGTTTTATATGAAACGCATATTTTCTCCCAACTTGTTCTTTCGTGTTTGTGGTTTTTTTTTCTTTGCTATATGTTTACCGCAAATAACGTATTTTTTTTCTTTCCCTTTCAAGTTGAAACTCTGAAAATGCTTGATTTGAGAGAAAGCATTTTCATATTTAACCACTGGTCCGGTCTGGACCTTTTACTAAACATTTCTCTTAAAATTTCTTCTTCAAACCTCATAATTATAAAGTCATTTACTATATGAACTTGTATATCTCGGAAACTAAATTCCTCAGAGAACTGGACCCTTTTTGCGTGGACGCCCACAGTTAGTCACTTTACGAGAGGGCATCCATAAATAAAATAGTGAATTTCAACCAACAATAACAACAATTAAAAGTTACATGAAAAATCTAAAAAAAATATATGTATGAGTTTGATATATGTTCTTTATTTTCATCAATCAGAATTTAAAAAAAATGCGTAGTTAACGAGAATATTAAAACTTTGTAAAGATCTATTCTTGAAATAAATGTCGTTATAAATAAGTGAATACTATATCTGACTAAACCATTTTTTATTGTATAACAGATAATCATATATTCTTTATTTTCATCTAGCCGTTTTTTATTTTATTGTATATTACGGGAAAAAGTTAAAACAATGTATATTTGTACGCGAACGCAAGCGGCGGGTCCGTGCGCGGGCGACGGGCGGCAGTCGGCTCACAGCCTTCATACGGGGAACTTTAGTATTAGCAAGGACCGGTAGATGGCAAATTTTACGTAAATACAGATAAGGACCGGAAAGGTCGGTGGGGTAAGAAACTGTTTGACGCTCGAGGTCACTGAGACTATGGACGGCTAAGGCGACGATAACCGACTTTTAATCATTTTATACTGAAGATCACGTCTAAACGAGTAGTGTTATTGATTTGAAAAAAAGAATATGTTAAATTAGAGCATTTTCTCAATAACGTAATATGTGAATATTGTAGATTATGTTTGTATTACATAGTGAAATTAATTTGTAAAGTTATGTCTAACACGGATAAAAAACGCAAATGGCGCAAAATCTACCTAGCGTATTTTTCTAAAAACCTTAACCATTTTTAAGATAATTTAATTATTGATCTTTTATTATACGCGCTTTATTAAAATACCTTTTGGTTTGTGTATAATAAATTAATAATGCGTCAAATTGGGGACAGCGCTCCTTGATGGGCGAGTCCTATTACTGGCTGAACGTACGACGCGTTGCGTGAGCTCAGTACAGAACACGCAAGCTAACCACTCAAGGTCACTGGCATATATCTCCGTCTTAATATGAAATTTCAAACGGACTTACAATTAACACAAATCATCTTAGTTACGAATGCCCTCCTTAATAAGCATTATCCATCGATTTAATTTATCTTATAGTCAGCGCAGAGGAAATTCCTATACTGCGGTACCCAAGTAGTCACATTTTAAGTCTTGAACTTCGGACAGACTAACGATTAGCAAAAGTTTTGTTAGTAGCAAAGGTTCTCCTTGGAAACTTTTTCCATTCCTACGGCTATTGGACGCCAAGAAAATTCCTAAACTTCGGTGCCACCTATATTAGGTCATTAACTCAAAACTGACCAACAATAGGCAAAAGTCAAATTAGTAGCAAAGTTTCTCCTTGAAAAACTCTTTTCATTGACGTAGGATATCTTATGGGTATTGGATGCCAAGAAAGTTCCTAAACTTCGTGGCCCAAGTAGTCACCTTCATAGGTCATTAACGCCGAACTGACTAACAATAGGCAAACGTCGTGCATGTTAGTAGAAAATATTCTACTGGAAAAGCTATTTCCATTAATAATATAATCTTTATTGACATAAGTCTGTTATGCAAACCTTTTTATGAATTCCCTAGCTCCTGCGCTAGTATACACTGTATTACAAGAGCTAGTGTCAACCCCTAGTTACATGTTATGACATCCAAAGATTGCAAATCGAATCAAAAGTACCTAATAGAAATAGATATAATAAAATTAAAATTAATCTAACATGCATAATTTAAAAAAAAACTATACATGGTTAAATTTTTATCGTTTTAATACCTTGAACGGGTGGTTTAACTTACAAAATACTATTCATCAACAACTTTCACAGCATTGTAGCTCTTAAAATTAAAAAAAATGGAAGTGATAACGTAATATTCGCAAAATTCATGAAACCAGTAGTAGCGCCACGAGTTACCTACGTCTCGGTCGCGTCGTGCGCGCATACCTACCCGCCAGCTGTAGGTATCAACTTGGTTATTGACTCGCTCAGCTGATGTTCATGTAAATAAATTAAATGATTCCAAAATGTCCTATTACTTTTTCGGGACATAATAACATTTTTAAAGAATAATGCGCCTGCTAGTTACTAGGCGTATTTAAAAATGTGGAATCAAAATTATTTACAACGATTTGAAAAGAAAAAGTTCTAGTTAGGTACACGATTTAATAAAAATAGTTCTGTTACGAACCTAATGGTGGAAGGGGGTTGTGGCACAGCCTGGGAGAGGCCTATGTCCAGCAGTGGACTGCTTGCATTAGAGACACAAAGTGTTGTAAACAGCCTAAGCTACTATATACGGTTCACTTTGACCTCCAATTTGGATGAAGCAACCAAATTAAATCGTGTCAGTAAACATGATGTGAATCATTCAGGGTCATTCCCTTTATTTCTGAAATTCATTCAATCATTTTACAAAGATAATCAATTTCGTTGAACCTTGCCATAATGGTTTTAGTGGTTGGACTTTCGAGCGATAAGTAGGTCGTGTTTGGTCCCTCCTATTGAACTAGTTGGCGTGGACTTACTTGTAACATAAACCTAATTATTTAGCAAAAACAACTAAAATGTGTGAGGCTTTTTTGAAACTTATTTTTCTGTAAGTAATCTTTTTTTCTAACTGCCTGGGGGCCTACTCCGAAGCGATAATCCGGAACATTCGGCCGATACTTCGGATTTTAATCAAAATCAATCAAAAATATTTTCATTTCACATAAGCCTACATGGGCACTTATGAAACGTCAGAAGCTAGGTGCAGGGTTCCAATTGGTCGTTTCCTATGGAGAAGAGGTTACTCTTTTAAAAAAAAAATGGCTTTTACAATATTTTCAAAGTATGAGAGGACAGCGTAGGCCTGTCAAAAGTACCAGGTAGGTACTTAACAAAATAGAAAATGGTCTACAGATCTACAGTATATTAAGCCTACAACGTCCTCACATTAACAAAAAAACTATATAAAATATGATTAAAATAATGAAAGTTAGAGCCTTGTTGAAATCAAAAAACATCGATTATGTCAAGGAAGTATGTAAAAAATAAATAACATAAACATCGCAACTTGGGAGCAGTTAATAGACATTTACATATTTTTGCCGTTAATGAGGTACCAGGGAAGCCACATGTGCAGAAGGAATTCATTTATCTTCGGAGTAGATCCCCCGGGAATGCATCATCATTTATTAAAGCTAATTGTCATCTTTATAAGGGAGCGTTGCCATCTCAGTATTATATGCATAGACAAACCATATTTTAGAAAATTATACAGCTAAATATACGGTGTGTTAGTCATGAGCACTGATATGTAAAAGCTAACCAAAATTCAAAACTGATTTTCTCGTGGAATAACAAGTGGAATTCTGAGAAAACATCTATTTCATAATAGATTGGGTTCCAAAATACTAAGTTTGAAGTAAAATTAAATTACAATCAATGTAGTTGAAATCACTTTTAAAAGTTGCTAAGTACACAACATTAGCTTTTGTTTACACTAATCCCGAAAAGGGGTCATTGTACTCATCATTATGAAAATTTTTTTCTATGGGACCTTGGAATCGCGAAAAAAAATCAGTTGTTCCATACATTTGTGTTCACTAAAATCGACAAAATGTATGGAACAGCTGATTTTTCTGAAGACTTCTGAAGACTGTGAACTTGAAGACAGCTCCGTATAATAAGTATCAAAAGTTCGTGTGCTAAACTGATAACTTTTTTGGTTTAGTTAATAATATCTAAAGCATAACTTATGCAAAAAATGGCATACACATCAATTCTATTGCGTCTGGGCGCTCCTTGCCCCCGCATCGCTGCCAGTGCGGAGAAGCTGTCGACTGCCTTGGACACCATGGCCTTTCCTGCAGTAAGAGCGCAGGCCGAATAGCACGGCACGCCAGCATTAATGACATCATCCGTCGTGCTCTTGTCACCGTCGGGGTGCCAGCTGTTTTAGAACCCAATGGCTTGGCAAGCGACGATAGGAAGAGACCAGACGGAATGACCATAATGCCTTGGAAGTTAGGTCAGCCTTTGGTGTGGGATGCAACATGTGTCGACACCCTTGCGCCATCCCATCTTCCTAGCACGGCAAGCTGTGCTGGGACGGCTGCTGCAGGTGCAGAAAACCTCAAACGGTGAAAATATTCCAATTTTATTGGGAGTTATATGTGCGAGCCGTTTGGGGTTGAAACACTAGGGCCATGGGGTCCGAGTGCCCACTTGGTTTTTCAAGATATCGCCAAGCGGTTGGTCGACTCTTCACGTGACGAGAAGGCAGGTCTATTTTTCGGCCAAAGAATTAGCATCGCCATACAACGTGGCAATGCTGCCAGCCTTTTGGACACTTTTCCTGTTGACAGCGATGCGGACGAATTTTTTGATGCCCTATGATTCTGTCCCCTTCCTTTTTTTATATACATGTACATTTTATTATTTTAAATATCTTAGCGTATATATTATGTAAATATTATTCTACTTAAGTGTGAATATTTAAGTATTGTAGTATTGAATTTTATTATTATAGTATAGTATAGTAATATTATTGTAGTATAGAAAATTGAATCACTCTAGACGAGAAATTACAATGGGGACCACATATAATATCTCTTGCGGGGCGGCTAAGCTGGCTTATGCTGTTAGAAAGATAAGACAGTTATCAGATGTAGAAACCGCGCGGTTGGTCTATTTTAGCTACTTCCACAGCATTATGTCGTACGGCATTTTACTGTGGGGTCGGGCTGCTGACATTGAATCCATCTTTATTTTGCAAAAGAGAGCTGTCAGAGCAATTTATAATCTAAGCCGCCGCGAATCTCTTAGGGAACTATTTAAAAATATTAATAGCACTCCCCACAATCCCCAAAGGACTTACATCCGTGATTTATGTATATGTCATCATGTTGTAAAATCGTACCTATATATAAGAAAGTCGATTATTTCATAAGCCTAGAACACTATTTTTGTGAAGAGTATAAGCTACCGTTTCCGTGTGGTGCGGACGTAAAGAATAGCACTCCCCTATTTCTTCCCGTGGGTGTCGTAAAACTTACTAGAGAATGGGCAGCAGCGTTCTCTATGCATTTTAACACCATACTGCGATCGCCGACCCGCCTGCCAAGCGTGGCGATTATGGCAAACCCCCCCTTTGGGGGAGGCCTATGTCTCGCAGTGGACGTCTTTCGGCTGAAATGAATGAACAATTAAGGATATGTTGGGGCTAACCGGATGTAGCTGAATACCGGTATTTTACATGGAGCGACTGCCTATCTGACCTCCACAACCCAGGTACTGGGTAATACGATACCCCTTGGTAAGACTGGTAGTCAGACTTTCGGGCTTCTAGCCCCGTAACGACTGTCAAAGATCCACGAATGGCAGCCGGGACCAACGAGGCACGGAGGGATCTTGGTATGTAAAGATGGTGACCTATCCACGGACCAACCCCGGTAAGCGTAGCTTAACCTGATCGATAGACCCGTCCGGCTGTTATTACTTTTTAGAGGCATCAGGAACGGTGTAAAGTTCACTCATCCTCCATAGAAAAGGGAGGATCCTCCGACCAGACGGGTGTTGTATCTGGTGGGCAACTACCCGACAACTGCCCGCACGGTTGATGTCGGGACGTTGTTTAAATACCTTTAAAGCATAAGCATAATCAGCCTATAATGTACCCACTGATGGAACACAGGCCTCTTCTCTGTGAGAGGTAGTGGGCCACAACCCACCACGCGGGCCCAGTGCGGGATGGTGGATTTAACCTTAACTTCTTTAAATTCACCCCACCCTCATCCCAAAAAACTGCGTCACAAACAGAAGCTCAACAATTGAGAAAACAAAGTTAAAGCCAGAAACAACTTTATTCAGTTCTTATCAAATTAACCATGTTTCGTTCTATACAACTCGAGCCAACCCGACGATAAACGATGAAAAAATAACATTAAAAACTTAAATGGAAAAGAAATTACGTTGAACAGAAACAAAACTTTATAATATGCCACGAAAAGATCTTTTGCGAAATAGGACAGGCAATTAACAAAACACCTAGATATTATAATAGCATCTGTTCCCCGAAGGGTTAGGCAGACGTGTATATTAAAGAGTCCGAACCAAATGGTTTTTTTTGGCCCCTAAGATAAATCCGAAGTATTGACCGAATGTACGGCCGTTTCCTAATTACGGCTGACAAAGGCGAAAGAAAAATAAACGACAGTCAAAGAGACAGTCAAACTCAAAAATGTGACTTGAAGTCGGGTAAGGATTCAAAGTCAAAAAACCGGTCAAGAGCGAGTCGGACTCGCGCACTGAGGGTTCTGTACGTATATATGATGTTGATGATTTCTGAAAAACTGTGCTATTTACAGACATCGTTTTATTTTTCCTGTAATCTGTACATAAACTTCTATCACATAGAATAATTTCAGATTTTTATCTATGCAAACTTCGGAGATAAGGGGGAGGAATGGTATTTTTTTTTTTCATTTTCCATCAAAAGTCGGAAACTATATTGCCTAAAAAAAAAATTGTTTGAGAATGTGCAAACAGAGTTCTTTCATATGATACCCCAGATGCCCTAGTAGCCCCACTTCAAATTTGTAAGACCCCCTTTCAGTCCCTTTTGCAAAAGATATATTTTTTTAATTTCTTTCTTGTTTGCAAAATAGTTGGGCAAACGTCATCTAAAACTATTCTAAATTTCAAGTTGATAGCATTAGTAGTTCTTGAGATATCCAGGTGTGACAGACAGACAGACTTAGTCTCACCATAAGGATTCCTTTTTACCATTTTGGTACGGAACCCTAAAAAGGAAACTTTAGACGTTAAGAAACGGCCCAACATTTGGCCGATACTTCGAATTATCGCTTCGGAGTAGACCCTCAGGTCTGTGTGGAGTACGCAGGGCTAAAATATAATGTGAGCAAGAGTCACTGCATGGTTTTTGGAAGCAGCGGTGCAAACTGCCAGGAATATGTACGACCGGTTTTTTTCAATGGTGTTCCCCTAGACAGAGTGGACTATTTTAAATATTAAGGGCATTGGAACCAGCGCAGCGGTGCAAACTGCTTGTAAAATGTACGACCAGTTTTGCTCAATGGTGATCCCCTTGACAGAAAGGACTATTTTAAATATTAAGAGCTTATAGTCACCTCAACAATGACCAACAACCTTAAAAAGGTGGCTGGGACAGACTGGATGCAGGACGCGGAGGACAAGGTGTTCTGGCACAGCCTGGGAGAGGCCTATGTCCAGCAGTGGACTGCTATAGGCTGAGTTGATGAGTCACCTCAAAGATTATGCTGACATCGAACGGTAGCGGAGGACCTTGTCAAAAAGAGCGGATATGGTAGCCCGCAGGTTTGCACGTTGCTCTAACCAAATTAAGATCGCCATCACTGTACACGTGAATTTAATGCACGGAAAATATTCTCCCGGGTGTAAGTAATGGCGATCGGCAGAGGTATTTAAAAAGAGAGACAATTTGAAACGTTTGCCTTCAATATCTCCGTAAACAGAACGTTCCCAGGTCAATCTACCTAGCCTTTTCCCAAATATGTTGGGGCCGGTCCAGTCTAACCAGATGCTACAGAAAACCGGTATTTATAGACTATTCCCGTACAAAAGACCTTATTTCTAAAATAATATAGGCACGTAATAATTATTATTATTCTGCAAAAACGGATACAGAAACACATTCAACATCACATGAACACAGCTTACACGACTACACACACCCCTACACACACACACACGCACACACACCCACAAAACACCCCTCCCCTCTCATACACCACACCACACCTACCCCACCCCATCCCACTCACACACCCCCTTTTAGACACCACATACTCACATATTCATAGTTAAATCAGGTCATAATGGGTTTATCAACACACTTAAGGCTTCTACATACCGGGGCGACTAGTCGCGCGACGCGACGCGACACAAAGGCACCGCTCGTCCCGCGACACGCGGGGCCTTTGTGCCGTGTCGCGTCGCGCAACAAGTCGCGCTGGTATGAAGAAGCCTTTATATAAAGGTTTCTTTTGTCCACGAAGCTACAGTAGAACACTGACTCCTAGGTCACAGGGTTCCCCTAGTTTAGGAGGCAGGGTTTTTCACTATTTGTGCAGCCTTTTTGCAGGTATTTTGTTTCAATAAACCACTTTTTTCTTTTTTTTTTTACATGGAGCGACTGCCAATCTGACCTCCACAACCCAGTAACTGGGTAATACGATACCCTTTGGTAAGACTGGTTGTCAGACTTGTGGGCTTCTGAAGACCCGTAACGACTGTCAAATATACACGAATGACAACCGGGACCAACGGCTTAACGTGCTTTCCGAGGCACGGAGGAGTCTTGGTATGTAAAGATGGTAACCCATTCACGAACCAACCCCGGCAAGCGTAGCTTAACCTGATGGATCGACCCATGCGGATTTATTATAAGCTCTCACAGAACTCTCTAGGTATGGTCCGACAATTTATCCCAATGACGGGACGAACAAGTGCCTCTCGGCTACGTTAAGCATCTTTTTACATTCGCTATGAATGAACCAATAAACCATAATTGTTATTAAATATCCAACCAGTTAAATCATCGTTTTTAATTATAGTACATTACTGCATCGGCCTGCAATAGGGCATTGATGGACGAGAGTGAGTGTGCTTTTCTCAAATAATGCGCGGAAATTCAAACAAAGTAAACTATTTATAAATTCCAGATTAAATGATGAACAACGTTAATTTTTCATGCGCCAATGTGTTCATTTGTTTTTTTTTTCAATACAGCTTTCTATTTGCAAGCCAGTTCGAAATTTAAATAAAACCTTTGATAAGTTACTTCCTTGGTTGCCATGTTTCGATGTAATTTATATGGCCGCTAAACCACGACTCATAATATTCTGGATTTTCATACAACTTTTGGTGGCCGCTGCTCGCGTGTATTTGGCCAGTTTACAGCAACTTCGATTTATTTCGAAGAAGGTTGTCAAAATAATGCTCGAATTTCCAAGCATGTTTGAGAAAATTCTCTAATCATCGTGAAATTGGCAAAAAGCACCAATCATGATACGTTTACAAAACCATTCAGCTATGAATAAACTTTTACAGTAGGAACTTTACAATAAATTGAAAGACTCAAAATGGCAAGGAAGTAAGAGGAGAGGAACCCTTTCATTTTAGAGATACTTTTATCAATGAACCATGGTATTTGAACACAGATGGTTAAGGGATGACTGACAGGACCATCAATTATTGGCAAAAATTCTTAATGCTGTTTGTGAACTTGCCGGTTTCAACAACATTTCAACCTAACAAAGTGATTTAGCAGGACAGAAGCCACATTCACCCAATTATTGAATGGCAAAACTTATTGTATGCCGTTTTATGGCAATCGCACGCGTGTAAACGCTTGCATGCGATTATTGAATGACAATAATTGAACGTGCTTTATGGCATGCGATTACTGCCTATGTCAGCAGTGGACGTCTTTCGGCTGAAATGATCAGCCTATAATGTTCCCACTGCTGGGACACAGGCCTCCTCGCTGTGAGAGAGAGTGGGCAGTAATCCACCATGCCCAGTGCGGGTTGGTAGATGTCACATGTCTTCGATTTTTCGGATAACTGCTCTTGAACGTTTCAGAAACTTGCACTGTGTAACGGCTCGTGCAGATTGGCGCGATATCGCGGGCGCGACTCGACATTAATAGTACAATTTCTTTGTCGCTGCCTGTCGCGCCCGCGATATCGCACCAGTCTGTGTCATCTGCTGCCGTTTACAACTTTCCACTCACATCTGCGTTGTAAATTTCTTTTGTTAGTCGCCTATAATTCATTTTCTTAAGGCGACGATAACCGACTTTTAATGATTTTATACTGAAGATCACGTCTAAACGAGTAGTGTTAATGATTTCAAAAAAATATAAGAGCATTTTATCAATAATTTCATATGTGAATATTTTAGATTACCTATGTTTATATTACATAGTGAAATTAATTTGTAAAGTTATGTCTAACGTGGATAAAAAATCAAGAATGGCGCAAAATCTACCAAGCGTATTTTTCTAATCTTCGTTTAATTTAATTATTGATCTTTTAGTATACGCGTTTTATTAAAATACCTTTTGTTTTGTGTATAATAAATTAATAATGCATCAAATTGGGGACAGCGCTCCTTGATGGGCGAGTCCTATTACTGGCTGAATGTACGACGCGTTGCGTGAGCTCAGTACAGAACACGCAAGCTAACTACTCAAGGTCACTGGCATGTATCTCCGTCTTAACATAACCAAACCATCTAAGCATACCTACTATTGTCTACTTATTTCGTTAAATTACGGTAATTTCTAAGTTATGAAGTCCACTTTTCAAGGTGTTATTAATTAAACTTAAAGCTTTAAAGCGCAAGGTGTTACATAAACAATATTTCAATTTCAATTTAACAAGGGATTGTAATACTGCTTCGTAATAATTCAACTTGGATAGGGATGAGCTGAATGAAATGATTAATTTTGTAAACACTTCTTCCCGTTTATAGTGCTTGGGGCAGGTAAAAATTAAAAATAATTGCTACAGATTAAAAAAATTAAAGTAATAAAGTTTTGACTTAAAAACGTTTTACAGTTTGACAATTTTATATTTGACATTGAATTTTTTGTTTGTTCTGTTTTTTTTTTCTTGGGAGTTTTAATGATTGTTTTTTTTATGAGTTGCTTAATGTTTAAATGTAATTGATCACTACTTTATTTAGGGTTTTTGTCTGTTTGGAATTTGAGATGGTTTGTAATACTTAAATGGTTTGTAGTCAGGATGTGTGTGAGTGTAGGGCTATGTGGGTACCATTTCTACTAATTTATGTTTGGCATTGGGTGTTACTTAACTGAAATAAATTTATTTATTTATTTTATTTGAGATTGTAACTTACTAAGTACCTAGGTAAATTGTTTATCTACAGTATGTAGGGGAAAGGAAGGTAAGACGAGCCCTGCAGGTAGGTACGAAGGTCCACCTTAATAATTTTGAAAGGATATTAAACGGCATCTCTGAGTGAGTTGCTGGGATCTCTTGGTCAGTGTACTCAACGCAGCCGTTCACGTTAGCAAGGAAATTTTGATTTTCCATGTTCTTGTAGGGTAACTGCGTGAGACACTTACAGTAGCAATGGGTTTTATTTTGACAGTTCAACAACACTCATTGCGTTATTTACGATGTTGAACAGACAATTTTGTCGAACATAATTAAGTACCAACGGATTAGCGATATCCTTCAAAATCATTAGATTGTGATTGATAGTGTGTTACGTAATTAGGGTGCTGCAAAGTAACTTATGATTGAACTAATATCGAACTATGTGGACGAGAGCCATACGCGTTAACCAGAAATTAAAAGTTAATGTTTGCCAAAAAGTAAAACGGATCCAAGCAAAACGGACCGAAGAAATATGAAGAGATTTCAAGAGAAAAAAAAAATATAGGCCATTAGGTTTCCCAAAATTCCCATACATTTCGGGGAAAATGAGACTCAGACTGCAATAGCCAATTGCTACCGAAGACTGCAGAGTCGACCTCAGGACTAACTGCTTCTCACACGGTCAACTGCAGTACGTCGCTTGCTCTCGCACACCAGTCCTGAGTCTCTGCATATTTTGGCTGCTGAGACCACAACTACAAACGTAGTATACCTAAGTACATGGAAGTTTTATAAAGAGTAAATGCGTGAAATATTGAATGGTGATACATGCGATTGTGACCAACCAGTCAATGGGCGTGCGTGTATGACCAGCGGGCTAATTGTGTAACAAACTATCAGTGGGAATCGGTTTCAATTTGACAGTTCAACAACATTAATTGCGTTATTTACGTTATTTACAATTTTTTCTAACAAATGAAACAATGGATTAGCAATATACTTCAAAATCATTCCGATTCCGATTCAAACTGTGGTACGCAATTAGGGTGCACATGTATGAACGTAAACGAAGCAAAAGGAGTATGTAAGAAGCATAGCAGGTGGTTTTCTATAGTTTCTGCCTACTCCCATGGGAAGAAGGCGTGACTTTATGCATACATAAAGTCACGCCATTATTAATAAAAAAAAGATAGCATCATGTCTGTATTCCCCGTAGGAGGAATGCCCCTCACGAAAAGTTTTACATAAAAACACTTTCTTCAGCCCCGGAATGCTCAAACGATACTCAACTAAGGAGGATGCCTTAAGATTTAAATAAGATTAGAATTTTCTTACGTTTTTGTAATTAGCAGGTCATTGTCAGGTTTTATGTTGATTAAAATATGATTCGCGACCAAATATGGCTTTACAGAATTATAATCATCAGAATCAGCAATAGAACTCAATCCGCCTTATTACAAAACAAGATTTATATTTTGACATGGCTCAAACCATGGAGCCAGTTTTTGTAATAAGAACGTGATAAAAATACCGTTCTATACAAAACAGAAAACTAGTTCGGTGGGTACTAAGTTGTCAGTTTTTGGTTTAGGAACTTTACCATAGTCGGAATAAAGTTCGAAATTCAATAATGGCTTCATGTTTTAAACCTGGGTCTGAAGATAAACCTTGTTTTGTATAAGGGGGCTTAAGTTAGAATTGGCCTCAGATGTCATGAAATAGTCATTCAAAGGGGTATCTAATATGAACAAATAAGAGTTTTTATTATGATTATAATTCTATAAATAAATATTTGATACCGCCTCGAATCACATCTAAATCAACAAAAAAAAACAACGTGATCCTGACCTGCAAGTCGCACAAAATCGTAAGAAAGTTCATAGGCGTGAGTTTATGTATTTATATCGCTACAAAACTCCTCAAAGTGAAAGGGACAGTATCAGACTTACCCTGTGGCCAAGAGCTACACGCTCAAGCAACAGGAACTGCGGGGAAAACAAATGAAAGAAGTTGTTTATAGCATGCCACGACTCGTGGAACGACGCGGACGGACGGAAAGAGGTGACGCGCGCGCCTCTCGACGCAAGTCTCAACCTCGGGGGCCTTAACGATTGCCTGAAATAGTTGCGTTTCGAGAATTAAGCCGTATCTCTCAGAATTTCAAAGCACATACTTTTAAAAGATCTCCGGAAGAGAACGGCTGGGACCGTTCCATAGTACCAAGGTTCCAACAATACTTTACGATTTGTTCGTTTAATATGCTGCGCAGGAATTTAATTCAGCAATTTCAGCACGGAACAAAGTGTCTACCTACAAGAGTTACAAGATTGATATTTGTGATGAAACAATGTTTTTTTTGACAACATACCCTCTATGTTTTCATTTCATTTACATAAAATAACCTCATCATCACGCCTATACTCACCGAAGGGTTAGGCAGAAGTGCACCTATACTACACCCTCATTTCACAAGTTACGTTTCAATTCCCATGTAATCGCACAAATCCACCTCGGGGCTGCTATTGACCTGCCAGGGTTGCGAGTTTGTCCGAAAGGGATATCGCGGCCCTGGCACACAGACAACTGAAGGAACACGGGTGGGTTTTAATCAGTAAGTTTGACACGCTCTCCGCCCAGAGCGGGGGAAGTTATTTTGTCAATTTCCCACCCAACAAAAAAAAGGGACTGCTACTGAGAAATTCGCCCGACCCGAGAATCGAACCCAGGACCTTATGCTCAGTAGTACCGCTTGTGACCACTAGACCAACGAAGCAGTCTGTATGTAATTTACTTAATCACATAAAAATTGGTAATTACACCAAGTATTCACCAATTTGTTAGTGATACGGTATATCCTAAAACCAAAAATTCGAAGACATGTGACATCTACCAACCCGTTCTGGGCCCGCATGGTGGATTACAGCCCATTCCTTCTCAAATAGAGGAAGCCTGTCCCAGCAGTGGGAACATTATAGGCTGATTATGTAGTGATATAAGTAAATTAGAGATATTAGCAAAGCAAGAAAACCTATGATTAGTTTGTAGAACATAGGTAGGTGGAGGAAAATAAAACCATGATTTAAATTAAACAGAAATGTATTGAAAAAAAATCCCACAATGTTGTTTCACAAAATAATAAGATACAGATACTCCATGGCACAAAAACTATATAAAACTTAAAACAATATAAGGTTTGGTTTCATTAACATATTTTTTATTGATTTCTATCGGCATTTTCTATAGAAAATTAGAAATAATTTCGTAGCCTAAAAGTATTTTATAGTAATAAAATAAATTCAAATGTGGTTTATACATAGAAAACTTTGAATTTTGCGTAAAGTGTAAGTGGACTATAAAATAAATTGTTTTGGAAGCATTCACATCTTGAGTTACTAATCCATTACTTAAATAGTTTCTTATCCTATCAATATTTAAATTTTAAAACTTATCTAAATCATAAATATTAAGGACATCCAAGGTTGATTGTCAAAAATGGCGAAGGATATTGTTCTTTGGAATAGATACATACAATATACTCTTTATTATACACAATAACATACAAAATTACATATTAATTTGCTATGAGAATACTCAAACAATTAAAAGAAAAATTAAGAAAAATAATCATCAGCATAGCCAGATAAGTCATCACTTCATCAGCTATGCCTTAAAAATAAAAATAATTTGCTTCGGTAGTAATAGTGGTAAGTATCCCTGGCAGGAGTACGACATTCAATTCCCCGCCGGAATTAAATTTGAAGGGGTCGTGGTTAAGTAACAGCCACGCGGATCGATTGATCTGCGAGGTTTAGGACTACGGCGAAATAAAATAAAACGACGGTCAAAGAGATAAGTCAAAGTCAAAAATGTGACTTGAATTCGGGTTAGGACTCAAAGTCAAAAAGAAAACTTTGGAATTCAAGAAACGGCCGAAAAATTGGCCGATACTTCGGAGTCGAGCCCCAGTCCTCGAACGAAAATTATTATAACAAATTGTCCCGCGCGTGAACTGCTTTGATTGGCTGTTGATAAGATGTGCGTCCTTGGTGCGCAGGGTGCGAGCTAGTTCTAACAGCATCCTGGGAGTTATTGCTGACAGGCTGGACTGCTCTATAGTAAGTCGTTGCTTCAGTTTTTCAGCTGGAATGCTGAAGCACTGAATAAGTTGTTGTGTGTGTTTTGTAATTGTACTCGTAATTGCATCACTAACATAGTTGTAAGTTTATTTTATTGTTACTAATACTATATGAGTCTCATGAGTTACTCCCAATAAAGAATTTAATTATTATTATAAATCATTCAACTAATCACAGCAGTTTACGCGCTCTTGACAATCTGTCTCAACAGAACTGACCCTAGGCTGCTCTTGCCGCGCGTAGTCCGCCAATGGCTGGGTGATCATATCGAGACCCCCTCCGTCTCCGTGCCTCGGAGAGCACATTGCCGTTGGTCCTGTGCCTCATTCCTCCCCGGTCGTATCGCATTGCCGCCCCATTGGACTACGAGAGTACTTTGGTTTGCGTACACACTTGTGCGCTACAATATCTCTTGCTTATATGGCTAGTCAGGTGAGCTTGGCCGCCGTAACCGAAATTCGGTCTGCTGATCATTACTATTTAAAGGTGCTGTTCTACTTAAACATCCAAGAATTTAATCTTATTCTAATGAAGATTTGGTACCTGAGATATACAATCTGGCTCTGGATGTACGACATTAAATTAAAACGAGCACAGTACTAGTCCATCGAAACATTTTAAAACACGAAGATTAGTAGTTAATGGAAAATTTAAAAATTGCAAATTTCAAACAAAATAAATAGCAGAATCAACTGCATAAAAAGTAAACACTCTATATCTACGAAAAGTTACTGACCTTGCGCGGCGAGTTAGGGACGCCTTACAATGTTTACCTATTATTACGGACTCAGATCTACATCATGTTGAAAAATAACAAAATGGAAAATAATTTCCTGTGGCTAAAGTATTCATTGGATTTGATTTATTTTTTGTATACGGGTAATAAACAAGATACTCTTTACGTGATTTATAGGAATGTCAATCGTCCTGTAACACCTTGTTTATGGTGTTTGAAAATTAACCCGACAAACTTTACGGAGTGCGTTAGACCATCGAGCTGAATAACTTTTACTATGGGCGACCAACTTTGAAATTGCGAAAAAAAAATCTACTGTTCCGTACTAAAGTTTATACCTACTGTTCTAACCTGTATGGAACAGCTAGTTTTTTTTTTAGCGATTTCAAAGTTGGTCATGACGAATAATGGTTTTAAACACATAAATGTGTAAAGATATTTCTGTTAACTCTTTCAGAGATTTTTCTGGGGGTAGGTATATTGTGTTTTTGTCGCACGAATATGACCTTAGTATTAAAAAAGCAAGCTGTCTATAGATAATCGTTGAATAAAATATTTTTTGGCCTTTTTTTGTTCGTTTTATTTTCCGCTATCGTTGGTGTTTCTCAAAACTGTTAACATGTTTTTTTTATGTTAATTAATTTATAACAGTAAAAATAAACGTATCCTATTTTTTTTACAGTAGGTAACCCTATTTTATTTCAACACTACTTTGTTATTATAACGCAAATTGTTTTATGTACATGTTTTTAATTATATTAGTGAGATACTAGGTTTCACAAATCTGAAGAAAAATAACACTATATATTCACAAATAGGTACAGTAACATTGTGCTAGCCTAGACTTATATCAACTGCATAATGTTTATATGCTATAATCTAATATGTGGAATACACGACTTAGCAGTGAGAATAGTCAATCACGTGAACAGGCAAAAAAACACTAAAGCATAACTAACCAAAAATCTTATTTTCCTAAGTACTTTGTAAAATGTGCAAAAGATGACAATGTTTTATTTTAAACTAGCAACCCGCCTCCTTGGCACGGATGCAATGACGACATGTCAAAACATGGAGATACCTTTATTATAATAATATGTAAGTTAAATATTAATGCAATTAACACATAAACCTTCCGAAATAAATGCTCTTAATGACGGTGAAAACCACATCAAAATCCGTTGCATAGTTTAGGAGATCTAAGCGGTCATACAGACGGACACGAAAAGCGACTTCAATTTTTAGTATATAATTATAATTTATAATTGAGAGATGTGTATTGTATAGTACCTACGCACACGTTTCGCCCTTTATGCTTTTTTTTTTTTTTTTAAAACGTTGCCCTACACTAGGAATTTCTCCTGTATTGTGGGTGCGTTTACAAACATTTAAATTCACATACACAAACAGCCAGACCCGAAACATCTAATTGTAGGTCATACAAATATTTGTTCCGTGCGGGAATCGAACCCGCGACACGCAGCGCAGCAGCCAATCGCTTAACTAACTGCGCCAACCGTGCCGTCCGTGCTTAAGTTGTATGTAATAGGTTCAGCCCTTAATCGGGCACAAATTTTGGAAGTTTATTGTAACTGTTTTGTTGGGAACAGAAAATGTCGTTGACTTATTTATCACTTGGGTATTCGTAATAACTTCAAGACTCCTTGAGAAAATCCCGCGTATTTTTTATTTTTATTTGGTTAACCAATGTCGCGTCGGCACTGGTGCGCTTTTTTATTACCGGCCAGAACTTTATCGAAGCAAATTGCGTGCAAACTTTTTAATTAAATAGTTTTCCAAATTCAAAAGTCAGTTCGTCACTGTTATTAAGTGCGCCGGAATGACTCATTTTGCTCGCACTTATCGAGGAACCTTTCGGTTCTTTTCGAATAGATAGAATTAAATAGTAGAATGTGTCATAAGGGACCAAAATATCGTACTGAGGGCGAGAGCAATTGTTTGAATCCAGAGCGAAGCGAAGGATTCTAGAGGAGAATAATTCCGAGCGTAGCATTCAAAGTACGTCACTCGAGGTTAAATAATTTTGGTACTGTGTGGCACACTCTGGTTTTCATCCCCCTCTATGAGAAAAATAAATAAGAGATGCCTATAATTGTGACGAATATTTATATTTCTCTCGTTTTGTTTGGTAGTAAAGCGGTGTTTATGACAGTTTCTGCGTTTAATTTTACACTTTCTGGTGTTCATATTAAACTGCTAAATAAACCAGTTTTATCAAGTGCACATTTTACAAAGATATTACCTATGTTATCAATTAGTTTTATTCCTATCTTATTCTAACTTTATTATAATGCGTTCTTTGATGCGCTTACCACTAAAACACGTAATAGTGTTTCTAAGATAATAATCGACTATAAAGTGTGTTTTATCTTAAAAACTAACCCCGGTTTCCCAGATAACTTACTTATTTTTACCTTAAATTACTTATACAATTTGTTATTATTACTTATAAAAAATTTCTTATCTTGGATTTCTTATACTATATTTCTTAACACAAACTCTTAATTTACTATCTATCTTAAGACAATGTAAATAGTATGTTACAACTTTTCAGTATCAAATCTGTTATTTTTGCGTCAAATTCATGCACATTTACATCTTAAAATACCTAAAGTACTTACTAGTGAATTCTATCATTATCTTATAATACTAACTCCAGTTTCAAAGAGAACCTTTATCCCACTTTTTTATTTTAAATTACTTATACTATCTATTTTAACTCCGCCCCTAACGACCCACTGACCTAAACACTCTTAATTTTTACTTAAATTAGTATATTAAAACTTTTAATTGTCAAATCTGTTATTACTGCATCAAATTCATGCTTATTTACATAAAGAAAAAGAAAGAAAGAAAAATTGTTTATTCTGCACAAACAAAACGCACATTTCAACAAATTGATACATAATTAAAATACACAAATACAAAGTAGCCAAAACCCTCGTATCCAATACACTAAAAAAATTGACAATCATCAAATACTTACAGTACTAGTGAATTCTATAGGATCTTCCATGCACAAAGTTTAAAAAGTATTTTAAAATTAATATGATACAGTAAGTATGTATATTTATGTTTGAATCATAAATAGACACACGTAGCAGGTATATTGAAAATGTCTCAATTATAATACGAAAAAAAAAATAAAGAATAGATTTTTTTTTCATAAGTTTCGGAATTAATTATGGTTTTTCTAAGGAGTTTTGATTATTTGATGAAAATGATGAATTTTTGTGTAACTGATCTAAACAAAAATCTTTCTAATATTTGTTAATTTATGCCGTTGCTCAGACAAGAATAATATCATAATTATATATTTTTTTATCCTGTATTAAACATAACCAAGTTCTTCATTAGTACATTATAATACAAGTGTGATATGTTGGTCATTACACTCGAGGCGGTATTATTCGCGTATTTTCTAGGTGAGCGCGATAAGTGAGGCGAGTGTGTAATGATCAATGCACACGCGTTTCATATGTTTTTCAACACACTTGCAAGGAAAAAACAGACTTGTGATTAACTTTTAATTAGTGAAAATACAATTCTCAAAATGATACCGAATAGTTTAAGTTGGCATTTTTACAGTTTGTGTATTATTAAATTGGTATTATTAATAATTTCGTTGTAAATAAAAGGGCTCAGTAGTGGGAGCAGAAGACACTAAATAACCAGTGTCACGATAAGTAGATTGTCGCGGCTCAGGGCAAGACGGCTTTGTCTGTGGCTCCAAATTAATTGCACGTGTAATTTTAGCACTAATGTTTGCCTTGTTGTGAATAGAATCTTCGAAATAAGATTCAGCGACTGCGTAAGATAGCGATAACGCCATGACGCTTTAAGGTTAATATATAGGCTTCCAAATAAGCCAGCAGTTATAGCCAGTAATTTTAAAGTTATGCTAATAAACGTAAAAAATCCCTAGATTATGTTGATGTGTGTTTTCTATCACATGTAAAAGGTTTTTCACCAGTGTGTATTCGAATATGTTTGGTTAAATGATCATTTAGACAAAAACTACGCTGACACACATCACATTAATAAGGTTTTTCACCAGTGTGTATACGGATATGATTTGTTAAATTACTATTTCGACGGAAACTACACTGACATAATACATCACATCTACAAAGCGCCAAATATGTTATGTTAAAACAGTATTTTGACTAAAATTAGTTGACATACATCACACTTATAAGGTAAGCTAAGCTGAAGTGGCAGCCGGCTGGCCATGTTTGTCGAAGGACCGATGGCTAGTGTAGCAGACGAGTCCTGGAGTGGAGGTATTGACAAGCGTTGTGTGGGACGCCACCAGCTAGATGGACAGACAACCTTAAAAAGGTGACTTGGCCAGACTGGATGCGGAAGGTGGAGAACAGAGTGTTGTAGCGCCGCCCGGGGTCTCCCAGGCTATGGCCTATGTCCATCAGTGGAATGCGATAGGCTGAGTTTTTTGATTGACGTTGAAATACATCACACATATAAGGTTATTCACCAGTGTATTTACGAATATGATTCGTTAAATGACCATTTTTACTAAAATACTACACTGACATTATATCACATTTGAAAGGTTTAAAAAATGTTAAAAGTTTTTCAACAGTGTGTCAGTGTCAAATATGTTTCGATAAATTATCATTTTGACGAACCACTCTTTTCACTAAAACTACGTCGAATTCTATAAGCATAATAATTATATCATATTCATATCAAGATACATACGTATAAATTTAATTATAAATAGACACCCGTAATAGGTATATTGAAAGTGCCTTAAAATAAAAAATAGACGACCAAAAAATTTGAGTTTTAAAGTTTTTCGTAAGTTTTGGAATGAATTATGATTATTTAATGAGTTCTGATTATTTGATGAAGATGAAGAATTTTAGTGTAATTGAGCTAAACAAAAATCTTTTTTATATTTGTTAATTTATGTGCCGGTTGCTCAGGTAAGAATAATAACACACATTGTGGAATATAACTCACTAAAAAAATACATTGTAATGGGTGGATTATGTCAATAAAATGTGCCATTTAAATGTTTTATAAACAGCCAGTAGTTTTAAAGTAATGTTTAATAAACGTAGAATATCCCTAGATTGTTTTTGTGTATTTTCTACAACATGTGAAAGGTTTTTCACCGGTGTGTATTCGAATATGTTATGATAAAATATCATTTGACGAAAACTACGCTGACACACATCACACTTATAAGGTTTTTCACCAATGTGTATACCGATACGATTTGTAAAATGAACATTTCGGATTCACGAAAAACACACTGACATAAATATCACATCTAAAAATGTTATCACCAGTGTGTATACGAATATGTTTCGTTAAAGCACTCTTATATGGTAAGCTAAGCTTTTTAGTAAGCAAGCAGAAGTGGCAGTGGTCTGGCCATGTTTGTCGAAGAACCGTTGGCCGGTGGAGCAGACGAGTCCTGGAGTAGAGACCGTGTATCGGTAAGCGTACCTAGTGTGGGACGCCCCCCAGCTAGATGGACAGACTGGATGCGGAAGGCGGAGGACAGGGTGTTTTGGCGCAGCCTGGCAGAGGCCTACATCCATCAGTGGAATACGATAGGCTGAGTTGATTGATTGACGTTGACATACATCACACTTATAAGGTTTTTCACCATTGTGTACACGAATATGTATTTTTACTAAAACTACGCTGACATACATCACACTTATAAGATGCGTCACCAGTGTGTTGACGAATATGAGTTGTTAAATTCTGACATAATCACATTTGAAAGGTTTTTCACCAGTGTGTTCGAATTTATGTTAAAGCACTCTTTTCACTAAAATTACGCCGAATTCTATAAGATCTTCCATGCGAAAAGTTTTAAAAAGTATATAGATATTAAAATGATACAGTAAGTATATGTTTGAATCATAAATAGATACACGTAGTAGATGCTCTAAGCGTAGTTGGTATGTATATTGAAAGTGTCTTAAAATAAAGAATATTTCTTTTTTTAGTAACCACATTTTTCTTAAGTTTCGGAATAAATTGTGATTTTTGAAGAGTTTAATTATTATTTGATGAAGATGAAGAATTTCAGTGTTTTTGAATTTAAGAAAAATCTCTTTAACTTTGATACCTTGCGGATTTTTTTGTTATTTTATTAGTGCATAATCTTTGTTTTATTATGAATAAGATACTCAAATAGCTCTGATATTTTTATTGTGTTTTATTACTTCAGAAGATAACCGTGAAACAAAGTCCATTAATGTTGTTTTTTTATGATTTTGGTTAAAACTTGCATAATTTCACGTTTTTATAGTGTATGTTTTTTTTTTTTGGTAATCTATAGAATTCAAAAGTAAATGCATAGCCTATTTGCTTACAAATTAACTACATATTTGGCATACATGCGACCGTCCATTGATTGTGAATAATAATCGTACAGTTATACTCGGGCCATTACAAACGCAAAGTTAAAGTCATAGTAGTAGTTAGTTAGGTAGTTACTGAAAATCAGCGCTGTTGACAATAAGTTCGTCCGAAGTCACAGCATTTTGCTGAGTAACGACCTGTTCTTGCACAGATGCGACACACGGCTATTCTTACTTGTAATTGTTACAAGGGTAGAACATTTCCACTCGGCAATGCGCATTTTGTTTTGTTTTGTTTGGATTTTGTTTGTTGTCATTTACTAATACCGAAATCGCAACTATTGTCTTTTGTCTTTGGCCTGCCTTGACAAGCCCTGACACTGACATCAAGCAATTGACAACATTGTCAAACTTTTAAGGTTTTGAATACTAGGCTTTTAGCAATTATTATTTATTATTTTTCTTATTTTTATTTCTGGTTATTCATAGTCTTATATATGATTGCAATTTGGCTACTTGTATTAGTGTGTCTTTTTTTTTTTTTTTCGTCAATTTGTTTTTTATTTTTGTAATGTGTGTTTTGTTTGTGCAGAATAAACAATTTTTCTTTCTTTCACTTATTACCCTTATGGAGCAGTGCTGTGCAGTGTTGTTCGTAACTGTGTTATTGTAATTGATGTAATGATTTATGACTCGTAAACTTTGCGTTTGCAATGGCCCTAGTATAGTTCAAATGCCTAAACATTTCTCTACATATTAATTTACAATTTTCTTTTGTTCATCCTAAATACTATAATGTAGTTGTGATTTCTGTCTACGTCTGCTATGCCTATTAATGTATAATATACACTTTATCTTCTTAATCTAATTTAGAAATGACTGCTCGTTTATGTAAAAATATTACTATTTTGTAACGTAAAATATAATAACGGGGTATCAATATTTCCGCTAAGTAATAAATATTTATTTATTGAACCATAATACATCATCATCAAGAAAAGATAAATTAACGAAAAAAACATTTTGGATTAATTATTAAGTGATTCGGCGGAAATATAAATACCATTACATACTAGAAATTATTTAAAAATATATTTCGAAGTCACAACGTACAAAAAACGAAGCGTGGAGGGGAGCCTCAGATTAAGGTTTCTACAAATCGGCGCGACTCGCGACGCGACTCAAAGGCACCGCTCGTCGCGCGACACGCGGGGCCTTTGTGTCGCGTCACGTGTCGCGCCGGTCTGCAGGAGCCTTAAAACAAACGACGGATTCTATTGACTAACAGGTTAAGTTCCGAATCGTTTATCGCTGTCAGATTTTTTTTCGTTACAAAAAATATTTAAAGTCTAAATGACTGAGGCATTTGAATCAGCGGTTTCACTCGGTAACTTTATTTTACAGTATCTAAACAACTACAATATCAACCGTCCAGTAACATGGAGTGTGTTGATATGATCAATTGGAGTTAAGATATCAACAGAACAGTAAATGGAGTACCTATGTTAAGGCGACGATAACCGACTTTGAATGATTTTATACTGAAGATCACGTCTAAACAAGTAGTGTTAATGATTTGAAAAAAATATATGTTAAATTAGAGCATTTACTCAATAATTTCATATGTGAATATTTTAGATTATGTTTATATGACATAGTGAAATTAATTTGTAAAGGTATGTCTAACGCGGATAAAAAACTGAGAATGGCCCAAAATCTTCCAAGCGTATTTATCTGAAACTTTCACCAATTTAAAGATAATTTAATTATTGATCTTTTAGTATACGCGTTTTATTAAAATACCTTTTGTTTTGTGTGTAATAAATTAATAATGCGTCAAATTGACAGCGCTCCTTGATGGGCGAGTCCTATTACTGGCTGAACGTACGACGCGTTGCGTGAGCTTAGTATAGAACACGCAAGCTAACTACTCAAGGTCACTGGCATATATATAGGTCTTAATATGACCAGTTTCGCCGAAAACCATGGGAATCCTTGAATTACACTCATTCAGTCGAACAATTCTGGTTTTCAACTGGATCCGGTTAAACTGAAAACCGCCCCAACATAGTAGGGAAAAGACTACTAGGACTAGTAGGGAGAAGACAGATGGTAAGCCGAAGAGTTTCGCAAATCGTCAAGCGTAGCGTGGGCTATATAAACCGGACAGATTGAATGTAGAAGGTGGACAACCGGGTGTTCTCGGGCAACTTGGGAGGCCTATGCCCAGCAGTGGACAGCAATGTTCATTGATTGAAGTCGAACAGTCTTTCTCTGATGAAGCTTGGGATATCCCAGTTGCGGTACATTTTTATGGAAGGAAATATTCCTTCCTAATTGTTTCTCTCTCTGATACACAGAAGCTGGGTTCTGGAGGTCAGATAAGTCACTCCATTTAGAATACCATGGTTTTCTGACCAAGACTGTTAGGACAATGATCCAATATTGGTAGTTATTTGTGGTAGGTAGTTGAGGAAAGACTATGTTTGTGAATTTCAGCGCCGATTGTGTTATTCAATAGATCTGACATTTCCATGTTTATTGCATAATGTGTGTCTTATTTGAGCAGAATAAACAATTTGTCCTTCTTTCTTTCGTCTTCTTTTATACTATCTATCAGCGGGGCGAGCACGGCCTATTGTGACATGACTTGAGTCACACATTTTATCACAGTTTGAGCGATAAAACTGTTTTGTCTTAAAATGCCAGTACGAATTGACATGACATAATTTATCATGTCTTGTCACAAACGTCTTGGCACGCCCGTGCTCGGCCCCCTGGTCTGGTGCAGAAGGTCTATTTTTCAGATTCTAAACCAAGAACACAAAAATCTACCGTAATCATTTGTCAGGATCATTGAGTACGTTAGTTAAGAATAAGAGTGTTTGTGAGTTGCGGTTATCATCTGCTTAGGTAGATGGAAACTGATTGAGGCTCTCTATACACACACGTTTTCAAACTACGGTTTATTCGCCGTGTGTAGGGACGGTCGTCAGTGTGATTGTTGACAGACACGAAACCAGCGCTGGGGCTCTGTCTCGAATAGGGTCGCAGCATTATGCTGAGCGGTGGCCGTGTTGCGTGGATGTGACGCATATTTTCCTCCTACTTGTTCTTTTTGTATCTATTTTCTTTCTTTGCGTCATGTTTACCGCAAATAAACGTATTTTCTTTCTTCTTTTCTTTTTTTAGACGTTTTTTGTATGCCGCGGTTAAACGCTGAACCGTAAAGAAAACGTGCCGTGTACAAAGGGCCTGAATGAACAGCAAAATAGCTACAGCTATAACTTGTTATTCCACAATTAGGCCAGCAATGGCTCTCGTTCAAGCGCAACTCTCAAACAAGTTTCTTACTCTTAATTAATTTACTGGACTTATTATTTTTTATAATATCTTGAAAAGGTTTTCGGCAATAATTGGTTCAAAATCAGAAAAAAAACCAGCAACGCCTCCATTTTTCTTGCCAAATGTGACCTGCAATTTGAGCTTTTGTGGCATATCGTTTGTAACTGGTGCTTTTTCCATGTCTGTTATTCCGTTCAGTTTTATCTTTAGAGGAACAGGGTGTAGTTCACTCATACTCTATAGAAAAGGGAGGATCCTCCGACCAGACGGGTGTTGTGTCTGGTGGGCAACTGCCCAACGGTTGATGTCGGGATGTTGTATATATGCTAGTTGCGCGGTAAACTCTGCTTGCGCGATGCAGAATTTTGCGTGACGTCAGTGTGACGCGTAGTTCGGATGTAGCGATGTTAATTCCGGAACATATCCATCCGAAATTACGTACCGCAACCGATTTTGCTCATGGGATTGCGTTATCAGTGTTGTTGTAATCAGTCATTCATTGGATGCGTAAAAAGCAGGAACAGTAGTTGTGTTAATCCTTGAGGGAGGCCCATGTCCAGATGTCTTTGGGCTGACCGAAATGATGACGTACAGTTTTTCTTTATTTTTCGTGGTTAGTGACCAACCTGGTGTCAGTTTTTAAGCCGCCTATGGGCTCTGGCATCGCACATGCCGTCGAGAAATATCTCTCAGACATGCCGATTTCCTCACGAAGATGTTTTCCTTTTTTTAAGCAAGTGACACTTAATTATTATACAATACGCACATTAATCCGAAAACTCAGGGGTGCCTTGGGTTCAGTCGAGACCTATGACTTGGCAGTCCGACGATCATACCACTAGGCGCAATTTGTGAATAGATGCTCAGAGGAGACCATGTCCAGCAGTGGACTTCTTTCGGGTGAATGATGAGGATGACGAGATTCATTATAATAGGTATGCATAAATCATATTATAAATGGCAAAATAAAAGGTCGTTTCTCCGAACTATTGAGTCAATATCATTATATACATCAGTCAAGAATAAGACAATTTATCAGAGTTGCGGTCATCATCGCTTATTAGCTTGATCTAATGCATGGCAAGCATTGTTACCTGTCTGCGCAAGCGGAACTCTCGAACAAGTTTCTTATCCTCAATGAATATACAAGAGCAAAGAGATTTAAGATAGATACTATAGAGAGGAAGTAATGTCATAGAAAAATTGTGATCCCATGTCTCAGTGACGCCATCTAGCGTATTATAGCAAAATTCAATAACAGCTAAGTTTGACACGTTACACTTTTATATTGCACAATTAGACATTATACTGCGAAAATAATTTTCTTTTGGTGGATACGAATGCGAATAGCGACTTGACATATAGGCGTACCACAATACACTGAGCGACTTTTGCCCCCTAGGACAAATGTATCGGATTACGATTCTGTTCGCTATGTCCCGTCTATTGTTAAGTAAATAGTTTAATGTCTTTGTACTAGACAATTATAACGTAACACCACGCTTTATTTCCACGAAGGGTTGGGCAGAGGTGTACCTAAATAGTACACCCAAATTTCGCCAGTTATGTTTAAGGCGACGATAACCGACTTTTAATGATTTTATACTGAAGATCACGTCTAAACGAGCAGTGTTAATGATTTAAAAAAAAAAATATGATAAACTAGAGCACTTTCTCAATAATTTAATATATGAATATTTTAGTTATGTCTAACGCGGATAAAAAAACTGAGAATGGCGCAAAATCTACAAAGCGTATTTTTCTGAAACCTTCACCAATTTAAAGATAATTTAATTATTGATCTTTTAGTACACGCGTTTTATTAAAATACCTTTTATTTTGTGTTTATTAAATTAATAATGCGTCAAATTGGGGACAGCGCTACTTGATGTGCGAGTCCTATTACTGGTTGAACGTACGACGCGTTGCGTGAGCTTAGTACAGAACACGCAAGCTAACCACTTAAGGTCACTGGCATATATCTGCGTCTTAAGTAATAGATGTCGAAGTCGCGGTGCTTGGGGGAGGCCTATGTCCAGCAGTGGACGTCTTTCGGCTGAAATGATGATGATGATGAATAGAGGGCGAGCCAAGGCCCAAGACATATTTGTTGTAGTTAGTAGTCGCCAGCAGGTCAGCTACCCGAAACTGTCAAATTTTCCCAATCAACCTTGAACCTTATTCTGTAGGGATAAAGTTCAAAATCTGTTAAAGAAATTTGACAGATTGTAGTAGCTTGATGTGCTGGCGTCTGTACAAGAACGTTGTAGGCTTAATAGACTGTAGCTTTGTAAACCATTTTGTATTTTTTTTGTTAAGTACTTGTTGAAGGGCCTACACTGTCCTCCCATACCTATTGAAACTGTAACTTGAAAACATTGTAAAAGCCCATTATTTTTAAAAGAGTAACCGTGGAGTTTCTTGCCGGTTATTCTCCATAGGAAACGACCAATTGGAACCGTGCATTTAGCTTCTGACGTTTCATACGTGCCCATGTAGGTTTATGTGAAATAAAATATTTTGATTTGATTTGTTGTTAATTTAAAGTCTCGACCACGGTTTTTGTTATGTTGTTCAAATACAGAAAAAAATATATGTTAAGATGTTTGTTACTCAATCACGCATTATAAAGACATGTTATGTGACAGTATGTCATTCTTGATTATCTCCATAGCCGTTGTAAATGTGAGAGAGGCATAGCTATAGTTTTAGAATTCATTTATCACTCAAATCTGACGCCACTGTCAAGCGACCGCGTGACGGTCGCCTATCGTATAATAACTTTTTGACAGCGCCTGCTAAACGAACGTATAGCAAGTAAGTGCCATTTTCACTAATGCAACTGAACGCGCTCAGCACATAAACTACGTTTAAGAGCTGTCAGTGTCATTATTTTCTTTGGAATTTTGACACTGACAGCTCTTGAACTCGGTTTAGATGTGCTAATCTCGTTCAGTTTCATTGGTGAAATTCGCCCTAAGAGGTTAACGGCTGAACGAATTTTGATAAGATTGGACTTACACTCACTTACAAAAAATGCTAGGCTACACCTGTGCCTAGCCCGACTAGGAAAACTGGCGTGATAATGTGTGTAATACTTTTAGAATACATAGAATACTTTTACTTTGCTACACCGTGTAGCAAAGTAAAAGTATTCTATGTAGTAATCTAGGTTATGGTATGGTGGTACATAAAGTAGTTCCTATAGACCCCCCACCCCTCCCTAGAATGCGAGTGAAACCGCGGGCGAAAGTAATTATAAATATCTGAAATCCGTAGTTTTTTCTGTATCTGAGATTCCATTACATTTAGTTGTAGCTTTTATGTGACTATATCGAAGTATTTTTTATATTTATGTATGGATTGCATATTGCCGGTTTAACACACTTTTAACCTAAATTTAACTACTGAGTTTTTAGCGCCCTTCTTAACTATCTCTGGGATTAGAAAAGTGAATTATTAATTAAGTTTATGTATTAAGATTTCTTAAAAGTATCCTTAAATCTATAAGACATTTCGGCTTAACTTATCTATTTCAATAACACAAATGGCTTATTTAAGAAACGACTTTTCTCTATTAGGTAATAGTACAAAGACTGAAAAAGATACAAATTTAGTAGAAGTCATTATTTAGGATTTAATTATTTTTTGATACAGCAACATATATGTATGAGAAAGTGAAATTAATTTTAAATGCTAAGTATAAGAACATGAAATAAAAAGAAAGAAAATTAACGTTTATTTGGACACAGTTCGTGAAACACAACATAAAAAAGTGAAAATAATGTTTTAACAAGTGTGTGCCTCACGGCGGTGCCAAAAAGGTTCATTTTAGAATGAATGCCACACAGATGCTGTCTGACGCTGGTTTTCTAATGATTGAAAGGAATACAAGTGACGTGGAGTACAAACAGTTTCAACTTACCTAATACTTACAAATAAAATCTGTTATCCCAGCAAAATCTGTTATTTGCTATTAGCTAGATTGATCCGTGCACGGTCCAGAAAAAGAACCAAAATTTGAAAATATTTTTTTTATAAAAAACCTATTACTTATTGAAGTTTTTTTTATCATAGGATAATGTAGATTATTATTTATGAAAAGTGTTATTGTCTAACAATTCAATTCCGGATTTATAGTCAGCAGATGCTAAATAGGATTTTACATTATTACCTACATACTTAAGTACTTAATTTAAAAGTTTTCACTCAACCAGCCATTCTTTTTTTATATATTATTAATTGGAGCATAATGTATGGTATTAAATAACATTTTTACGACGATATTGCGAGCATGATACAAAACTAAACTAAGCTTTGTTAGTTTTAAATATTATTCTCTGTTTGACCAAACAAAATAGGTATATAAAGATCGTTTAATTTAAAACTGCACGCCCCTCCACAAAAACTTCTTAATAAACATTTAAAATGTGTAAGCAACAAGGAGTGGAGGGGCGTGCAATTTTAAATTAGATGACGTCTACCGACTACCGATACTTAAATGCTAGCTAGCTGTTTTAATGTTAGCTTAAATGGGGTGCCCACATTTAAGCTAACATTAAAACAGCTAGCTACCATTTATGTATCGTTATTTTATATTATGTTTTTTTTTAACGCAAATATACGCAGAACCACATACAATTTTATATATTTACTCGGCTTGAATGTTTGATGAAGTTAAATGTGGATGTCAATAATGATTAAACGTTATTATAACTTAATGCAATGTAAAGATGATTTTATGACATGATAAAGATTAAGATTTTTTTTTCGATAACCACAATGTTGCATAAAACTAACGTACTTACTAAATAAAAGCATTTTTTTTTTCGTTCACACACACAGAAAAGTAAATATACCTTAAAATATTGCATGCTAGAAATACCTTTATATGTAGATACCGCGGTTATATATCCCTACATATCTTTGATTATTTTAATACACTCTTAACTTCTACAATTATATGTATTAATTAGATGCGTTACAGAAGCCTTCATCTTTTTTTAAATTTATCTACACTTATTTTACTAAATACAATGTTTGTTTTTTTTTTAGTTATTAATAATTACCCACATTTAAACATTAATTATATTAAAAGGATATAGCTAATCAATGTTCTTTTGACTTTTGTTACTTTTCACCCTCGTATGGATTTCATCAATTGCACCGAACTTCCGAATGGGAAGATTACACGTTTAATGTGCCTTTAGGTCATGTAAAAGGTGTTTAAAAATTACCCCGACAAAGCTTAAGGAGTGCTTTATGACCAGTAAACTGAATAACTTTTAATATGGGACAAACTATGATATCGCGTAAAAAAATTTGCTCCTTAAAGTATGTCGGATTAATTTTTCAACACCATTTATATATTTTTTAATTTATTTATATATTTCGGTAGGTAAAGCAGTCCTCTATAGAAACTTCGATATAAATAGATGGATAACGCACCAAAAACCAACCGTGTTTGTGTACTAATTATATTTCTGTTAAACCTGATCAAATATGGTTGTTTTTTATAATAACTTGCAATATTGAAATAAGCTTGTAGGTTTTATTTATTCTCAATTTTTTTGTTAAGTATGGCTAATTTTTTTTTGGTTTTATTTTTGTTTAAATCATATTTTTGATGTGAAACATCTAATTCGGCGGGTCAGACCGGCTACTTAACGGTCACGGCCGGTTAAAGTGGCGACGCGGCCAACCGCCAACTTTCTTTAAAAAAATATCTGAATATTTTGTTTTTGATTATGTTCTTTTTTTATGCCATATTTATTTCCTTTAGCAAACCATCCTTTCATGCGTATGTTCTATACAAAATAGTTTCTATGTTTTACTTGTGCCAGGCGAGCCGCGACGTCTCAATTTTTTTGTTAGTAAAGGACTGCTTTTCCACGAACAGTGTGCACAAAAAATATTATAAGTTTATTTTAAATCTTAGACTCAATCTCACTTCCATACTTTCTAGCCTTACCTAATAGAAAACAGGAGTGACGGAAAAAAAAGAAGAAAATAACACTTACAAAAAAAAAACAATGACATTCGACACAATACCATAAATTACATCACACTTTAGGCGGTGTGGTTCAAATCATGTTTAGTCCTGTAGTAAATAGCTTCTGAAGTTGGCAGTTTGATGCAGACCCTGATATTTCAATGTTTAAAAAATCAATAAACAAATCGGAACAAAACTGATCTAAAGTTGCCACCAAAGAGGATATTTCCATGTAAAAAGAACACGAACTCGTTGCTATTTTCGTCTAAATCCTGGGGTGTCGAAGCCGTAAAAACTTACTTTATTTTCTCTATGCCTCCGCTGTCTGTGTGACATCTGTCAGATGACGTTTACAGACTCGTCAATATCAAATTGTCAAAGTTGGAGCTTCAATTTTTTTAATTTTTTTTTGCTTCCAAGCGGTTTTGTGTGTGATCTTCAAGCATGTCTGAGCAGTTAATTGTTGGTGCATTGCAGTGAAGTAGAAGAAACGTAGAGAGATGATAGCACTAACCGAAACAAACAACAAGTAAGCTTGATAACTGATGTTTATTCTGATAATTAATCAATTCTAATGTGTATATAATTTTATTTTAGATACGCTGGGAATGACCCGCTGTGCTTAAGATTTCGACATACCTGTAACCATCCAATAACAGCAAATTTAAATATGAATGAATGAAACGGACCGACCCCAGCGTGGTTAATCGAGTCGATTACTCGAATGAACCCAAAGATTCACACTAGCCCCTGGAGCCTGATAATTCATGGGACTACAGACACCATTGCATATCAAAGAGTAGACCGGAGGGCGCGATAATAGTAGGGAAGACGTATAAATATCCAAGGGGATGTCTTTTGAAACCGATTTGTTTTTTATGCAACATCCAGAAAAGTCGTCCAAGATGCATATTAGTGTCATCATAGAAGTGCATTTGAGCCCCAACGTAGGGAGAAAGGTACACTACATCGTTCTGGTAAAATACAACTTCGAAATCTAAGTACTTAATTTTCCATATATGGGAAAAAGTAACCAATTAAAAAGGTATGCAAACTATTGCTTATTATGGCAGTGTTTTCTAAGAAAAAGCAGAAGTCATCAACTGTTATCAAGTGTGTACTGGATGGCAAAGTTCCAATGGAAGAAAGAGGAGGCAACATGCAGGCGCTCAGCCAAATCTGAGAAGAAAAAAGAAACGCAATTTCCTTGGAAATGTTCCTCGAATTTTTGTTTGAAACCCATTATAATAGCTAAGAGCAAGAAGGTTTATTTGGATGCAAGTTTAAATATACAAAAATTGAGAATGTTTTATAACAACAGTGTCACAGATGTTCAGAGGCATGAGGAACAGGGTGTAAAGTTCACTCATCCTCTATTGAAAAGGGAGGATCCTCCGACCAGACGGGTGTTGTGTCTGGTGGGCAACTGCCCGACGCGCGGTAAACTCTGCTTGCGCGATGCAGGATTTTGCGTGACGTCAGTGTGACGCGTAGTTCGCATGTTGCGATGTTGATGCCACTACATCACTCCCCTCCGGAGACCGGAGGTCAAGAGTCGTGTATCCTGCGATGCTTGCCAGTGCCAGCAGAGGGTTCCATTGAGTCGGAACCGGGTGCCACATAGTTCTCGGTGAGTCGGAACTGTCTACGGTCATTCCCCAGTGAGTCGGGGTGGCGCTGCATTATCCAGTGAGTCGGATGTGGTACAGCGCCAGGTTGAGGCTGACTGCTGGTGTCGACCAGGAGAGGTATCATGTTCTCTGCTTGTGGACCGGCCGAAAGTGCAGTGTGCTGTGCCAAGGTTGCTGATGAGGCTGTGGGTGATGACCAGGAATGCACGTCCGCTGCATGCTGGTGGTCAGGATACCCGTTGAAGCCGTGGGTGCTGGCTGGCTGTGTGACTCACCGCTCGAAAGCTTGAGGAAGTGATGATGTAGATGACGTCACGCTGAAGTAGTTGCACGAAGGCTGCGCTGACGTTTTTTTTTTTTTCAGTTTAGAGGCATGAGGAATAGGGTGTAAAGTTCACTCCTCCTCTATAGAAAAGGGGGGATCCTCAGACCAGACGGGTGTTGTGACTGGTGGGCAACTGCCCGGTGGTTGATGTCGGGACGTTGTATACAGGAAAAGTTTTTATCCACTGCGCAAATTTTGACAAACTAAACTTAAACGAGTTTTATTAAACATGTATTTTTTATTTTGATACGTCTTAGTACAAAAAACAAAAAATATCGTTAACGAAAGATGTTTACTTTAAAAGTGGTTGTATGGCTACCCGGCGGCGCGGCGGCGCGCGGCGAAGCGGTACGCGCGAAAGTACCTACCTATCAGCTGTGCGGTCGCTCGATTCGCCGGCACTTACAATGTACTGATCCCTAATTTTATCAGATTCGAACTAGACTTTTTTATGTTTAGACCGTGACCTGAAGTTATTTGAAGAGTAATTCCAAATTTTCCTTCTTACTTTAATGGGCTTAGGATGGCTTCTTCGATTTCGATCGCCAGTCGGGGTCTGCCAGACCCTCATGCATGATTCGGGGTTCTGAACTGTCCGTGATCAAGCAGCCTTTGAGTGGCCGCTAAAATGGTCCTTTCATTAGGGACCGCGGGGCTAAGGATTCCATGGGCTCGCATTCGAGGTATGCTCTCCGTCGCAAACATTCTGCGAGCTGCTCGCAAACTTTCACCACTCAGTACATACACTCGCACCATCTCGTAACACTCGCGATTACTGAAGTCCGACATCGTGACCGGTAGGTACAAGCACGACACACGTGCGGCGCCCATTGATATTATAACGAATAGATTGTGTCCATATTTTGCTGATTTAAAGTAGGATAAAAAATTTTAAAAAAGTATTGAATAAATAATGGAAATGTGTTCTATTACTGATATTGAACCACAAAAAAAAATTTGCGCACTGGTTAAAAACTTTTCCTGTATATGCTAGTCGCGCGGTAAACTCTGCTTGCGTGATGCAGGATTTTGCGTGACGTCAGTGTGAGGCGTAGTTCGCATGTGGCGATGTTGATGCCGCTACAGATGAATTAAAAGTGAAAAGGTCATGTTTTATTAAATTTTCACATTTGAATTGTATTTAAAATGAACAATATTCAACCAAAAGCACACAATACCGTGACAAATGAACAAACTGGTGACGATGAAGCGTGTATTTGCACTGAGATTGAGGATAGATGACCTTAGAATTTAAACTGAGCTTAGACCTTATTTGCATTAATATAGGTACTTGTATTCTGATAACAATACTTAATAAAATCTAGAACATAAAATATTATTTCCGAACCTGACTTGTCAAAGCATGATATTTTCAAACTATTTGGTACAAATCATGTTATTTTTCTTGATCTCATCAAGACTTGATATTTCCATTTTTTAAGTAATAATAACTATACAATATAAAAATAATACATGTAAGTATAATAATATATTATGTTTTGTCCCATCGTTATTTAATACCACTCGTTTTTTTATTTTATTTTACAAATTCAAGTTACCTACAAGCAAAGTCACAGGGTAGCTTTTGTGAAAAGTTGGACATTATAAAATTATCATGTTTTGTTCCGTCACTCCTCTTGACTTTATTGGACCTAACCTACTACTTAATTAAACTACCCTAAATAACCTTAATATAATTATCCTAGAAATGATATTCAACGACATCTTTCTAATAAACAGTCAAATAAAAAATTGACGCATCCCGGGCTGGATGACTTAACTCGCGTCCTAACCAAAGCGATCGATCGCTCGAATACGTGGTAGTCGCGTTCCTATGCATTTATTCGAAACGAAAAGGCGCGCTCTGTCGGCGCGACCACGCGTTCGGATGCGCAGAATAAACTGAACGCACTGGTCGCGTGTTAGTGCGACGATCGTTTTAGATAGGACGCGGCCTTACGATGGACATATTATTATCCATAATATCTAAGTAAACTAATATTATTGAAGTGCATAGAACCCCTAATTTGATTGTTAATTGGACTACAGTGAAAGACAGAAGAAATAAATCTAAAGAGTACCCGTCTTATTACAAAACAAGATCTATATTTTGACATGGCCTAAACCATGCAGCCAGTTTTTGTAATAAGAACGTAACAGTGATTGAAATACCGTTCTTTATACAAAACTGAAAACTTAGTTCGATACTAAGTTGTCAGTTTTGTGTTTAGGAACTGTACCATAGTCGGAATAAAGTTCAAAATTCAATAATGGCTCCATGTTTTAAACCTGGGTCTGAAGATAAATCTTGTTTTGTAATAAGGGGGAATGAGTTTAGATAATTTTATTCTGGAACTAGCGACCCCCCCCCCCCCTGATTAGCACGGATTTTAGGACTTGGCAAAACATCGAGATTTCTTTATAGAAAGGTTTAATATTCACATAAATCTTCCGGAATAAATGCGCCAAAATCCATGGGTTAGTTAAGAAGAACGAAGCAGTCACTTATGATGGACACGAAAAACGACTTTGTATTGTATATTTCATAAATATAGATTGATAGGTCACTGCTGCGTATCGGTTTTCGGTGTTAAAGCGACTTCCAATAAACATTACAGTTATTGTTCTTCTCTTTTAGAACAGCTAAGGCCTTGGTCAAAATATTTGACAATAACAATTCATAATTTGTGCACCATTTTACGAAACTCCATACAAAACTGTCAAACAGATGAATTGCGGGTTATGAATTGTACGCAGATCATATTATGATTCTGCCAAAGCGTCCATTTTAGGCCTCCAGTTATTTGTGCCGGACAACCTTAGGATGGACAGAATTCAAACATGTCAGCAAGGGTGCAGCCATGTTTCTTTACCAGAGTACACCGGTTGTGCCAGACCAGTCGTGTTGGGAGTCCATTTTTGAATTTTTTTTGCTGTCGTTCATCTTCTACTGCAATATTGATCTTTGTTCATTTACAAGATGTTATGTCTTCAACTTATCATTTTTCTTCTTATAAGTGAGTCTGGCATTAATTTCAAAATTGATCATTGTTAGTCCACAGAACCCATAGGTAAGTATAAAATTGATCATCTAGCTGTTTATAAGTTAAAATATAGCAGTCTTAGGCAGCCCTATGTTAAAAACTTATCATTGTTCATTTACAAAATGTTATGTTATAATTATAATACAATTTTGCAGTCAACAGAAATTATTCAAAATTTATCGTCTACCAGTTTATTTTTTTTTTTTTTGCCTCTTTTATTGAATCTATGGTTTAATATTATAAACTGTTCTTTTGTTCTTCGATTTTATTCTGTGGCAGCCCTATGCTCATAATTGAGCATTGTTCGTAGAATAGAATATAATACTCTTTATTATGTACACCATAAAAGTTACATAAAAATCTTCTACAGACAACCTTCGTATACGACAACGTTCGTATGATGTAATGTAAACAAAATTGCAGTCAACAGAAGTGATAAATTCAAAATTGATCGTCTACCAGTTTATAAGAAAAACAATATTCCTTTGTTTCTTTTATTATTCTATGGTAGTCTAATTATGTTTAATATTTTAAACTGTTCTTTTGTTCTTCTATATCATTCTGTGGCAGCCTTGTGTTCAAAATTGAACATCGTTAGATTCAAAAGATGTTTTATTAAGTAGGTACAACAAAATACCATCTTGATAATCGTTCATTTGTTAAATTTTACACAATGATTTTTAAGCGCTGTGCAGAACAATTCTAAAACCTGACTCGTTCGTGACTTTTTTATGTCTGTCTGTGCTTTTTTCGTTACTACGCAAACATAAACTCGCGCCTTCTTCCCATGGGATGATGGGAGTAAACAGAAACTATAGAACGCCACCTGCTACGATCCCTCCTGCTCCTGTACCTACTATAGAATAATATTTATCTCCTGTCCTACCTATAGTTCCAATCAAACGATCTTTTAAAAATGTTTAGTGAAAACAGTGAATTATAAATTATTTTAGTGAAGATTTTGATTTGTGCAATTAATTCGAAAAGTACCTATCTAATGACTTAACCCGCTACAATCCTAAACTTATACGTGCCTACTTCTCTTTATTACCATACCTATATCTAATATTATAAGTATGTTAATTTCAGCCATTACATGCCCATGCATTCGCTACAATTACTTTAAATTATTATATTTTCTATTTAGTTTCTTTAGAGCCCACTTGTGTCGTTCGTGCAACGCGCCTCAATATTCACACTTATTCTTAATTAAACTTATAATGACGATTACTAAGATAATTATGGTTATTTCTCAGACACAAAAAATCGCAGTGTGTGGAAAATTCACGAATTTACGGGGACAGAGTCGCACTTAATTTAGAGTACAGTTAGCCCCAAAAATATGTATACACGGACAAGGAACCATTACTATCTACAACCATTGATCCATGACATTGTATCCACCGTATAAGTACAAAACATAAAATAAAATGTTTTTTACCGAAACAAAATAAAAACACAAAAACATCAACACACATTACATACATTTTGTCCAAAAACATCTAAACACCCTATGACCAAAATAAGGTAATCTACATAAATCTCAGAAATGTGTCACATACAACTTCATTCAATTCAAAAGTTCAACTTTGAGAGGTATTAGAAATAAGTATTTATTTCTATTCTATTCCTTTTTTTTATTATGGCAAGCAAAGCCGATGTCGACTATTCTGCCAATGTCTAATAGTGAATTGGAAAAGCAAGTGTGCATTGTACATAAGTAAAAAATTAATAAATAGAATGATAAAAATCTTTGATAATACAGTTGAATTTAATGTAGATCTTGAGAGATCTTGTGGAGTTAGTAAAGTATTTAGTTGAAAATGCGATGTCATAAACAATCGTCAATTACTCTAACATGTCAGACTGACATAGGTCAGAAGCAAGGTTACTGACAATAAAATGGTTCCTTGTCCGTGTGTACATTTTTTTGGGGCTGACTGAACTATCTTAGAAATATACTTATTATAAACTTATCACTATCGAGGCCCATACACGAAAAGCTTCATACCATTTTTAATGCGTCTTTATTAACTTCACAAATTGGTGTATTGTATATTTTCATAATGATTCTATCTTCTGGGATGTTCTTTTGTTTTTATTTCTTAATTCAAACTAGTTGTTGGGGCTAAAAATTAACATCCTTACATGTTCATTTTTAGCCCCAAATTAAATACCTATGCATGTTAAACCGTGCAGGCTGTTTTACCAAAAAGCTGTTTATCGTGCCGCCTACTCGTTTGGAAAGTTATAATACTTATAATATCTCAGAAATATCAGCCAATTTTTCAAATTAAATACGATTATTCGATGAGAAATGTACGGAAACAAAAAAAATAAAACACATTTGTATTGACGTAAGTGTGACATATTTTTAATTAAAAAATAAAATAAAAGTAATGTTCAATGAAATGATTTTTATACATTATTTGATGATGATGATTATGAAAATGACTGTGAAATGATGTGTGTGTTCGTTCATACATAACATATTTTGTGACAATCAATGTTTATGAAATGGTCTATAAAGTTTTTAAAGTTCATGCAGAATTATATATTTTTTTCGGTTTTATCCAAATTTTTACTTTTTTAAACATTTATGAACACGGTTTTCACCGGTGGTAGTTCCTGTTTTGCCTTTCTAAAAGTACTTGAATTCAAAATAATAAACAATACGTTTACGTCCGAGGACTGAACGTTTTGGTTTAAAAATCTTTAGGCGATTGTTTGTGACAACGGTAACCGAACGTTACCGTTTGGCATATTTCTACTTGTCTTTTTGTCTCAATGTACTTACAGTTTTTCAGCTGAAATAGTTATTTGTGTCACTTAATTTATCCACCATTTATACTTAGTTAAAATTTCCAAATTACTCAAATAAGCTTGGCTTTGTTAATAAGGATAACCACTGACTCCCTAAGTCCCAGGAACTCACTCCCAGTTGAGGAGTCAGCGTATTTAAATATTGACCTTTCTATTGAGCCTTTTATGTTTTTAATCATAAGGATATTGTTAAAGGTTTTTGGTGAAATAAATGATTATTAATTTATTATTTTATATAATTTTAAACTCGCACCCATCGCTATTGCTACACGATATTTCTTTTTAGTTTTCATGAATGTCTCTTTGTATTTTCTTTTATTTCTTTGTAGTAACATTTTTACTGTATTTCGCGTTTCGTGTATGAGAATTCGAGACTTATAATTAAATAACCTAGTTGAGGTGGATTTCCTTTTGGTTGTATGAAGTATTTTCATTTTTATTTAGCAAATCACACATTGCGAAACACTGCAACGATGTTTAGTGTTGCACAGTTATATCGTTATTATTAACGTTACGAAAAAACAATTTAATAATGCAATTTTATCATAACTAAAGAATACAATCTCGGGACTGTATTCTCTAGTCCCGAAAATCCCGGGATGAACGTGGCTAATCCCGAGATTTTCGGGATTGCCTGAAATAGGTTTTGTTTGTATTTCATTACGCCTTGACTTTATGCTTATCTAGATTTCATTAAGGGCACTTTATTTCGACCAAAAAAAAACGTACAAAATCAAACATTAATACAACCCAACTGCTATTGAAACTGAAGGAAAGTTACAGCTAGAAATTTATAAGAGTATTGAATCTCCAGATCCTCTTGATATACAAAATGAGTCAGATTTGGTCAAAAGCATTAGACGTGAAATTACCTACACTAAATCTATTTGAAAACGGAGATGTTCGCGGATGTCACTTAGAATCAGCATATAAATATCTATTGTCAGTTCCTCCAACCAGTGCAGAACCGGAGCGAGCGTTTTCAGCTGCTGTTATATTGGCAATAAACTAAGAAGCAAGCTTGAATTCCAAATAGTTTGAATTCCAGATAGTGACACGTGTGTTGGATCATTCAGTTCCCTACAAAATGGTTGAGCTGCATGGTGCTAATCCACGCGTCATGTTCGTGAACGGGCGCCTTCGGTCGAGACATTTTTAATCTTATATTTAGAATTGTTTTTTTTTTTTTTTAATTGTTTGAACGTATAATATAAGTAACAAGAATAACATGTACGCAGGATTTTATAATATCTTGATTCAAAGGAGTTTCCTTGTAGTTTCTTGCCCGTTCTTCTCCATAGATATCTACGTTTTGGAACGGGCAACTAGCATTAACTTTCTGATTAACTGACCGGCTCTTTGAGAGCTCAAAGTGCCTTGTAAATGGTTTAATTGAAATTAATGCTTCGAGTTTGTTGGAATTGTGATACATTACATACAATTAAGTACATTTTGTTGTGTTATATACGTTTATCTTTATTTCAATCCATTTTGAACATCATGATCTAATCGAATCCTAGGATAACCCCGAGATTACATATAGAAAATCCTTAAATCCCAGGTTTGATGAAAATGCCCGGGATTTTATTCTCTACTCATAACATAAATCGAGAAGAAAAATAAATTCATGCACATCCCTAAATTAAAACGGTGTTATATAACGAATACTACCATAAGGTACTTACCTAATACCTAAAAAAATCTTATAGACGAACTGGATATTTAAAAACCTGTTGCGGTTTCAATAGTTGTTGCAATTTTTAAAACTATTTTCTACAGTAAAACTTATGTGATTAGAAAAGTCTATTAAAAGACAAACATACTATCAATAAACTTATATTAAAACGAACGCAGATCAAGAAGGAAAATAAGTAAATAAGTTAAAAAAAACTAAGATGTATATAAACTTAAGGCGGATTGCCGACATATTAAACTTTTCAACTAAATTATTTTAATTATCAGGAATGAGTTTTTTATTTATTTCGGTACTAGAAATATAAATTTGAAATAAAATGTTTTTGCTGCCGAGTAATCATAAAAACTGTACTTATGAATATTGAAGAAATAAAATACGTATTCTTTTGAATGAGATATTCATAATGAATTTTATTTATGAAAATGTCAAGTTCAGGTAATGTGAATATTTCATAAAAATTTCATGATGTTTTAAGATATTTTTTTTTTAATTGTACTCTCATTCCTAACAAAAAATAAAGATTATAATGTATATGACTATTCAGCCACGTCAAAATATATTTATAGAAAACTCAATCAAATTAAAACTAATAATTGAACGGTAAAGAGTTTTTATCTTTTTCAAATAAACAAACTTATATATTAAAATGGTATTAAATACATACTAAGTATAAATTAAAAAAACATCTAAAAAGTAGTGATTTTAAAGTGTTTCAGGGTAATTTTTGAAGTCGTTAAATTTTTTTTTTCGGCATTTAACTTGATGTTTTGTATTTTCTATTATTTTTAATCAATACCCTAAATATGTCTAATATTTCCAGTATGTTTCACTGTACTTTTATTTAATTATGTTATAAATCGTATGTCTGCCTCACAGAAATTGATTTGATCATCAATTCTAAATAATTTTAATCAAAGATTATGAATGAAATAATTAGTAATTACAAATGCAAACACAATCTAAAAACTTAGCAACTATGTATAAATCTGCATTTTATGTACATATTCGTCAGTACACGTAACAATAAGACGCCATCCTGAAAATGGCGGCTAACAGAAAGATTCTATGATTTTATCACTCAGTTGACGAGTAGCCGTTTACGACTTTATTGATAATGCTTAAATTAATAGAAACTATTAAAATAAATTACCAACTATTAAAAAAAATCTGTTAAATTATTCGATGCTACGTGCTAATTAAATATGTTACATAAAGTGTGCGCGTACTCTTACAGAAACAAGATTTCAGAAATAAATTAACAATGAAAAACACGTGAAAGATGAAATATGATGATAAAAATATCTGAAATGTCCATGAAAGAATGGAAGTATGAAGAATTTTATTGGTGAAAAACAATAATTATACGAAAAGACAATTACACTTATAATAGTCTGAAAAAAAAATAGAACTGATACAAAGATACAATAAAAATGTCACAACAAAAAATATAAGTACTTAGTTACATAAAAAAAAGAAGTTTAATTCAGTAAAAGCGCGCGCACTGCGTTATTTTACACATCATTGGAATAAGCAATTAGAATATTACGTTTCATACACACAGAAACAAAATCGCATCAAAATTTCATTCATACTCTCATTTTTATGGTACTTAAGTTACAATACTCTCTACAATTCTTACCTAACGATTTTAAAATACGTTTCATACACTCACCTACATCTTCACTCAAAAATCGATCTTATTATAATTGTAGCTAATATCCCATCTTACATTTCTTCATGTATATTTACAAATTACAGTTTAATTATATCCTCGTCCTAGCGTCCTCGAAATATATATATACACCACTTATTTTTTACTTACTAAATAAACCCATTTTTTTACTTATATCCTACGGCTTTATGCCTAATCACAATCATACGTAAAAATAAAATAATGTATGTTTTAGAAAATCAACGTTCCATGCCCTGTTTTTAAAACTATTATTTCTTTGTTTTGGTGGAGATTAAACTGAAAATTCATGTTAGTTTTACGTTTAAACCCAGATTTAGAAATGATTTTTGAAGAGCGGTTAGACAGCTTGCATTTTTTTTCGCAGTTTCATTAAATGTACGATAATATTTAAATTATTTAACCAAAGATATTGGAATCTTACATTTAAAGCCTAAACAACATAATAAAAGAATGGTTTAACTTTTTAAACTCTTAATAATACGAAATAATATTGTACTTTATAATTGAACGAAAGTCTCAGGATACGATACGAAAAATAAGGAAATTAAAACTAAAACGCGCATCTAATGACGATAAACAATTCCGACATTGCAAAGGGTTAATATACACTCCTTAAAAGGACCTCCCCTTAATGTTAATATTTAGGATACAGCCATATAAAAATAGTTACCTTAAAATATTTTTCGAAAAATAATTATATTTAAAGTTACACTCACGCTTTAAAAAAACTTTCCTTAACTCTACCCAAAAAATAAATCACGATGTTTAAATAAAACTAACTAAATTGACATTGAATGCCTTATAAATTCGATATCGAACTTCACGCAATGAATACCGCGGTTATGTACAAAATATTAAAATTTAAAATAACCATAAACTTAACCTCCACTCAAACTTTGGGAATTTTGAAAACGTATAAAATAATAACCTTATAAAATACGTTGGCAAAACGACATCAATCATTCTGTTTGATATTTCAGAATTTGATAAAATAATAGAATACCTAATAAACCAATATCCTTCGATTCACACTATTGTTTTATTCAATATTGAAGAGATACCTCACTAACACTTTTTAATTGTATGAGTTTTCATATCTTGTTCTTTCTTTTTCTTAAAAAAATCCGGTCCAGTTTGAATGTCAATTATATCAATGGACGTTTCTTTTGTGAACACAAGAAGGGACGAACGAAACATGGACATAGGTAGGGTTGTAGTACAAAAACCAGGAGTAACTGAGCAAATTTGAGCTAAAGCGTTTAGAAATTGGACCTTATTTTGAGCGGTACAGAGAAGAGCTGAAACAGTGGCATACAGGTGATATTCAATTGTACTTTATAATATGAACGTGATTTCAACGCTTTTTGTACCACTTCAAACAGTGATAGTTACACTATCATAGCTCAACTTAACTCAGAAAAAGCTCCACATTTTATGGAAAACTGTGCCCTTTTCTCCCTGACACTAATACTAGTTATTAGTTGAATGTTTAAAACAGCTAGCATTTCCGCATTGTTAAATTATCAATTTGAAAGTCCATCTTACACGACCCAGTAAGGATGTTTATCATACCAAAATCTACACAAGACCCCAGCTAAATGAGGCAAGAAAGGCAGGGAGGGTACTATTACAAAAACTAAGAACGTAGTTGGGTCTAGCTAAGCAAAGTTGAGCTAAAGTGTTGATTAAATTTAGTATACCTCGCGTAAAGCGGTACAAAGAAGCGAAGAAACTGGCATACAGGTGATATTAATTTGTACTTTATAACATGGACAAGATTTCAACGCGTCCTGTGTACCGCTTCGGGCAGAGAAATAAGTTGTGAAGAACAAAAAGTAAAGTTATCACAGCTCAACCCAACTCAGCAGACTACCCTCTACCCACACCTTTATGGAAAAGTACCTGGTCCCCACGACGCGTATCCCTTTTGGTTTGTTTTAAACAATTTAAAGTTCTTTAAACATAATATTCTGGATGTCACATAGTCAACATTTTTCAGATCCAGCACGGATTTTTATCATATCAAAGGATGTTTGCCAAAAGGTACACAAGGCGGGACAAAAACCAAAACCGGGGAGTGCAGCTGAGTAAGGTTACGCTAAAGTGTCCATCATAATTTAGACCTAACGCTGAGCGGTATAAAGAAGGGATGAAACCGTGGCATACTGGTGATATTAATTTGTACTTTAAAAATATGACCAAGATTTCAACTCGTCCTGTGTACCGATTCTCGCAAGTTGGAACTGAAACTATCATAGCTCAACCTAACTCAGCAGACAAAGCTCCACAAAACTATTGCCTTGTTCTCATGACGCTGACTGACCCCTTCTTGGTTTAAACAGCTAGCATTTTCAGACTGTTACGTTTTCAATTTGAAAGTTCTTTTAACATATTCTGTGGGTGACAAATTTTCTAACATTTCTTCAGGCCTAACATGGATGGAAATTGTTACAATGCCTAACAGTAGGTTGTGAATGTCTACGCAAAAGAGGGCGAGCAAAACAGTGGCAGTACACAGGTTATAGTATTGAAACCAAGAGCAGAGCAAAGTTGAGCTGAGCAAAGTTGAGCTAAAGCGTTTACAAATCGGACCTCGCGTTGAGCGGTACAAAGAAAGTTGAAGCGGTGGCATACATGTGATATTTTGTACTTTAAATAGATATAACTGACCGAAATTTCAACGCTTTTTGTACCGCTTCAAACAGTCATAAAAGATGGAAGTGACACTATCATAGCTCAACTTAACTCAGCAGAAAAAGCTCCACAACTTTATAGAAAAATGTGCAACTTGTCACCAGAGTGCTCATTCCCTTTTGAAAATAGCTAGTATTTCTATATATTAGAAGATATTTATTTGAATGTCCATCGGAATTTTTGACGGCTTCCTGCAGTTAGAAATTTGTTCATAATATATTGTTTTCAATCGTTGAAATGTTAATAAATTGTGCACCAAAAGGCCGTCGACACAGTTCAATATGATTTTTTGTTTTGTTGAGTCCATCCTTGCTTTAGCCTGTTTGTTGATGAAGAAATCTAGCAAAGTTGCATCGTGAACTCCACATTAATGTGAATCCTCAACTCTTCATTCTTTACAAATAAGTTACAGTTACGGCGTAATTAAAGGAAAAAACACAAAAAGGTTATGTTAAAAAGGATTTACTCTCCTCCTGCTTGACGATCCCCATCTCCTGGAGCACGGCTTCGAGACCTTCCGGCATCCTGCCCTGGTCGAGCTCCAAGTTCCACTTGTAATACTGAAATAGAAGAGAGAAATGTTTTTAACACCTGATATTTGACGCATATCTTTATGGACCGACGTCGGATCATAGTAAGACGTTCGAGGACTATTTCTTGTCACCACTTCCTAAGTAACTTCAAATGTGATAGTTTCAAAATGACCAACAAAAGTCAAAATTTAACCAACTAGCTTTAAATGCTCCACAAATCTCTTGTAGAACAACGGTATATTCACCGTGCGTTAGCCATTACCTGTATCTGCTTTCATCAATTAGCTTATATTATTCTGCGTTCACTCCTTACACCAAGCACAATGACCAAGAATTAAATCTTAGGAAAAGCTCATGTTGACTTGACTTCAAGGTTTTTTTTTAATAATTTCTCCTTCCAATTTAAGTAAGCCTATCCAGGTTTCAGGAAAGTAATTTTGTAGAAATTGAGCAACTACTACGCTCATTTTCTGCGTTCCGATTTGAAGACTGGCTGACGGTATTGTTACAGGCAAATGAGACATTTCAGCTCTGTCTCTAGAAAGGCAACACCTGCCTTGGACCAGAGGCATACTAAGTGGCTCTGGTATAGCAAATATCCCAAGCCGGCGTGACCTCTCACAATCAAGTGGGCCTATTGGTTTGCCACCCAAAAACCTCAAACAAAACGATATCACGTACAAACCTTATCCAGTTCTTTCCTCAGCGAAATCACAGACCGTTCCCGGTCTGCCACCAGCTCCTCAAGGTATTGGTAGCGGAGCTTCTTGCGCGCGCGACACTCCCGCGCAGACTGTCTGCTGCGTTCTGCTTGAACACATGAAGAAGGACCCACGTTAGGCTTGAGTCTAAGAACTCTTGATCGGGGAAAAGAAGTCAACGGTGTTGACTAAACGACAAGGTTAGGTGAAGTCAGCTTTCTGGGATACGTTATTTAAGCAATGCAACCCACCGGTTTTTTTTTACTTTGTGTTGTTAGAAAATAATATGGTCGGGTTTTGTTTTTATGAGTAGAGTTAGCAATATCATATTTTATTCGTTCAGATTCAGATAACTTTATTTGCGCAAACATGTGTACATACAATTATAAAATAAATGCATGCAAGTTATTATAAGTACATGGAGTTGTGCTAACATGTTTACCATATTGTCATGGTGTGCAAATATCGATCGTCGATCGTTCAGAAATATCCTTCTACCTGCATTTGCTTTTTTGTTTAGGAAAATGCAATCAATGTGTTTAAGTGGAGTGAGAATCAATACCTACCATCAGCAGTGGTAAGTATTCTGCAAATATCACACCGTGAATATTTAAGTGAAGTGACCTTAAAGTGAGCTGTCAACAGTGTTACCCCCTAGCGTATTTGGTGGAATGACAGCTCACTTCACCTAAAATATCACGGTGAGATTTTTAACAGAATAGACTGGCTGAACTGTATTTTTGGCAAAGTTTAATATGTGCAGTGTGACATTAGCATTATAATCTGATTGCTTTCTAAATGCAATCACGTTTCCTATCAACTGTTAAAGAAAGGCCTTGCACTCGGCTACGTACTTTACTTTAGCAGGGTACTGTACTTCCCTTTTTTGTAAAAAAAAAAAAAATATCTTTTTAAATATTTAAAAATTAAGCAAAATTTCCTTATTTTCGATATGTGCACATTATCAAGACTCACTGTATAGATAAGTATAATATGCTATAAGTATGTAAGTATTTATTGTATATGTAAATGGTCCACTGCTGACTACCTCCAGTATATAACAAAGGTTGTCTTAAAAGAACGCTTTTATCGATAAGACCGCCCATTGTGTTTGTGTCACCTTATACAAAATTTCTACATTTATATTCTGTAATTTGTATGGTGTACATAATAAAGAGTATTCTATCACCATATGCGTGTATCATGTGACAGACAGCTTGCTGTTCCAATTTAAACAGATGTGCATCATTAGCCAGGTTGACCTTAAATCCACTATGTCGATTTCCACACCATATAATGTTGAAAGGCACGCTATACAAATCCCACAGACTAACGTACGAAGTACGAACGTAAAACCGAAGGTGTTTTGTTTCTATTTCATCGATTTCCATAACGATTGTTTTCGCAAAGTTTCCACAATATTCCTAGAAATAATAATATTATAATACTATACAGCCTATTATTGTTCTGATGCAAGGCAAAGGACTTCTCATGCAGAGAAGGCATCCGCATTAATAACCACACTTGCTCAAGGCGGATCTAATTCCCAGAAAACCAACCGTAATCTTTTTGGCTATAGTTAAGTTCTCCTCAGTTTACTACAGTTTATCTTATTCAGATTTCCAGACTAGCTGCGGACTTAACCGGAACCTACACGAGCTACACGAATCTGTTCGGCCCGAAACAAAGTCAACGTCAACGCTAAAAACCAGCGCTGTGGCTCTGTCTCACATAGTGTTAGCATTAGATTGGGCGATGGCCGTTTTGCGTGGCTATGATGCATATTTTCCTTCAACTTCTTTTGAATTTTTTCTTTTCATCACGTTTGCCCCATATAAATAGATCTTCTTTCTTCCCATCTTCTTAAAACTCCGAAACTTCAAAACTGTCTTAAAGATCCTTACCTAGCTTCGCCTTCATGTCCTGTTTGTCGAGCTGCGCCTTCCGGCCAGGCCTGCGCCCACGCTTGCCTCCCTCACGCCTTTCCCCACCCTCCACACCCGACGCCCCCACCGAGCCGTACACCCCACCACTCAGCGACTCCTGGAAATAATAAAAAGTTTCATTATGATAGTGTATTTTAGAACATTTTAGAGATTAGCTATGTACCCGATGGGAGTTCCCATCGGCAAACATGATGAACTTCCATGTTAACACCTATTTAACCCCTTTGGGGGATGAATTTTACTTGTGCTCACTTTCTTTATACTTACAGGGTTATTTTTAAAACGTCAATAACCTCGTAAGGGGTCATTGTACTCATCATTATTAACAACTTTTACTATGGGACCAAAACTGAAATCGCGAAGAAAAAACCAGCTGTTCCTTAAATGTAGGGCTGATCTTTTTAAAAAATAACCCTGTATAAAGAACTCTTGTGAAAAATTTTATGCTTCTAGATCTAGACCCTACAGTTTAGGCTGTGCGTTGGCTGTCACTGAATGAATTTGGAGAAATAAAGATAAACTAATGAATTAAGTAGATTACTCAGTTAATTGATGTGGTTTTGGTTGATTTAATAGCAGTAGCCTGTTTGCCAAAGTAAAAGTTCCATTGATGTATGCGGTGTCTGTCTTCAATGTTATGTATGTGGTCTCCAGGGTATGTATGATCTCGGACAAAATGAAAATAAGCTCAATTTTTTCTTATATCCAAATTCTAAAACTTTACAAGTTTTTCAACCTAGAGCTTGAATACCCAAAGAATATTGAATAACAAAATAAAGAAGTTATCAGACGACCTGTCAAAATAAAGTAAAAAAATAATTAAAACTAGGCTGAGGATCAGCAGTTTTTAAACGTCAAAATTACATAAGACAGTTCCCCAAAAAGCCCGCCTTTCGCCACTTCCTAGTGCTTTAGCTGGGAAGAAGTGGCGCAACAAACTCCCCAACAGCATAGCTGTCTGTTCCGTTAGAAACACTTGATTCTCTACAAGACATCAATCAATTACAACGTGTTCATTTCGATTTCAAAATCATTGCTAACAGATATACTACGCACATGAGAACGTTACAAGTTGGCAGTGAAAACAATGAGCACACGACAGTGAGACGAAACGCAATACGATGTCTAAATATGTCTCATTCATATGCTATAAAATTTTCCCTCAAAGCGTAAAGGCGTCGCAGACAGGCGCGACGCGATTCTGAAAGAACAATTACCATGAAGTTTTCATATAAATTGGTCTACTAGAGTCGCATGTCTGCGGGAGCATTAAGTTGGACCATTACCTGGACTAGCAGAAAATACCGTGAGAAGACAAGACATAGTATTATGATGGATATGTGGTCCTGTTTTTAAAAAATGCTCGGAGTGCCATAGGATATAATTTTGTGATGTAGTTTAAGCGGAAATTTCGGGTAGAAACTAGCTAGTAGTACATCACAGCGGGCCCTATCAGAATATCAGCGCTGCGGTATTTGTTTTTTTTTTTTTCAAATATCGCAGCATCATGCTGAGTAGGAGCCTTTTTGGCCTCCCACAGGGCTTTGTTTTTATTATTTTTTTTTCTATTTGTTAGTTTTAATATTCTTTTTTTTATTTGTTTCATGATTTTGTTACTTTTTAGGGTTCCGTACCAAAATGGTAAAAAAGAACACTTATGGTGAGACTAAAATTTAGAATAGTTTTAGATGACGTTTGCCCAATTATTTTGCAAACAAGAAAGAAATAAAAAAAAATATATCTTTTTAGCAAAAGGGACTCAAAGCGGGTCTTAAAAATTTGAAGTGGGGCTACTAGGGCATGTGGGGATCATATGAAAGAGCGCTGTTTGCACATTCTCAAACATTTTTTTTTAGGCAGCATATTTTCCGACTTTTGATGAAAAATTAAAAAAAAAATACCGTTCCCAATAGATAAAAATCTGAAATTATTCTTAGAAGTTTATGTAAAGATTACAGGAAAAATAAAACTATGTCTCTAAATAGCACTGTTTTTCGGATGTGTCGGTGCGCGAGTCCGACTCGCTCTTGACCGGATTTTTTTTATTGTTGTATTTCTTGTGCGTCTCCCAAATATTTATTTATTAATTTTGTTTACATATTCTTAAAGCTAAGCATTCTGGGCAGGACATATTTGGCTGTTGTTATCTTACAATACTGTCAAAACTTCCTAATTGCAGAATCAGTTTGATAGGTAATCATAGGATCAATTAATTGATAAGATTCTTATAAGTCCAGCAAATGTTTCCTTATATGAAACCGTGATAACATAAATAACCGAAGGAAAGTGACAATCATTGCAGACTATAAATTGTCACGTGGATTATAATGTCAGTCAATGATATTATATTAAACAGATATACTCACAAAACAACCGAAAAAAGTGTGCCACGCAGCAGCGGCAGCACACCCCCACTTTTCACACATTTTACATTTCACTACAAGTAAAATACGTCCCAATTAGGACGTTTTCGAGTCTTCACAATTGCGCGCTCACAACATATCTGTTTAATATAATATCATTGATTCCAGTGGTATGTAATTCTATATAATTCGACTCTACTGCGGCCCGCACAACAAGTAGTATGGCAACTGTTTCCTCACATTTAGCAGGCAATAATAACAGAAATACATAAAATCATGCAACCGTCACACACAAGCTATCATACATACATCAAAGTGGTTTGTCACTGACAAACAGTTTTGCCATAACCGACATTTGATGATTTTATACTGAAGATCACGTCTAAACGAGTGTTAATGATTTGAAAAAAAATATATGTTAAATAAGAGCATTTTCTCAATAACTTAATAAGTGTTAATGATTTGAAAAAAAATTATGTTAAATAAGAGTATTTTCTCAATAACTTGATAAGTGAATATTTCAGATTATGTTTATATTACATGGTATAATTAATTTGTAAAGTTATGTCTAACGCGGATAAAAAACTGAGAACGGCGCAAAATCTAAGGATAATCTAATTATTGATCTTTTAGTATACGCGTTTTATTAAAATACCTTTTGGTTTGTGTATAATAAATTAATAATGCGTCAAATTGGGAACAGCGCTGCTTGATAGGCGAGTCCTATTACTGGCTGAACGTATGACGCGTTGCGTGAGCTCAGTACAGAACACGCAAGCTAACCACTCAAGGTCACTGGCACATATCTCCGTCTTAAAAGTCGCTATATCGGGTCCTATCAGAATACCAGCGCTGCGGTATATATTTTTAGATATCGTAGCATTATGCTGAGATAGGAGCCTTTTTTTTTCTGGTTTGTTCGAACAAATTATTATGCCAATTTTGGTAGTTTTAAATGATCCTTTTCATTTACTTTTTGTATAATTCTTGCGCGTGTTCCAAATAAAATGTGCTTTTTTTTTCTTCCTTTCTTTACATTACAATGTGTGTACTGTAATGTAAAGAAAGAAAAACTACTTAGGACTCGCTCACACGTACCACAACCACACCACATCGCAGCGACAAAATGTCGGCAAGCAGTGGTTACATGTCGCAGCAGCTTCTTGCAATTGCGTTGTGGTAACTACAAAATTTCGATGTGGTTGCGTGGTCGCTAGTAGTTGGGATAAGCTTACGTTGTGGCTAGTGATTGCAGACAGACAGATCGATCGATGTAGTTGCGTTGTCGCTAGTAGTTGGGATGAGCTTACGTTGTGGCTAGTGATTGCAGACAGACAGATCGACTCCCGCTTTCGTAGAGGAAGACGTCGACGCAACGTTTATTTAATTTATTTATTTGATTTACACTTAGGAAACCAATTACATAAATCAAAGTATACAACATTAGTTTTGTTTATACTAAACCCGAAAAGGGGTCATTGTACTCATCATTTTGATTTTTTTTTTCTATGGGACCAACCTTGAAAACGCGAAATAAAAATCAGCTGTTCCATACATTTTGTCGATTTAAGTGAACACAAATGTAGGGAACAGCTGATTTTTTTTTTCGCGATTTCGCGGTTTGTCCCATAGACGATGGCAAGGCGATGACCCCTTTTCGGGTTTAGTATAAGCAAAAACTAATGTTGTATACAACATGTCCCGGAATTAACGCACAACCTCTTAAGGGGTCATTGTACTCATCATTATGAACAACTTTTACTATGGGACCAAACCCAAAATCGCGAAAAATATATAAATACAATGAGGTAAGAGGTTAAGAGGTTGTGCGTTAATTCCGGGACATGTATAATAAGCAGAGATCAGATATTCGGATGCATATTCACCTAAAGTTTGAGAGTTGACTAGTATGGAGTGCGCTTCGGTACGGGAAAAATGGTCGGTTTCCAGGACTGACGAATTTTTAAGAACTACTCTTTTGTACTGTGTAACACCGAATAAATATATCGTTGTTAGTTATGTATCGTTTTAGTATACTTAAAAGGGTTTGAAGAAATATTAAGTGTTTTTAAAACGTGATATATTTTCCACAAAATTCTAGCCTAGTTCTAAATAGATAAGAAATATTTGTTATAATTAGGAATACAAAATTGTTTACCTACACACTGTTATTACTGAAACCTCGCGATCCCGGAATAAAGATATATTTTAAGAAGCCGTTTCCATACTTTGTATCCTTTGCCAGGAAAAAAAAGTACTTTAGGTAAATATGCATCCGAATATCCGATCTCTAATAATAAGTACAAACATAACACATAAAACAATTCAATATTATTATTGTATACGTTGTGTAACTTGCAATGGGGCCGGCGACTATTGCGCAGTCTCGCTGGTGGTAGCGCTGTGGCTGCGACGTAGCCTTGATGCGGTCGGTATCGCCCACACGGTTGAATTTGACGGCCAAATGTGGTCCGTGTGAATGAACTATTCATTTTCATACAAATCGCCCGTCCAGTGGTTGTGGTACCTACGTGTGATCGGGCCCTTATTCATAATTTCAGTGTGCAATGTATGCATATTCCATGAATTGCCTAACAACAGCTAGACGGATGTTTAAATAATATTTTCACGGCTAAGTGCGAATTTCACCAATCAAACTGAACGCGATCAGCACCTAAAAACCGAGTTCAAGAGCTGTCAGTGTCAATCCAACAAAGAAAATAGTGACACTGACAGCTCTTAAACGTAGTTTATGTGCTGATCGCGTTCAGTTTTCATTGGTGAAATTTGCCCTAAATTATTCGTAATTTGCTCGGCGGGTTATTTGGACTAATGGCAGTAATAACCAAACCGCGCTTTGTTAGTAAACTTTTGTATGGTAGTGAAAGAAGGTTTAAGAAACATAATACTGCAGCGCCACCTCACTCTTTATTTCGCTCGCACAATACTGCTCGCGTTACAGGGCGGCAGGGAGAAGGCTCCAAGGCGCCGATAGCTTAGGGTACTTAATTTATTTTTCACTGAGAAAAAAATGGTAATTAAAAAAAAAACAGTAAGTATCAGCTTTATATTTAGTTCAGTTATTACGAAAAGTTTCATGATCTAATTTGAAGTATTTTTTTTAAACTAGCGGTTTATTGTTCGATTTGGAGGTAACTTATTTTTAAATGAATCGGGTTTTCGTAATAAAGTACTTACTTAACATTAATCCCAACTTTACCACATATTTATTTCAAAATTAATGTTGCAGTATTTTCGATATAGCGGAGGATCATGCGAAATAATTTGAGGTATCATAGACGCTTAATAAAAACAAATATTGTCGATGGTCCTCTTAGTCCGGTATTACACAACCTCACTTAAAACTCAAGCATTACTTAAAAGCTATTTGATGGGTTGAAACTAGCTTTAAATAATGCTTGAGTCTTCAATAAGGCTCTGTAATACGGCCCTTAGAACAGTGAGTAATACAGAGACAGCTCTGAGTGAGCTCTCATTTGAACTCTTTACAGAGATGAGCTACCATCATTGAAGAGCTATTAGGGCTATCATCATTGGTGAGCTATTAGAGCTATCTTAACAGTTTTATACGTAGCTCTAAAGCCGGGTCCGCTGCGCCATGTTTTCGTGTTATAAAAAACATCTAACATCGTTACCTAACAAAGTGAGCAATTTGTGGGCCATTTTTTTTTTTCTCTTTAAATTTTTTCCTTTTTTTTTGGTTTTTCTCAGTTGTTTTAATGATGGTCTGGCATTTTACTACCCATATGTCCTTTCTTTGGCATTGTTCGTCGAGTCGTTGAGCTCCTTAAGTCTTGAGTTGAGCTGCACGATTACTGACAAATGCTTACACTGATTGGACAGGTCCACTCAAATTTGTGTGGTTCTTTCCTCAAAAGGCCATTTCAGACACGGATCTACATGGTCCTCACATGATCTGACCAAGATTATGTCTGGACTTTAAAAGAGACTTTGACCCCTGAGTTTGTTTCGCCATTTCTTCTCAGGGCTAGTCAGATAGGAAATGTCGGCTACATCTAGATTATTTTTTATATTACTTACGTGTAAAAGTGTTTCTAATATCCTATTTACAGAATAAACGATTTCGATTTCATTACATTACAACCGATTTTGGTTTTGTTAGATAAGTAACGATGTTAGGTGTAGTATCATGTTAGGCTTAAAAGCTCACCTCAAACATATTAAACACCTGATAGGATGGAGCCGGTTTATTAATACTTACGATGTTTAGAACTGAATGGCACTATGTGCAATTTTGTTACAATGTAAGTATCTTCTAATACTAATTAGAATATACATATATGTAATTATAACGTAAACCTTCCCGAATAAATTCTCTAAATGATGGTGAAAACCGCACCAAAATCGGTTGCGTAGTTTAGAAGAACAACGCAGTCACGCAGCAGACACAGACACGAAAAGCGACTTTAATTTATAATCATCATCATCATCATCCCAGCCGAAAGACGTCCACTGCTGGACATAGGCCTCTCCCAAAAGAGGGGGGGTTGCCATAATCGCCACGCTTGGCAGGCGGGTTGGCGATCGCAGTATGGTGTTAAAATGCATATAGAACGCTGCTGCCCATTCTCTAGTAAGTCCCTTAGTCGCCTTTCACGACACCCACGGGAAGAAATGGGATGGTGCTATTCTTTACGTCCGGCACCACACGGAGCGAATTTATAATAGGTACAGTCTATGATATCGATACTACGCAGTTTGTCTATACTATAGACGAACTGCGTAGTATCAACCAAATTCGAGTTTAACATTGTACACAACACGTAAAAAAACCAAGGCAAACAACTATACACAGTGTCTGTTAGTTCGTTGACACTAAAACCTCATTGGTAACACGTAGTTGAATGCACATTACACATAGCACTTATTTTGATGGGGTAAGGTTCAGAATTGAATACATGACCACACAATAACAATAACCCCCTACTGTTTAGTACGTTTAATACCGTGACAGTACTGAATGGGGGTAATTGTTTTAAGAAGCACGTTTCCACTGCGTGCGAAGAGATGCGCCTGCGGTGTTATAAACACAATTGATTTTAGAAAACATGGTTTCTTTGCGTTTTGTGAAGTTATTTTTGATTTGTGGAAATGGAAATGATAGATAGAACGATGCAGATTTGACTACGCGGCGAGTTAGCCAAATTTAAAAAAAAAAACGCGGATACGAAATTTCATATCGTGTCGTGGTGCATGGGAGATTTTACGCGTTCCATTTTCAATTAATTGCTTTCCCAGTAACCATGACTTTTTTCAATAGAGTTAGACATTATATTTTTCAATCGATTCAAAGCACAATGTGGAGTATTGCAGAGTTGGCTAGATATCAGTCTGTATTTCAAGGCGTTAGAGCACTGAATCAAATTTGAGGGATTTTAAATCCTAATTAAACATTCGTCTAAGAAATAGGTTTGAAAACAAAGACTTCCTTACCAACTGTAAAAAAACTGGTGAATTACAGCATATTTTATAAAAATCTATGCCCAAACTAATATGTAGGTAGTCTATAAAAATAAATAAAAAACCGGCCAAGTGCGAGTCGGACTCGCGCACGAAGGGTTCTGTACCATTATCTATAAAAATGGCAAAAAAACACGTTGGTTGTATGGGAGCCCCCCTTAAATATTTGTTTTATTTTAATTTAATTATTTATATTAAAGTCAATATATATCTACATATTCTATGAATATTTCAAGCGTCTACCTGTTGCCGTTATTTTAGTAAGTTTGTCGTTGCCGTAAGTTTTTTTTTTTCAAAATGTACATATAAATATCAGCTTTTTCCTAAATGAATATGAAAGTTTATACAGTATATAAAGCAGCTAGTCTGCAATAAAATCTCAGAACCTCAAGTCAATCTTCCTATAGTGACGTGTAGATTCATCCATAGTCAGGAAGTGTATGCAGTTTATGCATTTGACATTCTAGAAGGGGACTGGGGTGTGTAAGTGGGACCAGCGATGCGTTGAGTAACGAAGGACAAAATAATACTGACACGCTTAATGATACAGAGTAAATCACTGTAAATATGGCATAGTTTAAATAATAATGAATATGCATACAACATGTCCCAGAGTTAACGCACAATCTCTTAAGGGGTCACTGTACTCATCATTATGAACAACTTTACTATGGGACCAAACCTGAAATCGCGAAAAAAACAAATGCAGGGAACAGCTGATTTTTTTTCGCGATTTCGGGTTTGGTTTGGTCCTATAGTTTTGTTCATAATAATGAGTACAAAAACCCCTTAAGAGGTTGTGCGTTAATTCTGGGACATGTTGTATAATCAAGTTTTTTATCTGAATATACAGCTGTGGTGCTGGAGAGTTTGTTGCGCCACTTCTTCTTCCCAGCTAAAGCACTAGGAAGTGGTGAAGGGAGGACGTTTTTGAGGGACTGTCTTATGTAATTTTGACGTTCGAAAAGTGCTAATTCTCAGCCTAGCTTGAATAAATGACTTTTGATTTTGAATGAAATACTACGTAAATATATTACAGAGTAAAAATAAGTTAAAAAGGAATTTAAGTTAAAATAAAGAAAATACGTTTATTTCCGGTAAACATGACGCAAAGAAGGAACACAAACAAGTGCGTGAAAAAACATGATCCCCGATACATTCCAACTGCAAATGTAAGTTTGTACGCACAATATTGAGTGATTTACCATGTTATTTTAAGATCACAGACTTCATAAAGGTGTTCCTATAATCTTTAAATAAAGAAATATTTTCTGTAATTTTTTCAAAATTTTAGGGTCAGTACCGGAGTTGATAAACACGAAAAATCTCAATCTTGTAAAGCATTATTGACCGTCTAGGGACTCCATTAGGACTTTGCGACCACATTCGGTCGTAAAGCGATCGCTATGTATGTCGAGACTGCAGGCCCAAGACCAATATAAACCAAAGTGCCTCCTTTAGATGAGTAACAAATATTACTTGGCAGATCTCGCCAGATCACGCATGAGCACTGAAGGATTTACGAGACTAAGCACATTATTTTCATGTTATTGACCATTAAATATATGAACATAAGTACATTATTGTACATAGATACCATAAGTAATATATTATGTAGTTTATTTATTTGGATCCGTAAACTTCCACTTTTCCAACGCAGATTCGAACCTGGGAACATACACGAGGGTTTGCCAAAATTCTTGTGGGGATATACCGGTTTTATTCACATCGTTGAATTAATAATATCAATTATCTAAACCCTAGACACAAACCGCCTTATTACAAAACAAGATTTATATTTTGACATGTCTTAAACCATGGAGCCAGTTTTTGTAATAAGAACGTAACTGTGATTGAAATACCGTTCTTTATACAAAACTGAAAACTTAGTTCGGCACTAAGTTGTCAGTTTTGTATTAGGAACTTTACCAGAGACGGATTAAAGTTCGAAATTCAATAATGGCTCCATGGTTAAAACCTGGGTCTGAGAATAAACTTTGTTTTGTAATAAGACGGAAAATGTTTTAAAGACCAATTTAAAAGGCCGAATACCAAATACAATAAAAACTAAAAAAACATTTTTTTTTTAATTAGAATTTAGGAACGGAGCTGAAAACCGAAAAAAATCAAAATCAAATCTAAAACTCACCTGAAAAAAGTCGACCACCTTTACTTTAAACTAAAAAAAAAACTAAACACGTCTTGCCAGCACCACACCTCAATTCAGACTAAATTATTTTAAATAAGGGGCTGCACGTCTTTGTCATCTCCGATTCGCGGGGGTAGGTACGTAACCCCCCTACAGCCACCCGTTGCCGAGCAGCAGACGAGCGAGCGAGCCCGGACCGTGCAACGATCAATACTGCATCCTGTAATGCTATTTCGGACCGAGGGGATGGGGCGAACCTGCGTAGGCTAGACGTCTGGGCCATAGCGCAAACCGGTTACCTATACGGGTTTCTACTTTAAGGCCTATTCAGATATCAGCGATATCGCTGTCGCGATATTGGTGCAAAGTGACTAACCTGAGGTCTATTCCGAAGCGTTAATCCGAAGTATCGGCCGACTGTTCGGCCGTTTTATAACTTCCATAGTTTTTTGACTTTGAATCCTTACCTCCCCCCCCCTTCCTCTCTTTGTATGCTTAACGTCACATTTTTGACTTTGGCTTATCTCTTTGACTGTCGTTAATTGCCGATACTTGCGATTTATGTTCGGAGTAGACCCCCAGAAGGCGGACCAGTATCGCTACAGAGCGCGACAGCGATATCGCTTTTATCTGAATAGGCCTTTATACTCTGTAGTCAGACAGCGGAGGTGGGGTTAGATTGGCAGATGAAGATTATTATTAAATATATTTTTGATGTCTAGACCAGGGTGTTTGATGTTTTCGATGGGGAGATATGATTTCGGCAAACGGTTTTAATTGGGAGAGGATAAAGACTAGATTCGTTTGATGTCCTTTGTTAGGGGTCCCCGAAATTATCAATTGCAGTTGATCGATTGCCATCAATTTGTATTGTAGTATTATTGTCAATCGCTTCAATTGCATTTGGTAGACGATCAATTTGTGCATCAATGTGTATCAATCACGTAAATATTAACGATTGGTTTATTTTTTTTTATGTTTAGATTTTTTTAGAGGGTTTTCAGAGCAGCCGTTGAAATACCCTTTAGAATAAATATTTTTAATATTAATTCCATCATTTAGGAAAATTACTTATTCCAAAAAGAAAATGAGATGCCGCAAAAAAATTAAGCAAAATAAAAAAAAACTTTATTCAGTTCAAAAACACGGTTCATCATAAAAAAAATAGTAATAGGTTACATTTAGAGCCATAAATGCTAGATTTCACAAATTCCCTGAACCCCACACTAGGATTCCCTGTGTTGTGGGGCAAGAAGATATGTTTTACAGAATTCATAGATACTTTTCAAAAAACCGTATTTCACATAATTGACTACAACAACATAACGATTACGAAAATATAACCAAAAAAATGGATTCGTTTCCACGATTCCACTTAATATCATGTGACTTGGAAGAGGTCCTCGGCCAACGGTGGAATGTGAATGTGATAGGCATACAATAATTGATTGCACGCTTTATCAGTTTATTTATCACACAACGCATGTTGCACCTTTGTTATGACGAGAGAATTTACGACCTACGATAATGTTGCTCCTATGCGACAAATTAGCTCCTAGTCGTAACCTAATTCCATAACAAAAAACAACAACATTTTTTAACAATTTTAGAAAGAAAAATTGGTTTTGTGTCACATAACATTTACATACAAAAAGATTTATAGGTAACTTACTCGAATAATATAGAAAAACTCTATAGTTTCTGCCTTGCTCTATAGTTTCTGCCATGGGAAGGTGAGTTGTAAGTTTATGTATGTATGTATAGAAAAATAGAAGTAATTAACAAAATAGATCTATAATCACGAGCACAGAACAGCAGAAGAGCCCATCGAAAATGTCATCAATATAAACAATTTTTTTTTTTTCCGTAAAGAATCAACATTTATTTTGCTCGTAAATTGGCATTATCTATGTTCTAGCTATATTTTTATACAAAAATCAAACGCCCGGTGAACGTCAGTGTTATGAAAAAGTCGGTGACGTAATCGCAATTCAAAATATTGGAACTGCGTAGTCGGCGCGGCACGGTCATAATCCGAAGACTTTTACTAACAAACCGTAAAAATTACGACCGTTTCAGCATTTGGCTATCCATCGCTTTCTACGCTTTAATTATTTACCCACCTACCTTTGCAAAAGACGCAATGGAAATTAAACTGAACCATATTTCGTGATGAGTATTAGTATCTTCGTTGATATGACTACGTGCAGCGCTGCATTGGGCTTTTAGGTCGCAAATTTAGTACTAATTTTACTCGCATTTATTATTGACAACTGAACGTCACCGCTATTTCTGGTAGAATTTTTAAGATCAATACAGTCGTGGGCGCCATGCATCTTTTATGCGTTCGACATGGCCTGCACGTAGACTGGCGCCACACGGAGGAGGTTTAAATAGCGTCTTTAATTATGCATTGGTTTTACCCGGGTTTTCTTTATTAGTGGATGTTTCGATCGATACCAGAATTTGTATTAGACAGGTGCATTGTAAGGTAATTTGTATTGTTACAAGTTTAAATATTGCAAATGTGCAGATATACTCTTTCAAACTCAAACTCAAAGCATTTATTTCAATTAAGCCATTGACAGGCACTTTTGAATTGTCAAGAAGTCGGTCAGTTACAAATATGAAGCTAGTTGCCCATTCCAAATAGTAGGTTCCTATGGAGAAGAACGGGCAAGAAACTCCACGGACACTCTTTTAAATTAAAATATTGATACAAAATATTGGTTACATCATTCATATTGAAGTTAAACATGTGAGAACGATGCAATTCGTCAAAAGCGTCCGTGATAAAAAGATAACAATTAAAAACTAAAATAATTAAAAATAAGCCGTGGCAGCTAAGAGATGACCAGTCCCAACTGACAGCGCCCGTTCACGAACATGACGCATGGATCAGCACCATTCAGCTCAACCATTTTGAAGGGAGCTAAATGATCCAACACACACGCCACCATCAGCGAGACATCTGAGTGAGCATGACATACTCTCAGCCGCCAGGGCACATTTAAGTCAATGAAAGACATAATTACCCGGTAAATGGTAGCTCTATTGTACATAGTACTCACACCTGTGATATGCAATTATATAATACATAAGCTTTATGATAGTTAAGCTTAATGAGTTACACCAGCTAGATATAAATGGACTAAAGTTTATTTGTTGCCCGTATTATAAGTACCTACTTACTTCTATCAGTTACCTAAGAAATATTGAATGAAAAATAAAACATCGATGTAGGGTAGTTACTCATTTTAATTAAGTAGGTACTCTTTTTCCAAGCTTCACTAGTCAGAACAATATTTAAAATATTTTTAATGAAATGTTGATTATTTCTTGAACTTTCCTTCAGGCACATTTCTTTTCTACTGCCTGACAAAAGCCTCGTGGTTACTTTTAACTTAGCCAAACAAATTTTCAACTTTCAACATTAATATATTTTTGTTCAGATTTCAACACTGGCTACCATGCTTACAGAATCCAAAGGCCACCCTCGCCCCAACGTGACTGTGAAAGGGTAGAAACTCAAAAGTTTATATAGAATTTAGTTGTTATCCCTTATAAAAGGTTTTCCCCTCGGGCATCAGGGTGACTCAAGGGCGATATCGAAAAAAACGTTACAATAGGGTGTTTCAAGGTCCTGTGAATTTAAATGTTGCCATGAGGGAGCTTCAACCGTTTTTGCAATACCTTCTTCGTTAGTAACAAACCCTGTCCCAGCTACAGAAGTGAAATATTATAACATGCATGTTTTCAGTCCATACCAAGTTGGTAACGTAAACTTCGTAATCGTAACTTTGTAAAACGTTTTTAGAAGAGTAACAGTGGAGTTTCTTGCCCATTCTTCTCCATACGAAACTATCTTTTGGAAGGGGCGACTAGAAGCAGTTCCATTTTTTTTTTGCAAATTTTGACGTTCAAAAGTGCGTTATATGTGCCTTCATAATTGAAATAAATAATTTGGAAATTCTTAAATACTTAATAATGACGGTCAAAAGTCAAAACCGCATCGAAATCAATCAAGTGATTTATGCATGTTTTTTTATGGTAAGATTGGTATTTACAAATAATAACTTAACCAAAACTGTATTCAATATTGAAAGGATTTGCTCAAAATATACATAAAATTGATATAGGTAGGTCCAATGCAAAAACATTTTAACAGGTAGATACTTACATAATAAATATTTTTTTAGCAATTGAAAGCCTTATTAATCATATTTTAATTGTACTTAACTAATAAAGACATTTTACGTTGCGGTAAATGCTAAAACCGGTAATTTCTATAGATGTCCAATAGTTTCAGGCAATAAAAAAAGTATGTTTTTTTTTTCATTAACACATGGTGTCCTCGGAAATAAAGAAAACATGAGTAAGTGATGATATAAATAGTTAATTATTTGTTGATATTTCTTGTATCGAATTCCTAATTTTAGTATTATTTTTAAAATATGTTGAACTTTTCCTTTTCTATGTATGATAAATTGATAATTGTTATCGTAACTAGTTCCTATAAAGTTTCACAGACACAGCTCTTTTTTAGTTTACATTGAGAAAAGCTCACATGCAATGAAATGTAACTAATGAACCTTACTATCAAAACCATGTTTAAATAATATAAATACGATGCATAAAGGCCGATTACAAGTCTGCCAGCGCAAACTGACATGACGACAGATTGTTTCTTAGGGCATTATAACAATAATAATTATTATTATATTTTTCCAGTGACCTCTCACCATCTGTGCAGAATCCAGCTGATACAATCACAGTATTCGCAGATGAGTAGGTATTTAAATGACAAAGGATCTCACACCTTGGAAATATACCTACCTACAATTTTAATCATTGTGTAAATGGTAATTGTGACCAATGTGAGCTACTTAACAACTGCGCATTGGTGTGTAAACTGTAATCTATACTGGTAATCTTAACTGCAGGTTATTATTACTAACAGCGTGTTGGGTTGGATGTACTTATTGCGTATTAAAAATCAATGTGATCAAACAATTGCCAACACATGTGTCGAGTCTACGTTTAAAGAATGGGAGCATTGGATGTAGCTGTTACATTGCTTTTGATGGTCAACTGATTCAGTACAGTTTTTTTTTTAATTTTGTAAAATATTTGTTGCATAATATTATCCAAATTCTCAACTTTTTATTAAACACATAAACAAAACACAAACAAACAAACAACAAACAAACATTGAACTGAATCTTCCAACGAAAGTAAGATAATGTTTAATGGAGAAATAGTTAATTATCATATTTATTTACAGCTGAAAATAATAAACAATTTCCATTTTACAAATATGTTTGAGAAGTTGGTCAATGGTAACTACTCTACTTGTTTTGTTATCTCATTTACATGTTGATAAACAAATATAAATGGTCGCATAAATATTTTGAACATTATTGTCAATTAAACAAACGTACCAAATTTGGAGTACTGTTTGCTGTGTTTATAGGTAAAATCGTTAACTTGCTATTAGCACGCACTTAGGTAAACGCACTAGTCTTTTTTAACCATGACCTTACTTTAGGTCTTGAAGAGTAACAATTACCTTTAAATAACTATGTAATTAGCTATCAGCAACTATGTTGTTCATAATAAACAATATCATAAAAGCAAATACGCAGTAAGTTTTGTTTCTCGGTTAGCAACAAAAGGCCGACCGATATCAAACAAACTGCGTCGTTCGTTCGCGTGAAACGATGTTCATTTACGGCGTAGTAACTGTCAGTTCCTAACCTAAAATATTTCGCATTCAACCACTCAAAACACTGCATACACACAACTTAAACCTACCGGTGTGAATAAAAAACTGATCAACACAATTTTTCTTACAAGAATCAATAAAGAAATGTATCGCTACTCACGATTTATAGTGATTGTCGGAGTGTCGTGTCCACCCTAGCGACTGCCTCAACGTACACTGGCTGCGGCGCGACGCGATGCGCAGTGGGAACGACCGCGCGCGTTCACTCGTCTTATTTTTAAAAAACAACTTTTTAAATCGGCAATGGATCGGTACAGACAGACAGACTACAGTGAGTCGCACAAGCAGCGAACAAGACGTGTCGCAACGGCTCGTATTGTAGCCCTCCCCACCTTGGGCAAAGTGACCTTATCGTTTGGTTGCACTCGGTAACAGTGAGTGCAATATAAAGACGAACTTACCTACTACTGTAGCGCTGTGTAAGCTGTGTTGCGACACTAATACAGATTAATGATTATTCCAATAATACTGCAGACTGCTGAGCTTGCATTCTGGAAGAACGGCTGTCTCCACGCCTGACACATAAGCTGAACTTAAGAAGTAACACGGCAAAAACTTACAGGTTTTTTTCTAAGCCGCTCTCCTCCAGATCCCCTCATTCAAAAAGAACTAAATATTAACCAGATACTTGAGAAATCAACAACAAACGCAACAGGAATTTTGACAAAATTTTGACAAGTAGTTACATCGGTGGTTGAAGGGGAACTGGCCGCCGCCGGGCTAGGTGCAACGAGGCAGGATTCAATAACGCAGCGCACTAATTGGAGACCCATTTCCATCAGGCATGCGCTTGAATATCGAACTACTCTATTCTGGATGTTGGAATGAATACGAAATATTTTACGTCTCGCACTCCGATCGTTAAAATAACAAACCTATAAAAAATAGTGCATCGCACATTGAAGGGCCCCCCACCCTTCCATCAATATTTCGCTTCAAGCCCTGCCCATCCCGTACCGAAATGATGACGTTACTCTAACAATTAATGTCTCAAACTTGACCTATATTTTATTTTGGGCTAAGTATGCGGTGCCGCATGCCGGAAGCGTAAAATGGACAATCTATTCTCACACCTAGACATTTCAGAGAAATCCACAATTTCGACTTTAACATTCACCCCACTGTCCTAAGGCGTTTATGATAGTTTGATGCGAACATACGTTGCGGCGTAGTAAGTACTGCGTTTCTTGAAACGTAAATACGCAGAAACTAACCTAGGTCAACCATGAAGGACAATTTTATTAACAAAAATGCGGACTGCGCATAATAATTTTTATCGAAAGATTAGTTAATTAATGGTCCTCTTCTGGCACAGGCATTTTTGCTTTAACGAATAATTCTATCTTCGTTTAAAGCAAAAAAAATTCTACGATGCAACGCAATGTTGTCACAGATGTTTTTTTTTGGGAATAACTTACAATATTTACTAATAAAAACATCAGTATTTGTTTAGATATCTTAATTTAGTTGATAAGAGTTCTCAAAAGTTTCATTTGTTGCATAAAGAATGCATTATTTCGGAGACTTCTCCGAATAATAACAAAAGGATCGGTTCTTCGTGCATGAATTAAACAACTACGCAGTTCTTCAGTTACAAGGTAACTTAATTTTATGAGTAGTTAGGTACTTTGGAGAGTCTACTCTTCATACCAAAGAGTATTCGTCGTTTGAGTCGACAGTTTTTCTTGGAATAACTATTGACGGTAAATTACAATGGGGCCCACACGTAGAAAAATTGTCAGGAAGGCTTAGTTCGGCCGCCTATGCTGTTACAAAAATTAGACAGATTACTGATGTAGATACTGCCAGAATTGTTTATTTTAGTTATTTTCATAGTCTTATGTCGTATGGGATCCTTCTCTGGGGAACATGTGCGGACATTAATAATATCTTTATTTTACAGAAAAGGGCTGTTCGAGCCATTTACAATCTAGGTCCAAGAGATTCACTTCGTGAAATATTCAAAGAAATAGATATCTGACTGTAGCCTCTCAATATATACTTGAAAATCTATTATATGTACACAAAAATAAATCAAATTTTAAGAAAATGTCCGATATTCATAGTTTAAATACCAGGAATAAACACAATCTTGCTGTACATCGCACTCGCCTCCACAGAGTAGGCAACTCTTTCATGGGTCAATGTATACGCTTTTACAACCAACTTCCTACTGACATTCGGAACTTACCCATTAAACGATTTAAAATCTGTATTAAAACTAAACTTTGTAAAAAAGGGTACTATAAGATTTCTGATTATTTAGAGGACAAAAAAGCTTGGGATTGAGCTGCTCGCTCTGCTAGCCTTGTGATAAAACTTGACATTTTAATTATTATGCATGATTTTATATACATATTGACATTGCAGAATATTGTATACAATTTTACATGAATGTTTACTTTGAAAAGTATTATATTTACTGCTTTAATTTATTGTGAATGTGAGCACTATGTGGGTAATTTTTTTTTTTTCTTTAAATGTTTTCCTTTCTTTTCTCAGTTAAGTTTTAATGATGGTCTGACATTTTGAGCGCTTTATGCGGCCTACCCAAATGTCCTTTTTTTGGTACTGTTCGTCGAGTCGTTGAGCTCCTTAAGTTTTGAGTTGAGCTGCACGATTACTGACAAATGCTTACACTGATTGGTCAGGTCCGCTCAAATTTGCGTGGTTCTTTCCTCAAAAGACCATTTCAGACACGGATCTACATGGTCCTCACATGATCTGACCAAGATTATGTCTGGACTTCAAAAGAGACTTTGACCTCTGAGTTTGTTTCGCCATTTCTTCTCAGGGGTAGTCAGATAGGAAATGTCGGCTACATCTAGATTTTTTTTTTTTATATATGACGTGTAAAAGTGATTTTAATATCCTATTTACAGAATAAACGATTTCATTTCATTTCATTCGAAGATTGCCCAATGGTAAACAACGTTAAATGACATCCAATTTTGTTTAAGTCAGGGTTAATAGTTCAGGGTTAAACGAAGCAAAAGGGGTATCTAAGGAAGGAGCGTAACTGGTGGCGTTCTATAGTTTCTGCCTACCCATGGGAAGAATGCGTGAGTTTATGTATGTATGTATGTAAATAAATTAGGTACCTATATGTATTTTCTCAGGTTTTATCAAATACTAGCATCTCGTCCTGCCCGCGACTTCGTCCGCGTGGATTTCGTATCTTCGCCTAGAAATTTCAACACTCTCCGTCCCGTTTAAAATATAGTTTCAGAAAACTAATGGTTATGATCTTTTTATTTATTATAATAATTCATTGCTATGATTTACATCGGTTATTCGTTATTAGTGGTATTTGAATTTGTGTGGGGTAGGTAGAATAGAATAGAACCACAACCACAACTGAAAAATGAAAAATAAAAAACTATTTACAAAAACAAAGAAACTAGGTAAGTACACCCAAAAAAAAAAAATACGTAGGTCGGTGGCAAAAAACGAAAATACAAAACCAAAGACACCTACTTCCGAAATTAAAGTTATTTTTCACTTTGTAGGGGCTTGTTTTTTGGAAGTACGTTGTTTTTTTTCTTTTTGTAAAAAGATTTTTAACGTCATCAAAGAGTTTTTTTTTTATGTTCTTAAATTCTTTGAGATTTCTTGCTAGACTTTTGTCATATAATTACTTGGTCATTTATGTTTTCTTCAACTATGGCGTTAGAAATTAGCAGTAATCTTAGTCCTACAGCAATTTTATTGAAGTAAGTTCGAACCCAGGCAGGGTCTTCAGTTTGTGTAATTTTATCACCACTGCTCTCAAAACGGTGAATGAAAAACATCGTGAGGAAACCGGCATGTCCTAGAACCATGAATTCAAAGACATGTGACATCTACCAGCCCGCACAGGGCCCGTGTGGTGGATTACAGCCTCAACCCCTTTCACCGAGAGGATGCCGCCGTGGGAATTTTGTAGGTTTATTATGCATCTCTTTAGTAACAATTTTATAAAAAATATAATTCATTCAATGATACAACACACAACCAAAACCGCTGTTCAAGAAGGCATGAAATTTTACGCAAGAGTTACTTTTTCAACGAAGATTAGCGCTAAGGAAAGACTTTTGTAAACTCATCCTTAAAGGGGTTAAATAGGGGATGGAAGTTTGTGTGGAAGTTGGTAATTTTTGCCGATGGGAAATCCCATCGGGCATGTGGCTTGTTTCATATCTTAACTAATAATATTATAAATGCGAAAGGGAGTTTGTTTGTAATGCTTTCACGCTAAAACTGAACAGATTTGGAAGGAATTTGGCATATGGAAAGAAAGAAAGAAAAATGCGTTTATTGGCATTACAGCAAAAAAAAATACACTATAGAACTGTAAAACAGAAACCAATTATTATAATGCCAAAAGGGCCTCAGCTCAGCATAATGTCAGATGACAACACAAGGTGTACCACCTTTTTTTTTTGGTGGGAAATTATCAAATAACTTTTCCCGCAATGAATGTTGTTGAACTGTCAAATTTAAACCGATTCCTACTGATAGTGTGTTACGCAATTAGCACGCTGGTCGGAGTGGAAAAAGTTATTGTATGTAGTGGGCGTGTCAGACTTTTACTGACTAAAACCCATGTTCCTTCAGTTGCCTGTGTGTCATGCAGGGCCACGATATCCCTTTCGGACAAACTCACAACCCTGGCAGAAGGCGTACCTCCTGACGCTGATTTTCAGCTGCAACCCACCACCATGGGTAGACCATCACTTGATACTTTTGTTTGATACCGATATTCCCACGGGATCGAGACTTGTGCGGGTGCAACTGCAGGGCGCAGCTAGTTATAAATATTATAAATGAATGCGAACGTAAGTTTCTTTGTTTGTTAGGGTACCTTTTCATTGGGCACGCCACAATTGTGGCGATAAGTCCCCTCTTTGAGGAGTGGCTAGAGAGGCGCCACGGCGTCCTCACCTTCCGCCTGACGCAGGTCCTCACCGGACACGGTTGTTTCGGGAGGTTCCTGTTCAGGATAAAGCGGGAGGAAACGCCCGGGTGTCACCACTGTGTGGATCGCCCGGAGGACACGGTGGAGCATACGGTGGAGGTCTGCCCAGCTTGGGTGGAGCACCGCCGTGTCCTCACGGAGGCGATCGGCGGCGGCGATCTCTCGCGTCCGGCCCTGGTTCAGGCCATGGTTCGGAGCGAGAGTGCATGGGAGGCCGTCACCTCCTTCTGCGAAGCAGTAATACTTGCGAAGGAGGAGGCGGAACGCGTGAGGGAGAGGCAAGGTTCGCGCCCTCGCGCCCCTAGTCGCCGCAGGAGACGCCCCGGGCGTCGGGAGTCGCAAGCCGATTTCCGGCCACCGTAGGCGCGGGCCTGCGGACGGTGAGCGATGGGTAGCTCACCGTCCGATAAGGACCAGGCCCAGGTCGACGGCGCGTCGTATTCCACGCGCGCCTCAAAGAGATGTCAGCACCAACTGACGGGATCCGATAGGGCCAATGCCTGCCAGGGTTGCGAGTTTGTCCGAAAGGGATATCGTGGCCCTGGCACACAGGCAAATGAAGGAATACGGGTGGGTTTTAGTCAGTAAAAGCCTGACACGCCCTCCCGCTCAGCCCAGAGCGGGAGAAGTTATTTGATACTTTCCCACACAAAAAAAAAAAAAAAAAGGGTACCTTTCATAGAGAAAAAAAAACTATGTTCCCGAGTGATAGACACTGAACGCGAACGAACCCGCGGACAAAAGCTAGTTCATAAAAAATGCTTTAATGTCAGTAGGTACCTAATTAACACGCACATCTCGTTGGTTGTTGATTGCCTTGGATGTGTCTAGCTAGTTTAGCCTAAGGCCGGGACTCCACCAAGGCGGAGATGTGCGGAGATGTTTGTAAACGACCAATAAGATATCGGATGTTTACAAACATCTCCGCACATTCCCCTTTGGTGGAGTCCTGGTTTAAGTCTATACCTAGGTAGGTACTTACTTGAGTTTTCAACGCAGAATGTCTGAATTTAGAATATCATTGTCACTTTTGGGGACAAAATAGAAAATTTTAAAAATTAGTTTTGCAAACGGTACCGTGTGACATATCAAAATATGAAAGGGCTTGTTGTACGGATTTCAAGTACCTATATTTTTTTTAAATTTTAAATGGATAGCCTTAGCGCTGACGCGCTTAAAGATTTGATGATCATTATCATCAAATCTTTAAGCGCGTTAGCGCTAAGTTTTCACTGTCGGCTGTCCTCGAGACTCCAACAGAGAAAATTTAACCGCGTTTAAAGGCTTCTACCAATGACTATATATCCTCTCTCTTTGGCTTCTACAAACTGGCGCGACGCAAATGCCCCGCGTATCGCGCGACGAGCGGTGCCTTTGTGTCGCGTCGCGAGTCGCGCTGGTCTGTAGAAGCCTTTATTTCAATTTTTGTGTTTACAGTTTTAACAATTCGCATCATAAATAAACACGCAATCTTTACTTTTTGTTGACACGGCAACATTTTCTGTAAAGGTGACCTTGTTAAATATGTTACATTGCAAAAATAATAGAACATGGTTGCAAAAATGTCTTACGATGATGCAAAAACGAAGCATACTATTTTTCTAAATTTGAATAAAACCATTATTTATAGTAAGTATATATACATCATTTACTATTTTTTTGGAACCGTGTGGTGACGGACGTAAAGAATAGCACCATCCTATTACTTCCCGTGGGTGTCGTAAAAGACGACTAAGGGACTTACAAGAGAATGGACAGCAGCGATCTCTATGCATTTTAACACCAATACTGCGATCGGCAACTCGCCTGCCAAACGTGGCAAATATGGCAAAACCCAAAAAAAAATATCTGCTGTTCCCTACATTGATGTCCGAATAACTTGTCAAAATGTAGGGAACAGCTAATTTGTTTTCGCGATTTCAGGTTTGTCCCATAGTAAAAGTTGTTCATAATGATGAGTACAATGACCCCTTAAGAGGTTGTGCGGTAATTCCGGGGCATGTATAACATAAACTCACGCCTTCTTCCCATGGGGGTAGGCAGAAACTACAGAAGCCAGCTGCTACGATCCTTACATACTCTTTACTTACCATACTATTTCAGAAAGTCAAATCATTTATTTGGAATAGGCACTTATAAGACATTTTTGAACGTCTAAATTTACAAGAAAATAGAACTGATTCTAGGTGTCCCCTACCATAAGGTAGATTCGTATGGAGAAGAATGGGCAAATAATTCCATAGTTACTTATTGCAACCCTCCTCCTTAATGGACTCTCTATGCAACGGGCTATTGAAGAACAACCAGCAGTTCCTATAGTAGCCTTCAGTATCCCGATAACGGAAGAACACACTAGTATTATAAGACGAGACAGGTTGGGAAATAGCCCGATTAGAGATAAGACAAAAGTTATTGATGTTCTTACCAAAATAGACCAATAAAAGTGGAGATGCACAGGCCACATGTTAAGAGGCATTCAAAACAAGTGGACTAAAGTCGTGACAGAATGATACCACAGAGGTGGCAAAAGGAACAGGGGAAGACAATATAAAAGATGGGAAGACGAATTACACACCGGGCCCAAATTCCTGCCAGAGTTGCGAGAGTGGCCCTCGCACACATGTAACTGAAGGAACCTGGGTGGGTCTTAGTTAGTAAAAGTCTAACACACCCTCCAGCTCTTCCCAGAGCGGGAGAAGTTATAATTTGATAATTTCCCACTCAAAAAAAAACCTATAATTGGAGAAGAGTTGCGAGAGATAGGACTCCGTGGAAGTTGTTGGAAGAAGCCTTTGCCAAAAGGCACACTGAACTAAGAGACATTCTGTAAACTACTGAGATAGCACAACGCAAAGATGTTCAGAATAAAAAGGGCTTTAGGTATTTTTGAGTTTGTATTCGAGGGGGTAATCTGCGGAACTCAGTAGTTCCGAAGATTAGTCTGTACATTTACCCCCTACATACAAACCTTCGAAAATTATTTCCCTAATGGCAAGCTACAGTACGGCCGAGTGTAACAACGCGGAAGAAGTCGCGGGCAGAAGCTAGTAAATTAATTAATTAATATAAAAACTGAAGACATTACGCAAGATACGATATTTCACTGCAAAAGAGACCTGTAGTGCTATTCTGTAAAAATCTCACCGTGAAATCTTAGGTGAAGTGAGCTGTCAATAGTGTCAATCCCTAGCGATCCGTAGCATCGGGTGGAAGGACAGCTCACTTAAATTTCACTTCACCTAAAACTTCACGGTGAGATTCTTACAGAATAGAACGGCTGATTAAGCAATATGCAGTGATACAGAGTGAAGTGATTACTTTATCTTATCTAGTGGCCCGTTGCCGTTAAATGGGGGATACACAGCCAGACAAGACAACAAGGTGTAGTCAGATAGATAACATGTTTAGTAGCAAGGCTGTTTGGTTAGGTGCGTTGGCCTCAAGCTAGAGAAACGGCGAGCCGCGAGACCCTATGCTTATTATGCCCGTTGTTTGAGTTCCGTAGCCAAATGAAATAAACGGAACCCTTATCATTTCGTCCGTGGTCGTTCATTTACTTGGGAGACTATTTGCACATTTTGCACTATATCAATACAAATTGGAAAGGAGTATTTCTGTGCATCGCTAAACAATGGTGTAGTGAAATTAACAAAAAAACAATAGTGGTGGCTCTCCCTACTACATACATGTAACCGAATGATGAAAAAAAAATTCAATGAACATTAACGTGTGGGGTATCGTTGGATCCCATAATTAAAAAGATTAGGTATGATGTTTCCTAGTGACTGGGGACGTGGTAGGATGAAGTTTCGCAAGCAGGACTCAGGCTCGACCCTGTAAAGTACTTAGCTACGGCTAGCGAACGTGAAATGACGGGAAGGGTGCGACGCACCATTTGAATGCAATAAATAAGATTTTTTAATTAGAGGCTTATTTTATGCTAAATAATGAGTAAAATCAATCAGTAGATGAAGTGAAAACACCTGATTTCGAATTTTCGATTACAACAAAGTTAAAAGAAAATATATGCTTATATTGTGTACAGCGCCATCTACAGCTTTTTAGCCAAATCGTTTCACCATCACACCCACTCCACTCGTTTACAACAAATGCACTATAACAAAACTAGATGACGCTGCTGGTTGTGTAATTGATACATTTTTTTTTTCTTTGGTATCACAGGTTTTACCTAATCAGCTAAGTATGTCTATTTTTAGTCCCTAAATCATTTATTATTCCATCAATATTTTTTTGTGAATACTAAGCTTTGTAATGATTATGGATTTTGGCAGTTTAGCCACCTTTCACCCAATAAGTAAGCCTGAAAGAAATGTCCATTCATTTGTATATTTTTTGCCAATATCCACTATGTAAAAAATGGATATAAATGTTACAAAGGAATTCAAATTCCCTCTTTATAGAGCCAGAATATCTTGAAACAAATGAAATATAAAGGTAAGTAAATGGTACTAATTACTTCAGTTGCGAATAATTATAATCTATATGTGTCAGACATTTGAGGTCAAATGTAATGTGGAATGTAAATTTAGCTGATAACTTTTTTAGTACCAAGAAAATTATTATGCTATTTGACAGGAAACACATTTATTTGGAATAAACATGCTCCTTGTTTCTTAAAACTTTACTGTTCAGTATTTCTGTTATTCATCTCCATCACAGTATTTATCAATGTATTATGATTTACCTGAAAGGTGTAATCACTTATTAAATATTATGTACCAATAAGTAGTGCTATTGGAATATTATCTAATGACTTTGGTACTTTGTTAAAAGACAATAATGCAAAATAGGTGGAGGACATGTTGCATGTCATAATAAACCACTCCACATGTTCATAGTAAACACAGCTGATATGACCAGTTACTGCTTCCAACCATCATTTGTTTGTTTTGCACAGCCTTTTCATTCAGCCAATAATGGTATCAGCCATTTATAATCATGATCCAGCATACTTAGTGACGAAACTCTACATCTTGTTGTGCAATAGAATCTTACAGAGAATAAATTTATTGTATCCTATCCATGTCATGTCAAATAATACATCATTCAATTAAGGAAGTAAATAATTTGTACCATTTTCTGAATATACAATCCTGGCACCAAAATAACTTTGATGTAAGAAAAAACATGAGCAGAGATCATAAATAGAACATAATAACGTAGTAAACAAGCGTAACAAAGGAAATAGCTACTCACGTTCTGTGATTCCTCCTCCAAAACAGCCATGGCTTCAAAATCGATGTTCATTTTAACAATTTTACACACCTAATACAGTAAAAACGAGATTTATGTATTATGCTATGACGATAAGTGAAATAAACAACAAGGAAATTAGTTAATTTGTATCAAAAGTTGCTCTTCAAGGTATTGTTTACAAACTGGCAAGGTCATTTGACATATTTTGGTAAATAATATGGGTGCGTTCACTTCGAATAATGCAAAAATCCTCAGAAGTAGTAGAATAATCGACTATCTTCTATACGCCACTGTGACATAAACAAATAGTTTCCGCTCTTGCCAATGTTGCCACGCACTAAAAATGTACGTCAAAGTTTTTCGACCTCGCTAGTTTTTCTTTCTGTGATAAAAAAATCGTAGCTTTTATGTTTTTTCATTGAACTTGTGATGTGGCCTTAAAAACTATAAACCATTTTGTCTGCATATTATTTTAGAATGTGTATAGAGTGCGGTGTTACTGAGGTGGTTTTGTATTTTTATGTGCGGTTAATGCATTAGTGTCATTGTGAGATCACGATGCGTATCGGTTTCGTGTTTTATTGGTGCGTATTTGCTTTTCATCTGTGTAAAGCGGAAGATGTGGAGAGGACAGAGACTAGAGATAGTGGCAGAAGGCAGCAGTGGGGTCCCGTGGTGCGGACCGGGTCGTTTATGAGCGACTCCGCTGTCACAGCATCCAATGAACAGAGTAAGTTTCTCACGACCCTGAATACGTTAATTTTTTCTGACTTCTCATGACACCTGTTGACGTCCTTCACTCGAGTCATGTCTGAAACAATTCGTAATTACAAGAATACATGCCAATTATTCATTTTTATACATTTGTAGTTACAAAACTTATTAATTCATAATCTTGTAGCATTTCGCTGCACAATAATTTATATTTCGAAATTCGAGATGTATGTCTGGTAGTTAACATACTCTACTTAGATTATTAATGAAAAGTGCTAATATTTAATTTAAAACTGTTAATAGCTATGCAGTCAGAAAAAAATAAAATTAATAAGTACCTTAAACATTTCAATTATTCAACACAATTGGATAAGAAACTGGAATGAATAAACTAAATTACAGAACAGCATACCCTTTGTTGGGATTTTCTTTACAAATTCCAAATAGAAACCTGATTCCCTGGAAATGTAGCCTTTTATTAAAATGAAAATTAACTTATAAAACCTTTAATATAAAATACTATAATTTGAACTATCCTTTATGTATCACAACTATTCAACCCATCCTGTAACCATAAATTAATTAACTTTAAATAATCCTTGTCTTTTTGTTTACATTACCAAAAACATAACCCAATCGCTTCAGTTACCAATTCCCACCTTATCCCCGTACCTCAAGATCCAATTTCCTTTGCCAAATGAAAACACCAGATGTTTTTCATGGACCACGGGTATGGTACTTTTATTATAGTGCACACTTAATCTTACACTGTTGTCAGTTATAGTGGACGTAAGAGTTATGTCTGACCACATGTTCAAACGTTTTGGTACCTTGCTGATGTAATAAATTATTACAGGATGTTTGCTCCATGCATTTGTGGTAGTCAGCCAGTTGCTGATGGGTTGGTTTTCTAGAAAATATAATTTACAGTACTGCTACTGTCTGTTCTAAAAGCGTAAACAATACACTCATTGAAAGAAATTGGTAACACATTCATCTGTATACAATATTAGTTTTAGTATAATTCGAAACCCGAAACACGTATCTAGTATTTTTACGTAAAGAATCTATGTACAAAATTTCAAAACTGTATCATGAAAAATCACAAAGATATAAGGTTGTTATGTTACCGGGTTGTCAGTACAAAAACATGCTAACGGCACCCCCGCGCCTCCAGGGTCATCTTGCGCTCATTGATAATAATTTGGCAGTAGATACCTAACCGTATGGCGATTGTATTGTAAGTAATTACATGGTGATAACATTTTCCATCACACTTAAATATTTTTGGGACAAAATATAACATGGTGTAAAAATTATTGAAATCGATTCAGTTCCTTATTCTGAACAAACTATATTCAGGTTTTGCATATAATATACTAAATATAATGTTGTATAGGTTTCAACTTTATATCTCACTCACTAGACACCAACAGGCTTAGCACAAGACATGTTTTGTCAACGGAAGAGTAGACAAAAAATTATGTTCCCGTGTAGACAGTAGAACAATTTCGATAGACAAGCATAATTTCTTTTCTACAGTAGATCAGAAATAGAAAGCATCATGCTTAGCCTGCTGGCAGATGATGACTTTTGCCTTAAATTGTAACTGAAAATCATTGATGAAAATTGAAGTTATATATCGCCAATTGCCCTCAATGGTTCAAATAATCAAATCTAAGCACTCAATTTAAAGTGGCATTACAAAGTTGCATCCACAGATATGTTTTTTGTTCCCTTTGTTCACATTTGCATGAAATACTTTTGGAACAGACTGTATGGGAACTTTAATGAAGAATAAAGAGAGAATGGTATAGAGGATGCTAGATTGTCTGCTAAAACTTCCCTTTCTATTATAATTTGTAAAGAGCATGAAAGAAAAGAAAGAAAGAAAGAAAAATATTTTATTCGGGATAAAAAGATAGACCAGTAACAGTGGTATGTTAAGTTATATTTTACTAGCTTTTCCCGGCAAGCTTTTTACGCACGGGTAGCGCTAAGTATCTACCCTACCTACCTACCCAACATACCTACCCAACCTAACTAAATAAAAAAAAAAAGTCCGAACAAAGCCTAAACATTTAGTTTGGATAGGTGAGCCTGTTCTTGAGTTATAAAATTACAATGAAAACTGGCATTAATTTTTATATATATAGATTTGCTATAAGGCTTCTACATACCAGCGCGACTTGTCGCGCGACGCGACACGGCACAAAGGCCCCGCGTGTCGCGGGACGAGCGGTGCCTTTGTGTCGCGTCGCGTCGCGCGACAAGTCGTCCCGGTATGTAGAAGCCTTTATTCAAACTTTAGCAGCGTGTGTGTATGACCAGATGTATGAATGTAGGCGAAGCAAAAGATGTATGTAAGGAGCGTAGCTGGTGGCCTTCTATAGTTTCTGCCTACCCCCATGGGAAGAAGGCGTAACTTTATGTTTGTATACATAAGTAAACTTTATGCACTAGTAAAAAAAAATACTGTACAAAGGCGGACTTAATGTCCGAGGCATTTTCTACCACTCAACCTTAGAGTGAAGCAGAGACAAAACATGGTTCATTTTAGAAAATATTTCTGCTGTTCCAGGCAGAACTAATATTCAATGAGAGTCACATTCCAATCTATTGAATCCAATGATTAACGCTTTCAAGGACACTGAATGAGACATTTATATGTTTTATAGTTATGATGCATAAGGGTGTTCAGTGTCCCTGAACGTGTTAAAAGAACTTAGCATACCCCCATTCATCATTATCAGCGTGGCCTTTTCCCAACTATATTGGGCTCAGCTTCCAGTGTAAGTAGATGCAGTTAAATACACCCTAATTTAATAACAAATTAAAAAGAAACTTGACATATTATTTCTTAACATCAATACCTACATGACTTCCTATTCTAAATAAATTAATAAGGCAATCTAATTAAATAATAAAATGATAATATTATTATTGAATTATAAAAATGTGTATACCTATATTATTATTCGAATGATTTTATACTAAATTATTGAAATTATTTATGTAAAATCGTGACAATAGCATAGTTATTTTAATTTTTAGGGTTCCGTACCCAAAGGGTAAAACGGGAACCTTATTACTAAGGCTCCGCCGTCTGTCTGTCTGTCACCAGGCTGTATCTCATGAACCGTGATAGACGGTTGAAAATTTCACAGTATAGTTGTATTTCTGTTGCTGCTATAACAACAAATACTAAAAAACAGAATAAAATTATACTTAAGGGGGCTCCCATACAACAAACGTGATTTTTTTGCTCGTTTTTGCTGTATATTGATAATGGCAACAGGTAGACACTTGAAATATTCACAGAATATTTAGTTAGTATTTCACTTTAAAAATAAATAATTAAATTAAAATAAAACAAATGTTTAAGGGGGGCTCCCATACAAAAAACGTGATTTTTTTGCCATTTTTATAGATAATGGTACGGAACCCTTAGTGCGCGAGTCCGACTCGCACTTGGCCAGTTTTTTTTTTATGTTAATAACCTCAATTTTTTGATGCCTGGAAAAGGCCGTTAAGTTGTAAGTACCTACATTATAAAATAACACCAAAATGTACACTTAGTTTGCAAATAAATCGATGACTTGACTTTGACTAACTTACTAAGTAATTCTACGCTCTCATAAATCACAAAGTAGAATCAACATAAAAAATTAACTTCAACCAATCATGTTTCAAATAAAAATGCAAAAATAATAGCTCACGATATTGTGAAAATACAATTTGGCACAAATTCAAACATAGACAAAGTAACAAAAGGTGTTTAAATAAAATGTTTGCATTACAAACTATTTTAATGGAATAATTGTTACTAAAGTGGGGTAGTCAGTCTGATAACCAGTGTTACCAAGGGGTTTTGTGTTACTCAGTAACTGGGTTGTGGAAGTCAGATAGGCATTTAGTTGCATCCAGTTAGACTAAAAGCTGACCCTGACATAGTTGTCATAAAGCTAGGCATATTAAGGCGACGATAACCGACTCTTAATGATTTTATACGGAAGATCACGTCTAAACGAGTAGTGTTAATGATTTGGAAAAAATATATATTAGAGCATTTTCTCAATAACTTAATATGTGAATATTTTCGATTATGTTTATAATACAGTCAACGCCATGAGACGAGATAAATTTCATACTTTGGGATTTAAAACTTTAACTGAAATTGCGTATGGTTCAGTTTCCATTGCAACTAAAATTATTTTATGACGTTTAGCGATAATTTCTTCATTCATAAATTTTATGTATTTATAGCTTCTCATGACGGTTACTTTAGTGAAATTAATTTGTAAAGTTATGTCTAACGCGGATAAAAAACTGAGAATGGCGCAAAATCTACCAATCGTATTTTTCTGAAACCTGCACCAAAAAAGATAATTTAATTATTGATCTTTTAGTATACGCGTTTTATTAAAATACCTTTTGTTTTGTGTATAATAAATTAATAATGCGTCAAATTGGGGACAGCGCTCCTTGATGGGCGAGTCCTATTACTGGCTGAACGTACGACGCGTTGCGTGAGCTCAGTGCAGAACACGCAAGCTAACCACTCAAGGTCACTGGCATATATATTATCTGTGTCTTAAATTGTTACTAAAGTCTGAAATTGTTAACATGCATTGAGCAAGCTGTCTGGTCAGTGCTCATGCCTTCTCCATAGGAGAAGAGGCATTGGTCTGCGGAGAACAATCATAGGCTGATATTATTATTATCATTGTTACCTGCTGGCATTAGGGGAACCCATACCTATTTATTATGATTCATCTATTTTTACGTAACTACTTACATATAAGTCTGATATCAGTGGTTCTAACATAGTATGAAGAACTTTAAATAGAATATATATAATGTGGTTTTATCCATCACATTGTTTATTTTTATGTTTAGGAACTAGTTTACAGAACTTAGGTGTTAACAGGTAAAACTGTTGGAGGCAATATTTTATTTATAATTGACCAACCAGGCAACCGAAGCGGCTCTACTTCAAGTCTAGCTAAATTTCCTTTCCTCTATCAATTTCCTGGTAATCCTCTACAGGTCTTATGTTACAACCAGGGACCATTTTGGTTACCCATTGAAAGGGTTTTCGATAGGGTTTTTCTAAAATGGTAACCAAAATGGTCCCTAGGTAGAATAGAGATAGAATTGGTCATGCTACGCGTGCTGGGCGGATATCGAAATAACATAATATTATGATTTTCTCATGTTACTGGGTTTCAAGTAGGTATAGAACCCATTCAATGGATTATCATGTAACCCTTTCATTGGGTTTCTAGTATAAAACACTTTCAATGGGTTACATCATGATAAAGGTAACCCATTGAATGGGTTACCCCTTTGAAAGGCTTAACTCTTAACCGTTACAACCGATGTGGTCGAAAGTTGGTAAGTATCAGGTTTTACGACTTTATAATATTCGTTTGCCGTCGGGGATTTTTGATTGAAATGAAATAAAATGATTTTATTTGATTGGAGTGCTACTTCCTCCAAAAAGGGGGGGCTACTGGATATCTTCGCCTTATGATCCGATTTCGATAGTTATTTTTTATTTGAAGGTACAAAGTAACTTTAAGTTGGTCTCCTAGAAATTTGGTGAAGATCTGATGAGGTTCTTCGGCGTGATGAGCAGAATAGCGTCTCAAAATGCAGTAAATTGCTCACTTATAGATTTCTACCAGTGGAATCGACTGGTATATTAATTGTTACAAAAAGTTTGTGCTCGCGAGGTCTACTGTTCGCAGAACTAATAATAATTAAATTAATAAAAAGTTTTTATTTCGGTTTTATTGTTTCTCATACAATAAAATTGTTCCACAGCACAAAATTGAGGCAGCCCCTGCCTCTGATTTTTGATTGATGATTGAGCAGAACTATACTACTTTTATAGTACCTATAATAAATAAATATTATATCCCAAATTTGAGACCCCCGCCCTCACTTCTGTTGCTCGATCGAACAGAAAGACGCTTAGCGTACCTACGTTATTTTTGAAAATTTATCACTTTTATCGGTACTAAGGTTACATTATTAATAATCACCGATAAATGTGATTAATTTCTTACTTTTACCTCGACTTTCGGTAATTATTAATAATGATAAACAATTATTAATAATTTTCAATTAATCACACTTACCTTAACATAGGTATATATAAATATACATAATATATACATTGAAACAAGTACCTACTACATTCGGTTAATAGTGGAAAGAAGTAATCCAAAATTTTGCTTCTGGTTAAACAGTAGTCAAGTCTATTAGAAAAAACAATGACTAACAATACTAATAATTTAGGCTTACAACCAGCAGCTGACCTTGTTGACAATCAATTATTTCGTTTTAATAAAACACGTAGTAGGTAAATGTTCATTTTCGAACCTGAAAATAAAGATGAATCATCAGAATACATATGAAATATTATTAAAATTTCATGAAATGTAGAAGCATGAAGCATGATGAGTGTCTAATTGTAATGAAATAATTCTTGGAAGTAAGTAATATAGGCACTTACCTATACAATAATATTTGAATGTGACCAAAGTGAAATGTTAGAACTTCTGATTCACAGCACTATTTTCACTTTTCGTTGTCAGCTTTCTTTGTGATACACGTCAAATGTGAGTTGTACCACACTTAAGACGCAGATATATGCCAGTGACCTTGAGTGGTTAGCTTGCGTGTTCTGTACTGAGCTCACGCAACGCGTCGTACGTTCAGCCAGTAATAGGACTCGCCCATCAAGGAGCGCTGTCCCCAATTTGACGCATTATTAATTTATTATACACAAAACAAAAGGTATTTTAATAAAACGCGTATACTAAAAGATCAATAATTAAATTATCTTTGAATTGGTGAAGGTTTCAGAAAAATACGCTTGGTAGATTTTGCGCCATTCTCAGTGTTTTATCCGCGTTAGACATAACTTTACAAATTAATTTCACTATGTAATATAAACATAATCTAAAATATTCACATGACATATTAAATTATTGATAAAATGCTCTTATTTAAAATATTTTTTTTTCAAATAATTAACACTACTCGTTTAGACGTGATGTTCAGTATCGTCGCCTTAATGGGCTTTAGTCATTGATGTATTAAATAGGAAGATAATATATGGTATTTACGCGCTCCTCGATGTGGACCGCATAAATTAGGGGAAGGAACACAATCGACCTACATTACTCTCGGTTTGCGAGGAATACCAGAGTTTGTTTCCGAGTTGTTATGGGTACGTAACAGACAATTATTGCTATCTTGTTCCCGCCATAGCAAGCGTAATATGTCTCTTTATTTCTGTTGTCGAGCACATGACATATGACACACGACATCGGGTCCATTTAATATTTACGTGATGTTAGAGAGTGACCCTATCTTCCTATTTAATACATCAATGGCTTTAGTAGTTAGAATGGCTGTCAAAATGTTATTGAAGTGAAAACTTCGTTTAGTCGCGTCGAGCCATTTTTGGTAGGGGCAAAATGTATGGGTTTGCGTCACCGACATGATAATCACGTCACCGACATGATAATCACGTCACCGGCATGCTAATATGACGTGTTGCGTCAGACTGGTTTTAAGTTTTCACTTCAATGCTCAATATCTTTATTGCTTTGCCATAATGTGAACTTAGGTGGTCCCCTATGTCGTGGGCTTCTATTGGCAGTCCCCATCACTGCCCATTGTTTTAGTCTGGTTTGTTATGTAGGAAAGGGACACATCTATGTGAATGTGACAGACACAAAACATGACAAAATGAAAAAGGAAAAACGTGATTATCAATCAAATCGGCCTATCACAAACCACTGCCGGACACGGGCCTCTCCTAAGGTGTGCCACAAAATCCGGTTCTCCGCATTCCGCATCCAGTCTCTCCAGGCGGTTTTAGGTCGTCGGTCGTCGATCTAACTGTGGAACTCCCCGTCCTACCTTAACGCCCCCGCAGACAGGCGCAACGCGATAGCGTGACGCGACTCTAGTAGAACAATTTCTATGAAAATTTCATGATAATTGTTCTACCAGAATCGCGTCGCACCGTCGAGTCAGCCTTTACGCTTGCCGATTTGCAGTGTTCACTCAAGGACTCATCCGAAATCGATGACCGATGGATAGGCCGATGGCCGTTAAGCTTCATTTTTGCCTTTTATTCGTCGTCTTTCACTTTAAGTGAAACATCTAAACACAAAATGAATCAAAAATGAATACATTAGTGAACCGATCCAACAATGTTAGAAAGATTACGGCACTCGGCTTTTTTCACTCGCCTACCAAATGATCAAAAAATTAAATGAAAGGAGCAGATGAACGTTCATTCCTACGAAATTTTGTCGTTGTCGTGTGAACGTGGAATAATACCAAAACGAACATTCCCACGAGTGAATGAGTCCTTCAAAAGTTTTTTTTGTTTAGTTCACAATATACCTAAATATATGTTTTAAAAATCCCCTTGAAAGTCAGTTAGAATAATAATGATCGTATAGTTACCATAATTTAGCCGGCAAACATGTATGTTTGCTTATCAGATTACATGCAATATCATTATTTGTTGAACCGCATGAACCAAGAGATAAGGAGGAAAACATCTTGATATCAGAAGTTTCCTTATTATGGTCAATTATTTTTTATTATGACAACACAGGCAAGTGCTTCTGTTCTCAATGAAATAATGATGTGAGTAATTTTGTGACGAATTGATAAAAAAAGAAAGAAAAAATTGATTTTTGTCACGTAAACTTGTGCATACAAAAATATCAGTTAATTAACCTGAATAAGGTAACATGTATTTCTACTAAACAATTAAAACAAAATATAAATAAATGACAAAATTAAATTAAAATGACTACACTCCATCACTAAAAATTGTTATAATTTAGTAACAAAATGTATACTAGTAACGCCATCTATGATATTAAAGTTATGTTCATTGTGACGTTTAATAAAGTAGTTATTATCCGAGAGTGCACGGTTTAATAAAAATCACATAGAGACCAAACTTCCTCTCATTTATTCCATATTACTATTTTTTATTGAGCCAAGAACATAAATCTGAGGAGACTTCCGACACTTGACTAGCCCACTGGCACGTGAGAAACGAGACAGTGTTACTAGCAGACAGTGCATGACTCATCAAAATACAATGATATCAATGGCAGACGAACAAGCGGTCGATGCGTGTTTTCATCTTATTTTAGACTCAGCAACGTGTCGACGCGGCATCGATTGTATGTAAGTACCTGACTTACGAAACGATACGTGCTAGCCCCCAGGTGAAATGATTTTAGCTCATGGAAATGATGATTGAAATACATTACCTAACTATTCTTTGATTTATTTTCATTTTAAGTACAGAGGTTTCGTGTGGTGCCGGACATAAAGAATAGCACCATCCTATTTCTTCCCGTGGGTGTCGTAAAAGGCGACTAATGGACTTACTAGAGAATGGGCAGCAGCGTTCTCTATGCATTTTAACACCATACTGCGACCGCCAACCCGCCTGCCAAGCGTGGTGATTATGGCAACCGTGGATTATGATAATATGATTCGCGGCCGCATCAAATAATTATAATCATCAACACAGCTCTCAGTTCATTTTACCCTATCGAATCACTACTTGGTGAAATCATGACATTTGAGGCCAATTCTAAATTAAGGAGCTGTATTGCTGATTCCAATGATGATATTATCGTCGCGAATCATATTTTAATCAACATCTCTCGCTCTGGGCGGAGCGGGAGTGCGTGTCAGATTTTTACTGACTAAAACCCACCCAGTATTCCTTCATTTGCCTGTGTGCCAGGGCCACGATCTCCCTTTCGGACAAACTCGCAACCCTGGCAGGCATTGGCACTAACGGGCCCCGTCAGTTGGTGCTGACAATTCTATGAGGCGCGACGGCGAGCTACCCATCCCTCATCGTCCGCAGGCCTGCGCCTACGGTGGCCGGAAATCGGCTTGCGACTCCCGACGCCCGGCGTCTCCTGCGGCGACTAGGGGCGCGAGGGCGCGAACCTTGCCTCTCCCTCACGCGTTCCGCCTCCTCCTTCGCAAGCATTACTGCTTCGCAGAAGGAGGTGACGGACTCCCATGCACTCTCATTCAGAACCATGGCCTGAACCAAGGCCGGACGCGAGAGATCGCCAACAATCAACGATCAACATACTGACACTAACCTGCAATTTGTAAAAAACGTAAGAAAATTTGAATTTCGCGGGTTACCATAGAGCTTCCTCCCTAACTTTCTTCGTTACTACCTTTTACCTCGGAAAGATAGATATTCTCGAAGTATTCTCTCGTGCCGATACGAGAACAATTGGAAAAATAACGATTGCTTGGGAAAATCAGCAACAGATTAGAAAAGAACACAGACGAACAAGACAACAGGTACCCTGAAAATTGTACAGGGCCAAAACGGGCTGTTTCAATAAATGTTCCAACAGTGATAATAAATTAGTTAGCGTTGCAGTGCCGGTTTTTAGATAGAACAAATTGAAGCCGGAATAAGTTATTTTATCAAACAAACAAATCCAATCTAATTACATCAGACAGACAGATACTTAATCCGGCGTTAATGACTTGCTTATGAGAATACAAATCGACCTAAACGACGCTTCGCTAATCGGTCAAAATATTTCCAGGATCTGCTTTGTTTCATAACAATTAAATATCTAATCGGATTTACAATTAATTTCCTACCGAAAATTAATCATTGAAATCGGTCAGTAGGTGTCGGAAAATATTTAGTTTTTTCTAAAAATGTTTCTACATAACTGTTTGCTAAAAGCAGTCGCACCGGAACCTGTGGTTTACCGCCAATCAAAGGCTGTAGAGGTATATATATATGGTCTATAATATATTTGCGTCCTTAATCATATTATTGAGTCATCGATCTATTTTTATTCTGCCGTGAACTAGGTAACGATAATTACTTAATCCTGACGTGTGTTCCTTTTATAGATTTTGCTCTATATAATATCTCCACATCATTTAACTCTGTATCTCCACATAATTTTTCCTTTTCCGACGATAATGCTACCTTTTGGGATGTGACTCAATATAGAATCTGAGCCATATTCTAGAACGATACGTAGTCACGAATCATCATTTAAATTTGGATTCCAGTAAAGATTATTAGGAAATCTGACAGTTTTAAATAGAGTTTAATTATCACAGGAAACGGCTAGTCTCATTAATATCCACTGTCGTTCTGCGTTCTTAACGCAGTGACGGATAATCATCGTTTAATCAATACCAATCAACCAGTGTAATCCCAGATGACCCTTTATGGATGTTTCTGTCTTCTGGAAAATCCTAAGCTCTACATAAATTTTCCTACATTCCCATATAGACAGAATAGATCACACTCATTTGTTTGTTTTTCTGGGCAGATCATTGGAAAATTCTGAGGGTCTAAAATGGACGTATCTGCGTAAAATTCATACATCCCGCAATTCTTCTGTTTGACAGCTGCTATTTGACATTAGACTTCACTTTATCAATTCATAATTTGTGGACCATTTTACGAAACTCTATACAAAACTGTCAAACAGATGAATTGCGGTATATGAATTGTACGCAGATCATATTATGATTCTGCCAAAGTGTCCATTTTAGACCCCCTAAGCTCTAGATAATTAGATATCTTTTCTTTACTCCCAAACAGACTGAGAGCTCCGGGTGTTCCAACGAGCTGGGCATAAAAACAAAAAATGAGTGTGGCCTACACTCATTTTTTGTTTTTATGCCCAGCTCGTTGGAACACCCTGAGCTCTCTACATCTTTTCCTACTCTCACAAATACCTATTCTTACAAAAAAGTCCCTAATAGACTTAGCATAACGGCCACACTCATTTGTTTTTATACCCAGCTCGTTGGAAAATCCTTAGCCATCTTTTCCTACTCTCCCAAATAGACTAACTAAAAAGGCCACACTCATTTGTTTCTCTGCCCAGCTCATTAGGAAGTACTGGCGAAAATTAATAATGTTTAAAGGGCGTCTCTAGTATGACATGAACGTAAACATCTGTTGGCACAGGGCGGCCGATCGCTTGATTAATTCCATGGCTAAATCAGTAACGTACCGTCTGGCCATTGCAACTTACGACTGTGATGCTAATAGTAATTTTTCTGACGTGGTTTCGCCGCACGAGGGTTTCCTTTTTAGATTTTGGCTTGGAGAAAGTTTCTCGATCTTTTGGGGGATTTTCCATGGCTTTCTTTTGGATCTTTGGATGATGCATCATCGAGTAAGTGTTATCATTAATATAGAAGAACATCTGTAGGAAATTCGCACGTCTATTGTGCGTAATTAGATGCATGGATGCCGAAAAAACCGCTGTGATGGGAAAAAATTAAACGAAATACGTCCGAAAGTTTTAGTTTGGCAGAATCTTTATGTTATTATGACTTATTTTATTAGTTTACTATGAGATAAACATTAAACTATGTTTACTTTCAGTTCCGGAAAAAGTAGTCAGTTCTTACCTCGACTTACGTATTAATAACTCATGCAATGTACGGCTGGTATAAATTACCATTAATTTCCATTTGTTTCGTTTTCTCGCAGTATAATTTTATTACTTTTCACTGAATGCTGTTCTGCTTCTATGAATGTTATTCTTCTTCTGATGGCTTTTCATCTCATTCGCAAAAGGACGGTATCCCTGATCTGCAGAATGCTTCTAGACAAAATGTTTGCTATTTTAATTGTATAATTTGTTGTTTTTATGATATTGATTTTACATTAAGTGATTACCTATACTCACACACTGACTTATTATTTTAATTATTTTAGGAAAACATATGCTTTTACGATGTTTGTAAATACATATATGTGAGCACCATGTATCTATCTCATAATGAAGTTATTTTTCATTGTTAATTTTAAATTATTTTTACCTATTATGGTCAGGGACCGTACAACCCCGGTTAAGGGTTAAGCCTTTAGAAGGGGTAACCCCTTCAATGGGTTACCTTTATGATGGTGTAACCCATTGAAAGGGTTTTATAATACTTGAAACCCAGTGAAAGGGTTACCTGATAACCCATTACAATGGGTTCTATACCTACTTGAAACCCAGTAACATGAAAAAAACATAATATTATGTTATTTCAATATCCGCCCAGCACGCGTAGTAGGACTAATTCTATCTCTATTCTACCCAGGGGCCATTTTGGTTATCATTTTAGGTTAGGGTTTTCGATAGGGTTTTTCCAAGCATTTAATCAAAAACCCATACGGTGTGGGTAATTTTGAATGGCTTAAATTAAGCCGTTCAAAAGGGTTACCCACATCGTATGGGTTTTTATCAAAAACCCTTTGAATGGGTAACCAAAATTTAATTTAAGCCGTTCATAAGGGTTACCCTTATCGTATGGGTTTTTGTTTAACCGCTTAGAAAAACCCTGTCGAAAACCCTTTCAATGGGTAACCAAAATGGTCCCTGATTATGGTATAGTAATTTTATTCTAGGTGCATCGTCTTCACATAATATAATCATATCATTAATGTACCTACTCAAACAAAATATTGTAAAACATTTTTAAAACAGTAATGGTTGAGTTTCTTGCCTATTCTTCTCCATACGAAACTACCTTTTGGAAGGGGCAACTAGAATCGATTCTATTTTTTTGTAAATTTTGACGTTCAAGAGTGTCTCATAAGTGCATATTTGAAATAAATTTATATATTTGACATTTGTTTGCTTGTGGCAACCGCAACGAAATCTAGAAGTCTAGTAGGATCTCATCTCCGCTTTGGAGGTCCTTTGTTAAATCTGTTATCTAACTTGTTAACTTATTTTCCATGTTTGTTGTTGTCTTGATTTCCATGTTTGTGATGTGTCGTAATGGATCATGATATCCGAAATAAAAATATTTTTATTTTATGAGGAAAGGGAAACTTAGAGTTGCGATTTGTACGTAAGCTTGCATGTAAAGGATCCCTATCTTGTGGTTTTTAGGGTCTGTTCTATTGCAGGGTTCTTATACAATGGAATTTATTTAAATTTCAGCACGGGCGGTGACGATGCAGGATAACGGCCCATTGTTTAATCTTGTTCCGTTTTATCAATATTTTTACCTTTTGCATTATTTGTTTTATTCGCCTCGGTCTGCCATTAATGTCCATGCTCCCTGTCTATGTACGATTTTTTCTCTCAAGAAACGTACAGAAGATTGAAGGTCCCGTGTAAGCAAAATAGATACATACATAGATATTATATTAATAGTTAATCGCTGACTGTTCACACCGCAAGCGAGTATTCGTTTGTCGCAGTGCCGCACTACGCAAGAGAGTACTCGCTCAGCGACTCGCTTGGCGGACAGAACACTCACTGCGAGATTCACGCTTGGTACATATACATACGCATAGCAGCGAGTAATCGCTCGTCGCCGCCACGCACTCGTTGCTCGCCAACTCGTTTTAATGCCTTGAACACACGTACCGAGTAGATGAGCGAGACACTGCTCTCGGCCTAGTGTTCGGTACGTGTAAACACTTCACCGAGTGCTCGGCCGATTAAAAAGCGAGACAGTCGCGCGAACCCTGTTCTATTTACTAAACCGATTGCCCACCCCTGCGCTCCCCGCACTGACTCGCTTGCCCACTCGGCAGGTATAAACATGCACTCGGTTCGTACTCGGTACACTCACATCGCTCGCAGCACGCTACCTACCGTTTTCCGCGATTTTTGTGACCCGATTGATTGTAACTCGGCGCCAAATAAAAAAATACGTGTAAACACATATTCGTCCACCCAACGGTCTCGTCCTAGTATAATTTTGCTGTCTTGCCCATCTCGGTACGTGTGATCAAGGCTGCTAGCTCTACTCACTTCTCGTTACGGACTAACTACATTTATTTAGCTCCATTCGCGTTTCGCTGAACGATTTTGGTCACACTTATACATGACATACAGTTCTGCTTCTATCAGCCGCGTACAGCATCGTGAGATTGTGAAAACGGCGCAACTTGTCGACTAGTAGTCGAGAACCATGTACAACGCTGTTTCGCCACGTTCGGCGCTTAACGTGGACTGTTCCCTACTCCATGTGGACAAGTTGCGACCGCGTACAGCCCTGAACGTGGCACAACAGCGCTGAACGTGACAGAACAGCGCTCAACTCTATCTATATAATTCGCATGATAAAACACATTTGTCAGTTGCAGAATGCTTCATGAAAAATGCGAGCAATTATTTAATCTAAACATGTTCAATACTGAACAGTAACAAACCGTTGATAACACATTGATTCATTACTCTTTATTCAAGGCCCGTTGTTTTAATTCTTCCACGTTTCAAACTAGACATTTACTGGGGTGATTTTGTTTATTTTTCGGTTCAGACTAACCTTGGGTATCATTGTGAAGAGGCTGACGGATTGGCTATCTGAAATAGCTGTTAGTAGGTACTTACCGTTTGAATAAAACATTCTATTAGGTTTTTTTTTCTTTACGTACTACAGATTTTTCATCATAAATATGAGGAAAAATCTGTAGTACGTAAAGAAAAAAAAATCATCTCGTATGTATATCGCTTATTAAAGTTACTGTTTGTATCATTGTTCTTCTACTAAATTAGCGTCTTAAGGCGACGATAACCTACTTTTAATGATTTTATACTGAAGATCACGTCTAAACGAGTAGTTAGGTGTTAATGATTTGAAAAAAATATATGTTAAATTAGAGCATTTTCTCAATAACATAATATGTGAATATTTTAGATTATGTTTATATTACATAGTGAAATTAATTTGTAAAGTTATGTCTAACGCGGATAAAAAACTGAGAATGGCGCAAAATCTACCAAGCGTATTTTTCTAAAACCTTCACCAATTTAAAGATAATTTAATTATTGATCTTTTAGTATACGCGTTTTATTAAAATACCTTTTGTTTTGTGTATAATAAATGAATAATGCGTCAAATGGGGGACCGCGCTCCTTGATGGGCGAGTCCTATTACTGGCTGAACGTACGACGCTTTGCGTGAGCTCAGTACAGAACACGCAAGCTAACCACTCAAGGTCACTGGCATATATCTCCGTCTTAAGTTTCGTTGTAGTCGGTAAAATCCATTAGCATAAAAAGATAATAATCATTGACTATTCTTCCTTGATTATCTCTCTCGGTTTTGTTTTTTTGTCTAATGTCTAGGGCTCTCCTAGGCTCTTAGACAGCACAGTTAAAGATTGTTTTTTCGAATTGATCTTGTCGATCGGGTCGCTGAAATACCCAGGGGTTTACTCCGAACATAAATCCGAAGTATCGGCCGAATGGTCGGCCGTTGCTTAGCCACAGTCAAAGAGATAAGCCAAAGTCAAAAATGTAACTTTAAGTCGGGTAGTCAAATAAGGAAACTATGGAAGTTATATAACGGCCGAACATTCGGCCGATACTTCGGATTAAAACTTCGGAGTAGGCTCCCAGCGGGGCAAGCACGGCCTACTGTGACATGACTTGAGTCACACATATTATCACAGTTTGAGCGATAAAACTGTTTTGTCATAAAATGCTAGTGCAAATTGACATGACATAATTTATCATGTCTTGTCACAAACGTCTTGGGCAGCCCGTGCTCGGCCCGCAGGAGTGTCTTCACTGCCTTGTCATCTGCATAAAAATCAAGTTCCTAAAGTCTAAATTGCCTGCTGATCATATTGACCTTGACCAGTTCTCATACGTAGCCGTACCTGTTTATTGACGCAACATTCCTAATTAATACAGTAAACATTATTAAGTGAAACTCGATAAGGTTTCAAACATATTACCTAATATAAATTTAATATTTAGATCATACCATATGTTTATATTATGTTCAGGATTCTATTGTTGCAGGTTGCAGCTGTTGTCGTCTATACTAATAAATAAAATTGAAGTGTACTTTGTGATGTCAAAATAACAGCTTATTACTCGTATAACAATTTTTTTTGAAGTGAAAACTTATTTAGGCGCGTTGAGCACTTTTCGGGTGAACAAAAATCATGGAACTCGCGTCATCTTCACCGAACGCTTTCCATGAGCTATATGTATACTGCTTTCACTTCTATCGGCAGTCCCCAAACACTGCCCCGCATGTTTTTTTGGTCTGTCTGTCTGTTCTGGCTAATCTCCGAAACCGCTGGACCGATTTTGACGGGACTTTCGCTACTTTAGTAACTTAGGCTATAAGGCTACTTTTATTGCAAAACCCAAGCGGGCGAAACCGCGAGCAGCAGCTAGTAATAAATAAACGTATTCTTAAAGCTAAGTAATAATGTAAAATTATTTGGAAACCAAATCTTTTTTTATGCGACTCACAAATTAGGCTAACACTCTTCAGTTCACCTCTTAGCTGTTCACATTTTCTGCATGGATCTGATTCCCAAATATTTTACGTTTAAGAGCGTTTACGACTTACGGCATTTCATACAAACTTTCAAGCCCTTGTTTTTCGAAATGACTGAATCGATTTTAATGAAACTTAAGCAGGATACAAAGGTCTAAAAAGTTAATTAAGAACATTTTAGGAAAATAGTGTTACAGCCAAATTAGAAAGATTTTAAATTTTCCATAGAAACAGAGATTTCCAGTTATCTGTTTTTAAACAAGACATTTTGAAAATGTTTTTAACTCACTCTAAATTAAATATCCACGCAAGCTCCGCCCCATGCTCCCTGCGACTCCGTTATGTGCTAAACGCTAACACATCAGTAATAAAGTAACTACTAAATAGCGTTAGTCTCAATTCTTATTTCGTTTATAACTAAAGACTTAGTACTTGATCTAGAGAAAAAATATCTGGTGGCTGGATAATAACCTATATTTTCTAGCTGTGAATATTTATTTAGACATAAAAGCCGAACTATCTTGTTTTTTTTTTATTATTTAAAAATAAGACATGATTTTTGAATAAAAATTGTATCGAGCGAAAATATTACAATTACGTAACTGTCTTGTACATGGAACGAAAAAGATCCAATAAATCATATACTAAAGTTTCATTTTGATTGTGTGTGTGACTGTTTCAGAATATTCATGCAAATTAACATAAAAATAGGGAGCCTCCTCTTAAAGCAATTTACATAATACCAGTTTCTTGCCGATGGCACCCTTACAATAAAATTGAAGCAACAAATGACTTGTATAGTCTTAACAGTGTTGGACATGGACAGTGCAATTTAAATTTTTGCTTGAACTTGTGGTATGCACTGGCAATTAAGGGAACGATAACCGACTTTTAATGATTTTATACTGAAGATCACGTCTAAACGAGTAGTGTTAATGATTTGAAAAAAAAAAAAAATGTTAACTTAGAGCATTTTCTTAATAACCTAATATGTGAATATTTTAGATTATGTTTATATTACATAGTGAAATTAATTTGTAAAGTCATGTCTAAGGCGGATAAAAAACTGAGAATGGCGCAAAATCTACCAAGCGTATTTTTCTGAAACCTTCACCAATTTAAAGATAAGTTAATTTTGATCTTTTAGTATACGCGTTTTATTAAAGTACCTTTTGGTTTGTGTATAATAAATTAATAATGCGTCGAATTGGGGACAGCGCTCCTTGATCGGCGAGTCCTATTACTGGCTGAACATACGACGCGTTCTGTGAGCTCAGTAAATAACACGCAAGCTAACCACTCAAGGTCACTGGCATATATCTGCATCTTAAGACTTAAGAATCGAAAGTCCAGAAAGCAGATTCGCCATTTCCAACTCCAAAATCTGTAGAGATCCTGCGTACTAAGTACCAACCTCGTGTTTCATTCAATAACAACGCACATTGTGTTCACAATTACACCTAATTGGTTTAACAATCACATTCCCAGTTGTCTGAACTTGTTAATTATGGTTTCATTACTAGAAATGAAAAGCTCCCTTGTTGATTATTGCAGGCTGTTAAGTGGCACTTGGTATTTTTTTGCAGATGCCAATAATTAGATTTGTAATTGGATGCTGTGGAATGTGATGTTTCACTTACGATTTGAACTTGTAATGTGGCTTGTAGATTTTCTGCAATAATCAGGATGTTGAAAAATGGGCATCACATTGTGATCTTAGAATATTTGCCATTTGGCAAGCATCAAGCTACATAGATTTATTTTATTACGCTTTATCCTCTGGCGTCGAAGCAGGCAATTGTTTCTAAAAGAAACCTACTATCTACTTAGACTCATTTTGCGTTTTTATAATTATTAACGGGATTATTGTGGTCGTACACGTCCATTAAAAATAAATACCGAGTGTGCTTTAGACCACACGACTGAAGTAAAACTTACAAATAGTAATACTAATTTACTTCCGTAACGCTCTCGTCATGCATTCACCAGCTACCTCCCGAAGTCAAGCGTGCCTAAAGAAGTTTTACTTCAAATATGTACGGAAATACGTTATAATTATAAATTTATAACGTTAATATTAACGGAAATTTAAAAGCGTCTTCATAAGTTTCCATACATTTTTTTCCCTGTGTTATCGTTATACCGTGACTTGGACGTAGACGTCCACGATAATATCGTCACGTTAGAAATGATAATAGCGCACATTGGCGTTGCATACAAGACACTAACGTACGAAATACCAATGTGTTATCAATGTTTACTACCACCTGCCTATATTTACTACCGTCTCCATTGAATCTTAAAACTGCACTACTAAAGCAATAAATCACTTTTACAGCCGCTCAAATCTCGAGGAAAACCGTTAATCATGCGCGAAAATAACCCAAAATAGAACATAATCTTCCAGAGTACACGTTTATTGGGGCAGTTTGTTGAACTCCTAACGTGTGTCGGAAACCCTTGTTTATTTTATGAGCATCTACATCGAATCAAGCCAAGTGATATGGATTAATTGAAGATGTTTGTTTCCTGTTTTCGTTCTGTAAATGCTTTGATTAAATCTTTGCAGACCATATTTCTAGCATCTAGTTTGGTGACGACCTGACTGTACCCCAACATATCACATACATATTATGAACAATATGTGTCAACTATGCTCCAATGATGATGAAATATATCGTTAGAGAAAAGTCCCCTCGTAGTAGATACGGCTAAGAAAGAGGAGGAAGAACACCCCTTGGTGAAGTGTGCGTAGTCCCCGGCCAAGTTGAAGCATAAATTGTCCGATGAGTATCATATGCTGCTGTTATGAAAATATCTACAACATTCGAACACCTAGTACACCAGCTACAGCTTGTAGTCCTATGTAATCCTTCTAAGGAAACTAGCTATAAAAACAATGGCTGAATATAATCGCTGCTCATATAAGCAAGTACCTATTGGTACTCCCGCAGTTAATATCAATGATAATATGCGATTGTTAGACTCTATAATATTTAGCTTTGCGAGTTGCGAGTTTGTCCGAAAGGGATATCGTGGCCCTGGCACACAGGCAACGGAAGGAACACGGGTGGGTTTTAGTAAGTAAAAGTCTGACACGCCCTGAGCTCCGCCCTGAGCTCCGCCCAGAGCGGGAGAAGTTATTTGATAATTTCCCACCCCAAAAAAAAATTACAGCCAGCTACCATGAACTTGAATACGCTATTGCACGGCCCTCGATTCATGGATTGCATTGAATTCTACGTATATTCAAGAGTTAGGGTCATCAGAATGATGAAAATATTTGTATTCGTTGACGATTTCGTAAGTTTGTTTCAATAAATATGAACGGGTGCCATGTTAAGTGTTAACCACCACTGAATATACAATATAGGCGCTTGAAGGATGAATGGAGTCCAAAAAACAAGTTGGATGAAGTAATGGGAGCAATGATATAAATAATGTAGAGGAAGTAAATGATAACATGAAACCAGACAGAGAAGGATAGAAGATTCAAACATTTTGTGCTGACTCTAATACTGCCCTTTTTCCATTATTAGTTCCATTACAAAGGGTAGGTAGAGGCCATTAAAGACATAACTTAAAGAAATAATGGTGTTTTTATTAAAATTTGTACTCATAATGAGCGCATAGGTGAATGACATCAACATTTGTCAACGACACTGGAGACATGAGGTCACCTATACTGAGACTAAGAGAGTGTCCGTGGAGTTTCTTGCCGGTTCTTCTACATAGGAACCTGACTCCCTGACCTGACCGACTCGTTAACAATTCAAAAGTGCCTGTAAATGGTTTAATTGAAATTAATGCTTTGAGTTTGAAGACCACACCACAAGAATATATTCATTTTAATTATGTGTATACAGCTACGTTTGCATAATACACAACACGTCAGTACGGAATGGTCATAAATCATCGATAACCGACTTAAAACAAACAATCTATGAAAATAGGTAGCCATTAAATTATTTACGTTTACGGCATTATGAGTGCACTTGATAGAAATGACCGATAGATCCAGAATAGAAAAAGTAATTTAGCACTTTAATAAATTCTAGTTCTCGTCGAGATTTAACGTTGTTTGTTTATACCGCGGGGAATGTAGATCATAGGCAATCCGTTGTCGGCCTAATTTAGCCCATCTTTCACCACCCAATCGAATACGTCACGTTGTTGTGCCCTGAATACGAGTAACTGTTTAAATTATGTCATACAACTGTATAAAGAACTCTTTATCAAGCCAATCTCGTATGAAAGCAGAAATATAGCCATGCAGGACATGGCTATATTTTTGCTTTCAAACTCTTCTTCGAAATCAATAAGGTCTTCGCATGCCCCTTCAGTAACAAGATCAACTTAATCCTTTTGACGTGAAACATTTAATGCGGCAGGTAAGACCGGCTGTTGGCGTGGCGACGCGCACTGGCGCGCATTGAAAATCGCGTTTCGAAGACGGAGTATTTTATGTTTTCTATTTGGTAATATAATGTAACATGCTCACACCATCAAAGATTTATTTTTCATGTCTCACACATTTATTCTTACAATTTCTTGATCCATTACCATTGCTCGAAATATGAACGGTTTCCCCCAATCCCAAGTGTGGTTCGGCTTCAGTAGATTGTATATATTATGCCTTTTATTTAAACTTTGCCTGCCAGCCCTAACTGCAACAGATGCAACCTAGATTCTTATTACGGGCGTATTGCAGTTACAAAACATGCCGTCCATGTCTTGGTATTGTTGTAGGTCGACTGATACCATCAATTAACCTTTTCACCGAACGGATGTGTAGACTTTCGAAATGCAACTGGCGCCAACGAAGAAACATGTTACTCAAAATGGCGTCTTTAGATCTTTTAACGATGTTTTAAGCTTCTGGAGACATTTCAATTTGTTTAGTTTGGCTTCTGGAAGCTCAATGATTCATGTAGTCATCAAAATTTACAACCGCTTAGAAACGTCCTCAAGGTAGCATAAAATATTTGCATATTTGTACTTATACTACTCACCTCATATTGTATATCCACGTCTATTAAAATAAAGTCTTCGACAGTTCGTTTCTATTATAGTCCTAGTAGTTTACGTCAATAGACCGTGAAGTTATTGCCTAGAAATATTGTCAAGAAACGCACAATTTAGACTAAATACTCGTAGTTTAAAACAACAACGTCTATTGACCATCATCACCTTCCTAGAACATTACACAGAAAAACCAAATTCTAAGCATCGAATTTTCCAGAAGAGTAAATTAACTTATAACATCGGAATTTCCATTGTCGTGACTACATTTTTTAAATCCTTTGCTTACAACTGAACGTTTGCACAAAATTGCTATGTTAGAAGATTATTATGTTTGCGTCACAACATCAATTGATCTTAATAAAAGGGGAGTTAAATGGCTCTATGTGTTGCTTCGTTGGTCACGGCCAGTAGAATTGATTGTTTCATTCACTGCTTCTATTGTTATGATCTCGTAATATAAGTGACTTTTGTGTTAGGTGCTGGGGATAAATTGTATTAATACTTAGTCGTCTAAGCTCTTGGATTCTTCAAGTCTGTGTGCGTTTGAAGTGTCATCCTCAAGTCTCCAGACTCTTTAATAGGACTCGAAAGGCATATTGTCTTTTAGAAGCAAAGAAATTACACGATTATTAGAATCTGCTGCAATGATACTTACAGCGATTTGTCCAAAGCCTTTGATGTTTTCGTTATCAGGTAAATGGCTTTGCTTTACCTAATTATAAAATTTGTGTCTGAGCACCATGAATATGATATTATGGATTTGAAACCTCACGTGCACTGGCACTTCCATGGTTCAGGAAGTGCCATTCAAGTTGAATCATAATTCAACTTTGATAATGTGATAAAGTACTAAAAGATAATATTTGCAAAACATTTGCTAGATTTTTTTGCATTATCCTGGTCTTCACCGAACTTTCGTGTTTAGAATTTTAAAACTAAAATTGCTTTGTTATTTTCCAAGGATTTGTTTGGGTTTTAGGGTCAACTTTGATAAGTTTCAAGGATTTGACAAAGCAATTTGTTTTCCGTGTCATGAACACTCTTCAGAAGTTCATAGCCATTGCGTTAGAACTTGGGATTATTATTGATTAAAATAAACGTCCAAGGTAACCCTAGGAGCTTTGAAGAGGAAGAAGAAAGAAATGAAGAGTACAAAGAGTTCTCCATTAATCGCTTCGCTGATTACATTCAGATTGAAATGATTCTTTGGTTTGTATATAATTGTGCTACCTCATCAAAATGCTCTCAGTAAGAGTAGCTTTTGTTTGTATTGCTACAGCAATCATCTGAGCTATAAAGTCATCATTATCTGTTTAACAGCTTTTAGCAGCTACTGGTGTTACAAAAATGCTAATATTTATGGTACATTTAACGGCCGGTCATGTACTTGAGTACCCAAAGTGTTAGCTAAACGTGCATGACGTAACGTCGTAAAAATAAGTACTTACCTACTAACAATCTATGCGACTTTTTATGTGCATAACTTGTACTTGAGACGGATTTTTGTTCATATGTAATTAAACTCCATTTGTAATAAGATTAGACATTTAAATAAACTTGTTTACAGTCCATTCAACAGATTTTGACTTCTATCCCGTAGACACAATGGATGGCATTAAAAGCAAAAACGTGGTTACAATACCAACTGCTTATTACAGCTGCCATTTGTCATGCCACCAACGCATTAGAAGTCAAAATCGGTAGAACGGACTGTAAAATGGGTTTATTTAAATGTCTAATCTTCTTTCACATTTGAAAGAAGATTAGACATTTAAATAAACCCATTTTACAGTCCGATGAAAAGTAAACCCATACTAAACTCCATTGAGTTTAGTATGGGTTTACTTTTCATTCGTAGCTGTTGATTTTAATGGAAGCTGACTCCAAAATAGTTGGAAAGTAAATTTTCAATGTCCAATCATGATTGTCAATCCATACCGGAACAAAAATGGTGGATATGTGACGAATCAATAAATTGTCGGCAGTCCATAACCAAATTCAAACACAACAGAATCAGAATTTCTGGAAATTACACCGAGAGAAAAACGGTGTGGAAAATGAATGATTTTGTATTGCTTGAGTGGTCTTCCAGAGTTACTGAACCTAGGTAGCGGTACAATCATGCATAATAGTCCAATTAAGAAGCAAGAGTGAAAATTTAAGGTCTTCTAATGCCCGATTTGTCATACCAAGTAAATACCGCATTATCCACTTCCACAAAATATACTCCACTATTAAGAAAAACTCTATCACCTTTCGCTTAGATGGTTTCCCGGCCTACTAACATAGTCCACTTTACGTTACCAACTCATAATCCCATTAATAAACGGCTGTTACGACACTCGTGATACGAAGCGGGGTGAACTATTCTTGGCCAAGAACCACGTGGTCCCATCAAATGCTTGATCGATGTCGATATTAATGACGATGACGTGAACTAAATGATGTAAATCGCTTCCATTGATGTCTCCGGAAACATTTTATTAGTATTTTATTTTATTAGCGAATATTACTTTATCATCATATTATTATAATACTACTAAAATGTTTTGTGGTTGTGGATTTGATTTGACTGAATTGATGGAACTGCGCGCTTTAAACTAAAGTTTATTTATATTTTTGGGAGTTCTTAGCTTTGTATCAGATAATGTGTGGTTTGATGTAAGTATATGTTTAATACTAGCCCAAGAGCAATCCTATCCAAATTCGGGAAAAAAATTCAGGTACACAAGTTTCTGCACATTCTAGTGTTAGTATCCCTAAATAGACAAAGGGAATGGAAACTGGCCAGCTGCAAATTCGTCACCTCTCTATGCTATGATTTAAGAATAAAAACTAAATATAATTTAAAAACTATTTTCGATCAATGCATTTCGACATTTAAATTGATCACATTATAGTTCGTATTTTATCGCGGTTACTGTGTGGTGACATTGCAGCCATTTTATACGTGACCATGGCAGACTTTGGTCTAGACAGGGGTTCCCAATCTTTTTTATACTGCGACTCCCTTTACATGTTGTAATTTTTTTGCGACTCCCTAGTAAATGAAGATATCTGCGTGTAGCTCTAGAGTCTAGCAGCTAGACTCATTATAATAATCCAGTTAGAGTAGGTATATAGCTAGTTTATTTTATACAAAGAAAACTCCAAACAATAAGAATCTTACTAACTTTTATTTATTTACAAAAAAAATATATAATTTACTAGGCTAGGAAATAACAGTAGCTACAATTACTGAGATGGTTGTTTGCTTTTCTGAGCATTACTTCTCAAATCGGGGCTGAAATTTTTAAATAGCTACCCTCATTTCTTTTTCTAAATTGATTTGTGAATTGTATTTCGATTTAATGACTGCAACTGTAGAAAAGCCAGTTTATAAAATCTTCAAAGCTGTAGTACTAAGAGTGGGATATTCGTGAGCATACCGGTTCTCGACGCCTAAGACAACGCCGCGACGCCACTGATCGTCGCGACGCACACTTTGGGAACTCCTGGTCTAGATAATTGAATAAACGTAACCTCCGCTTTGACTGATAAAACAGCTGTGTAAAAACACATTTAGCTTCATGTTATTGCTACCTACACAATAATAACGACAGTTTTACTGTTTTACTAACTAACTTCATTCATAAATCGGCTTTTCTTTTTGTCCTACTGAAACTTTCTTTACGATGTGATTATACTTTACAGGCCATGTCGCTTGATGAGGTTTGTGGATATACAAGGTGTAACTTAAATAACACACAACCTCTTAAGGGGTCACTGTACTCAACATAATGAACAACTTTTACTATAAAAAAAAATCAGCTGTTCCCTACATTTATGTTCGCATATCTCATCAAAATGTAGGGAACAGCAGATTTTTTTTCGCGATTTTAGGTTTGTTAGTAAAAGTTGTTCACAATGATGATTGCAATGACCCCTTAATAGGTTGTGCGTTATTTAAGCTAAACCTTGTAGATGGCACACATAATTGGGACACAAATGATTTGAACAGCTAACTCCTCAAAATAATTTGTTGTGTCAATATCTTCAGCGCGTGTCATCCCCTCAGTGAGCGTGTCATCAATTACAGATAAACTGAGGTCATCCCCTACTTAGTTTAATTCCTGTCTAATCAGTGCCGAACGCATCTAGGTCTTTCGTTACCAATGTTACCATTACTTCTATGTTCGTCAACCTACCTGATCCTGGTTAGTTTTCCCCAGCTGAGTATCCCTTTTCACAGAGCTGTATTCCTTTGCTACTGCTAGCAATGTTTCTGCCTAGCGCTGGATGAGTTTAATCATCCACTTTCCGACTACGTATACTTTACTTTGTTTTTTGGCAATTCGGTAGCCTTCAATTCTGAATAATTGCCACGTAATTGTAGACGATTTCTGCTAACGCGTTTATAATGTAATGGCTTCGAGTAGTGTCACACGAGCACCTTAAATTCTTTTCTTTAGAAAAAACGTTGCCCCACACTTGGATTTCTCCTGTATCGTGGGTGCGTTTACAAACATTTAAACTCACATACACAAACAGCCAGACCCGAAACAACTACTTGTAAGTCATACAAATCTTTGTTCCGTGCGGGAATCGAACCCGCGACACGCAGCGCAGCAGTCAATCGCTTAACCACTGCGCCAACCGTGCCGTCGAATTATTCACACTATGCTGATTATGTTGTGCCGGTGTTATCAGCCACTACTTTGTTCCTAACGGTACATGGCAGTAGTTCTAAATGTGTTTTAACGATAATCTAACACCATCACTTTAATGGTCTAACTGAGCGAGTAAAATAAATTACTCTGTGGTTACAGCTACAGTGAAGTAAAAAGTTCTAGAGATTACATTTTGTAGTGTTTTGGATCGATAATGGTTCTATTTTTAGGGTTTCGTACCCAAAGGGTACAACGAGAACCCTATTACTAAGGCTCCGCCGTCTGTCTGTCTGTCTGTCTGTCATCAGGCTGTATCTCATAAACCGTGATAGTTAGACAGTTGAAATTTTCACAGATGATCTAAGTATTTCCGTTGCCGCTATAATAACAAATACAAAAAAAAACAGAATAAAATAAATATTTAAGGGGCCTCCCATAATAACAAACGTGATTTTTTTGTTCGAGAAACTGGCCCTTAATGATTCATTCCATCAGTCCTGTCAACTTCTGTCTACTCTTCAGGCGAATTCGACCAACATTTTATACCTAGAATAATTCTTATCCAACAAATAAATTTTGACGCCTGACAGTTTTTGTATGAAAATCTGTCAAAAAATCATTTTATTCGAAGACTTATTCAGGAGTTGACAAGACTGATGGAATGAGTCATTAAGGGCCAGTTTCTCGAACGAAAATTTTCGCAATATTAATGTGACTAATTGTCAAGCGCGCTTAAACTGCTGCGATTAAAAATTTGGTCATATTCGACCTAGGAAAACGATGGAAGACGGACGTAGGAAACTCCTTTGTGGGCCAGGCTATGAATCCTTGACACTCGGTTCTCTGCTTACTTCTACCAGTCTCAAGTCTTCTTTTATTTATTTCTGCAGTTTTTGACCATCAATAGGTTTAAATTCGCTCACGTGCATATTTATCTTTGTTCCTTTTTCCGGCTGCTTTACTATTAAATTTTATTTAATATTTAGATAACTATGTCGGATATATTTCCTTTGTCTTGTATGACAATAAATGATTACAAGCATATTAATAAATGGGCTTTAAAATTAACCTTTTTTTTTTTTTTTGGGTGGGAAATTATCAAATAACTTCTCCCGCTCTGGGCTGAGCGGGAGGGCGTGTCAGACTTTTACTGACTAAAACCCACCCGTGTTCCTTCCGTTGTCTGTGTGCCGGGGCCACGATATCCCTTTCGGACAAACTCGCAACCCCGGCAGGCATTGGCCCTAACGGACCCCGTCAGTTGGTGCTGACATCTCTTTGAGGCGCGCGTGAAACACAACGCGCCGTCGACCCGGGCCTGTACCCTAATTGCGTAACACAGTTTGAATTGGAATCGGAATGATTTTGAAGTATATTGCTAATCCATTGCTTCTTAAGTTAGAAAATTCTGTCTGCTCAACAACTTAAATAACGCAATGAATTTTGTTGAACTGTCAAATTGAAACCGATTCCTACTGATAGTGTGTTACGCAATTAGCCTGCTGGTCCTTATCGGACGGCGAGCTACCCATCGCTCACCGTCCGCAGGCCCGCGCCTACGGTGGCCGGAAATCAGCTTGTGACTCCCGACGCCCGGGGCGTCTCCTGCGGCGGCTAAGGGCGTGAGGGCGCGAACCCTGCCTTACCCTCACGCGTTCCGCCTCCTCCTTCGCGAGCATTACTGCTTCGCAGAAGGAGGTGATGGCCTCCCATGCACTCTCGCTCCGAACCATGGCCTGAACCAGGGCCGGACGCGAGAGATCGCTGCCGCCGATCGCCTCCGTGAGGACACGGCGGTGCTCCGCCCAAGCCGGGCAGCCCTCCACCGTATGCTCCACCGTGTCCTCCGGGCGATCCACACAGTGGTGACACCCGGGCGTTTCCTCCCGCTTTATCCTGAACAGGAACCTCTCGAAACAACCGTGTCCGGTGAGGACCTGCGTCAGGCGGAAGGTGAGGACGACGTGGCGCCTCTCTAGCCACTCCTCAAAGAGGGGACTTATCGCCACAATTAACCTAGATTCTGAATATTACCTATCTTCTAATGATCAAATTAATTGGTTTGCAGACAAAACGTTAATTTCGTTAGATTATGTAGGCTGGTCCAAATAGTGACATCATAAAAAAATAATTGGATTCCTCATGCCCAGGGGTATCTAAAAATACCCCATGTATGTTCCGCGATTCTTGATAGTTTTTTTTTAATATCTTGAAATTTTAGGGGAACCGTTTAAAAAAAATATATAACTATCTTTATTTTTACTGGGCTTTTTCACATTATTTTTTACAATTTTCTTTGTTATGGAATATTGTTTCAGACGTAAAATAATCACCTTCCTATCATTAATAAATTCAAGATACAAAAACTTTGATCTAAATGGAGGAATTTACGTTCGAGAGTCTTAAAGTAAAAACCGATGCGGAATGTAGGCACAATATAACAAAGTTGACTCATAGTTTCGACGTATCACTCGAACATAAAGGCTTCTACATACCGGCGCGACCTGTCGCGCGACGCGACGCGGCACAAAGGCCCCGCGTGTCGCGGGACGAGCGGTGCCTTTGTGTCGCGTCGCGCTGGTATGTAGAAGCCTTAAATTCTTCCTTTTCGACCAAAATGTTTGTATATTTTTTATATATATCGTAATTTTTATAAATTATATCGTCATTGTGTTAACCTAGTGTGCGTGCATTTTGCGGCCAACAATTGGACGCAATTTTTTTCGACTAGTTCACAGCTTGGTGGCATAAATATGTCTATCTAGACATATTTATCTTTGGTGCACGAGGAAGTTATAATAACTTACCTAATGATATCACTGCATACCTGTATATTGTCGATTTCTTATTTTATCCGATCTTTATTTATTTACCTACACACCTATTCGTTGTAAATGCAAACTCTGCCAGAATATGTGGTGATCGGCAAACGTTGAAATTCCTCGCAAACGCATCATTGGTAGTGTTTGATAGTCGTCTCGTCGAGGTCATTGACCAGACAGAATGCTGAATGAATAAGATAAGGAATAGAAAGTCGATGGAGTTTCTTGCCCGTTCTTCTCCATATTATTATGTAGGTACCTACTACACTTTGGAATGGGCGACCAGCTTCATATTTCTAACTGACCGACTCACATAGGAGTAATTCACATAAAAAACCGGACAAAATTATTTTATATTTTATTTTACTATTTTATGAAATAAAAGTCAATAATTCATCATAATTAGGCATTTATTTAAAAAGAAAACAATTAAAAAAAATTAGAAATATAAGAGAGTATTTACTCTTAAAACAGGATTGGTTTTCAAGAGGATAATCATGAGGAGACCGAATCAATCAGAATCACTGTCTCCGAGTTCACATGTGATTTGGTCCTCAACATCTTCGTCGTCGGAACTGTCACAATTCAGTGTTTTCGTGAGCAGCATACTAATAGCTTCCTGGGAAAAAGACTTGCTTTTCTTCTTCCGTTTTATTCGGTTGCAGCTGATGAAGGGATCAGATGTCAGCAACAGCCTATTTAAAATATCTCTATTGCAGTCCACTCTTGAAAATTTTCTTGCAAAGTCTACGCGATATTTACGGAAATGTTTGTTCCGGGCTTCAGCAGCTTCCTCTGATAGCTGTCCGATTGGTACAATGTGACTTGATATTACTTGAGCGCCATGCATCAGAATCTTGTGAACTGTAGGTGACATAGGATGCCAACCATACAATTCCACGTACAGTTTGGCAGTTGTGTGAGCAAAGTCATCGAATTTCGCCGGATCAATATCATATCCGCTTGATATCACTTCAAGAATGATTTGGAACCTTTTTATCAAATCTATATTTATTCCAGTAATCCGAGATGAGCATTCAGGATTGTCAAAAAATCTTCTCGACGTATTTCCGTCGTTACTATTGCCGTAACCGACTTTGGGTATGTCAACAAGAAGGCCCATCTCTTCTTTGAAGCTTTTTTGTATTTTCTGTTTTGTTTCTTTCAAAACATTTTTGTCTTCTGCCGTTCGGGCTTGCCACTTCTGTAAGGGCGCTTTGTACGCCAGGTGCAACAATAGTTCGAAGAAACGAATTCTCGCGTGCAGAATGGAGAGTCCGAATTTCAGAGACTCTTCACAAACATTACTTCTTTCAAGTTTGTTGAAGTCCTTAGATGTCTGTCCACATATGTAGCATCTCATTGTTGAAGCCGTATCAGTCGCGGCATTGCACACCTTTCCATCGACCATTGTGAGCAAAATGGTGTGATTTATTTTAACGGAATCTTCCATACCAGTTGTTTCTTTGAGATTCCTTGCTTGTTCTTCAATATAGGTGATTTCTTCCTTTGTGATATCCTTTGTTTCGTGAATGAACCGAGCCCGGATAGGACGACAGAATCTCGCTGAAGAAGGCACTGGATTTTGCCATACAAGTTTTCTTGTCTCTCCACTAATAGAAACAACCATTCTCACAGGTACAAGAGAACTTAAAAATATGTTGGCATCATCGTCGCCAGTGTTGGCAAATGTCTGCTTAAACTGTGTCTGGCTAGATCCATCACAGCCCCATTTTGATATTAAGGTAAGATGTTGTTTCTCAAACTCTGATAATGTTTCAATCACTTCTTTTAAATACTGAAGTAGTCGCAAAGCTGTATGGTCCAGCAAAGCTTGAAGTTCCACTTCAAAGCTAGTTTCAGTAACTTTTATGCTATCTTCGGCGGGATAACAGTCCTTTTTCGCTTTTTGTAAAAGCGAATAGCAAGGATAAATTTCTTTTCGGCCACCTTGTATTAATTCCCACTGCCCTCTTGTAAAATTACCTTCTACAAATAACGCTAATGCTTCTTGTGGTGTGTATTTTCTCGCGATTGGTACTTTTTTAGCTGACCGTATTGCTTTTCGGAACTTTTTAGCTCTGGTAGGCGTTGACGTTATTTCTTTCATAATCTTAGACGCATCAACATTTCCCGAAGTACCTTGACTCACGCTTGCAGCGTACGTCAATTCCTCAACAGGTACCCGGTCCCGTAAATCTTTTGTTCTTCGACGCTTGCTTCGAGCACACAATTCTCCGAATTCTTTTGTTCGTCGGCCTGCTTTGTGGGTCCAAGAAGGTAGTTCCAGTGATACATTAAGCCATTCCATATTGTTTTCTACGAATCTCTTATCAGTATTACGGGCTGCTGACCATCTTTCTTTGAAACTGGTCTTGAAATATTTCAAAGAACGGGTAAGAACACTTGTTTCTTCGGGTGGACATGAAGTTAGTTGCGCAAGTCTTTCTTCCAACAACGAAAATTTTTCTTCAATCTTCTTTCCTTTGAACTCTTTGATAATAGTATAGAGCTCCATTCTGGTGATTTTTTTTACTCTTTCCGAAGGATCTATGACAAAAGAAAACAAAAAAATAAGCTTTGTCAGTATAATTATAATCTTCCCCATATTGTTTGAACCACTATAAAAAATTATGGGGTACGTTTGGGGATCATTTTATTCATGTTTCTACTTCCTTAGAGTCTACATTTTATGCCCACATAAAAATTTCGAGGCGACAAGGCGCGACACATAAACAAAAACACTAATATATTTCAAATTTCTTTAAAAAAAAGTCAAAAAAGTGCCGCTGTTTATTGATGGCTATACAAGTAATAAATTTGGAAGAAACGTAGTAAAATAAACTTCAATCTATAGTACTAACCTTCTATATCCATGTCCGAATAGTTCGTCTCCTGTCGTTTGCTACACGAAGCCATTTTAGCACAGAAAACTGATAAACACAAACGAGAGCGCCGAGAACAAAGACACGCGTACAGTGCGATGACTGGGTTCCGACTGACGTTGTGTGGCACTTGCGCGGGAGTTGAGGGTTGGGGGTCTGCCTTTTGATCAACCGGTTATCGTAGGTAAAGAAACATGTATTTTGGGTGCGGTTGGATTAACATCACTATTTTCAATTTTGTCCGGTTTTTTATGTGTAATACGTGTGTGTGCGACTCCTTGACAATTCAAAAGTGCCTGTAAATGGTTTAAAATTGAAATAAATGCTTGTCCAAAATATCAGATTTAAGTATTTAATATGATCAGCGTCGTTTTGCATTTTATTTGTGTTTGAATTAAAATGGCCTCTTTTATACATAAACTACATTTTGTCCGCGGCTTTGCTCGCGTATAGATAGGAAATTATCCTACGGGAACGCATTACCGGGATAAAAAATGTCCTATTATATCCTTACCCAGGTTATATTCGATCTGTTTGCCAAATTTAATTAACATCCGTTCAGCCGTTCGGACGTGAAACCGTAAGACACACAAACAGACAGAAATAGTTACTTTCGCATTTATAATACCTACTAGTATGAATACCAAAAAAATATCAAAAGTTTATTAGGCTTTACAAACAAATTTAATACTAATACCTACTACAGAGTTGAGGCCCCCAAAGACAGGCGCGATGCGACTCCGGTAGAACAATTTCCATTAAATTTTCATACAAATTGTTCTACCAGAGCCGTGTCACGCCTGTCTACGGGAGGCTTTAGTCAGACTATATAATTGATTTGACACGCTATAAGTAGGCCTATAGTTGGCTTTATATAACCTTATCTCCTTTTTGTTGCTGTAAGTTTTGCATTCAAGTTTTTATCATTACTTGCCATTGTATTTTCCTTGGTCTGGGTGAGCTCCCAAGATGATGATAAAATCGCAAAGAATAGATTACGTGATCCTTCCATTTAGCATTATGAAAAACCCGTACAGACCTACATTTCCTTGTCAATCTTTTGCCTTTTGTCTATTATTTTATTTACATTACACTTCACCGCGGCAGTACAGTTTCTTCCTGATATAATTATTTTAGTGACATCCCTTTTCATTTTCTCTAAAGAAAAATCCTAACTGGGAAGAATGGAGGGTTATAGCGTGGAATACACATGTTACCTAGTAGTAGGTACAAGAGCACGCTTCTTTTGAGCAAATGCTACTTAGTAGCATTCAACTTGTATGTGTCATACGAAAAGAGCATGAGTATTTTACAGGCACAGAGAGCATGCAACCTAATAGTAAACAAGCATGTGTTTTCCAGGCTTTAATCTGACTCCTGATGTTCCTCCTCGGATACTCCTCGACCTAAGGTCAAATAAAAACTCACTTCTTCACCACTTAAGAGCCTATAATACCTCAAATGGCTTAGCATGATCCTCCGTTATGTCGAAAATACTGCAGCATTAATTTTGAAATAAATATATGATAAACTTGAGGATTATGTTTCACGAAAACACGATTCCATAAAAAATTGTCTTCATAGAAGAAAAAACCAATGTTACCTCCAAACCGAACAATAAACCGCTGGTATTAAAAAAATACTTCAAATAAGTTAATGAAACTTAGCATATTAACTGAAATAACTATAAAGCAGGTTTTTAATTACCATTATTTTCATCGTAAAAAGAAATAAACTAAAATATCGATGCCTTGGAGTTCCCTGCCACCCTGTCTCGCTTGCTCGCGTGACCGCCAGCTACTTGTGCGAGCGAGATAAAGAGTGAGTTGGCGCTGAGGTAGTATCTACCCTTAAACTACCCAGAAATTGTATAAAATTTGCAACAAAGCAATTTAGAAGCACGACCATTAAATAACCCGTGCCCTAAATGCGTAACACACTATCAATCACAATCTGAATGATTTTGAAGTATGTTGCTAATCCATTGCTTCATATGTTCGGAAAATTTGTGTGCACAACGTTAATAGCGCAATGAATGTTGTTCAACTGTCAAAATGATACGAATTACCCCGCAGGTCTCCTCACTATGATTATTTACACCGAAAGTCTTAAGTACTTCTTACCAATAATACCTTCTGCCAGATCATTCGATTTATTAGTTATGTAACTTCAATGAATACGGTTAAAAACGAAGTAAATAAAAGACAGAGACGCATGCACTTAAAAAAGAAAATATAAAATTATAAAGTTCAGGTTAAAACATAGAAAAATGAAATACATAACCAGTCATGGGGACAGCCGACAGAAGTGACAATAATTTTTATTTATCACTCAACGCTCCTAAAGAAGTTTTCACTTCAATAAAATAATGATTATCTAAAACACAGTTTAAACCATGCACTGTGGATATACACAAATTAAACTTTTCACGTGGTCTATTTAACCTCACTACAGCATGTCGGCGCGGGCATGTCGGTGACGCGAACCCGTTTCGTCCATACGTTTTGTTCTTAACAGCACCATCTTTTGTTTCCAGTTCTGTTCGAGGCGTGCCACAATGAGCCCACGTGCTTGCAGGACCGCGCTGGTCTGGAAGCCATCACAGCGCTGCATCATCAACTCGATGACGATGCCAACGGAAACGTCGACCTCAGCGAGAGTGATGATGTGAGTTCATGACTATGACTTTATTCTGTTGTCTCTACTCAATACCATGTTTAAAATCGAGAATCACGCTTGACCAATAGAAATATTAAATTCATTCATTCATTCATTCACTGACAAGCAACGCACAGCCTAAACCGCTGTCTAGAAGCATTAAATTTTGCTAAATTGTTCCTTTTATAACGATGTTAAGGCGCTGACAAGAGGCAAATGATAAAAGTAGGCTTGTCTTAAACAAAAAATGCCAAATCTATAAAGTTTGTGGTAGCGGCAAAATATAATTATGTTTTTCTTGAACATATTTCTCAGAACTTGGTTGTGACCAAAAACGTTAAAAAAATCTCAATAGAAATTAACTGTAAACTAACCCTTTACTTTGAATTTCAATCCAAAATATCTGCATTAAATATCAACGTACGGTTGGTATTTAATTAATAACAAGAACGTCTTATTTGTATGCAGAACTTGGTTTGTTTTTTTATTTTCGAATACTCAACTCATTTTTGAGTATTTTTATATAATTGCTTCATATTTTGTAATAAATTACAAGTGTTGTGTCATCGCGCATCTCTTTCTTTCGTATGCAGTCTGACAGTGACAGCGGTTTACAGTGTCAGCGGCTTAAAGCGCTAAAGATGGATTTTTTTAAATTCACCCCATAAGTTATACAGTGTAATAATGTATACGGTGTGGCGAAAATTAAGGTTGTGGTACAGACCATTAAACTGAAGAACTTTCTCCCGGGGACCACCTTGGCACATCAACGCGCAACCTGTAACCATGGATTCAGTACATTGAACCCGAGTTGAAATTTCTCGTCTATTGTATGAAACAGCAGATTTTTTTTTCATAACCGATGATAAACTACTTTGGGGTCCCTGAATTAAAACCGGACAGTCTAGCTAGATGAAGACCGTATTTAAACTTTTAATTAGTGGGCAAATGGCAAATAATAATAACGAATAAAAAGTTATACACAATGAGCAATAATAATTTTTCACATCGAAAAGGCACCTTCATTGTTATAACAAAGTAACAATTTTAATGTCTTTAATTGCGCTACAGACGTGGCACGGGAAAATAAGGATTATGTTAGACTTTTGCCGTGGGACAGTAGAGGCAAAAGAAGAAAAAGAGACCGGCCAAGTGCGAGTCAGACTCGCGCGAAGGGTTCCGTACCATTCTCTATAAAAACGGCAAAATAATCACGTTTGTTGTATGGGAACCCCTTAAAGATTTGTTTTATTTTAATTTAATTATTTATTTTTAAAGTGAGTATATATCTAAAGATTCTGTGAATATTTCAAGCATCTACCTGTTGCCCTTATCAATATCGAGCAAAAACGAGCAAAAAAATCAAGTTTGTTGTATGGAAGCCCGCTTAAATATTTATTGTATTCTGTTTTTTTTGTATTTGTTGTTATAGCGGCAACAGAAATACATCATCTATGAAAATTTCAACTGTCTACTTATCACGGATCATGAGATACAGCCTGGTGACAGACGGACAGACAAACAGACAGTCGGCGGAGCCTTAGTAATAGGGTTCCCGTTTTACCCTTTGGGTACGGAACCCTAAAAATGTCCTTCAAATCACAGATAGACGCAACTTACGCAAGTAGGGTTGTCAGGTGTCCGGTTTTTTACAATAGTGTTCGGCCAAATATAAACAAGTCCGGCCTGTCCTTTGGCCCTAGCTTTTGTTAGGCTTTTGGTCAACCCCTTTTGGTTTCACAATCTCTTCGTCATCCGCCTCTTTCGATTCGTCGGTTTAAACTTTTAAAGTGTTTTTCTTCTAAATATGTAATTTTTTTTAAACATCCGTTCGTTTTCATACTCCGATGTCACTTCGTGGACAATAGTGTGGTGGGTTATACGTTTTTTCGACTATAATAAAACTACTTTTTGTAAGTGCTGTAATGAACCTACTTATAACTGTTTTTTGTCCCAAATAAATCCCCCACCCCGCCAAAAGATGCCGAATGAAAGTACAAATTACTTTAGTAAGAACATAATTCATAATATCATAACATATACACTTGAGAGCAATAAAATCGCACACCCCTTGTAATTTGGTTTATTACTGATTGTTTTCTAAAATCGAAAGATATTGAGTAAAAATCATTAGACAAAATTAAAGCATACAAGCTTAGCTTTACAAAAACATAAAATTAAAATCATTGACCTTCACGTAACTTACAAAAACCGACCGTACACCGAATTCCCCAAATTCACGCGTTTGCGTTGTCACTACTTGCACCCTTAGCCGCAGGTATAAAAAGGTCAGTTTATTGGAATTTTTATTCAGTTGCATACCGACGGTCAACGTGATAACATCTCTACTGGAAGCATACGGATTTACTGGAAAAATATGGATACCACGCCCGCAGAAGCCGCTCAAGTTATTGCCTTGCTCGAAGCAGGCCATAACCAAAGTGAAGTTGCTCGACGGCTAAATTTGAGCCGCTACTCTGTTCGTCGTGTATACCAGAGGTTCCAAGAGACCGGTGGCTACATTCGGCGACCAGGATCTGGCCGGCGACGCACAACATCAGAGCGTGATGACCGCTTTCTTGTGACAAGGTCTTTGAGAAATCGGCAACTGAACGCGGTTCAACTGGGACAACAGCTTCGAGAAGTTCGCAATGTCAGTATAAGTCGGTGGACAGTTCGAAGAAGACTAGGTGAAGCAGGAATGACTTCACATCGCCCAGCAAATGGTCCCAAATTAACCACAGCTCACCGACAAGCCCGGCTACAATTTGCTAGGGAACATTTAAATTGGACGTATGACCAATGGCGGGCTGTTATGTTCTCTGATGAGTGCAGAATGACTTTACATGGTCATGATGGATGCTCTAGGGTCTACAGAAGGTCATCAGAGCGATTTTCACAATGCTGCATAAGCGAACGTGTGGCTTTTGGAGGTGGATCGTGTATGTTTTGGGGTGGCATAATGTTGGACACTAAAACTGACATTGTATTCATCACTACGGCGAATACCGGCCCGAGATCGAGAAGTTTGACGGCTGCACGATACGTCGAAGAAGTGCTCGAAGAACATGTGAGGCCGCTTGCGTGGCTTATGGGAGAAGATTTTCTCTTAATGCACGACAACGCCAGACCGCATGTCGCTAGAACAGTTTGCGACTACATGGAAGATGTTGGAATCACCGCGATGGAGTGGCCAGCTCGTAGTCCTGATCTCAATCCGATTGAGCATGTCTGGGATGAGCTAAAAAGAAGAGTTCGAGCAAGAAGCCCTGCTCCTACGCGCCTCCAAGAGCTTCAACTTGCCATTGAAGAGGAGTGGAACGCCATACCACAAGATTTCATGGTGAAATTAATACGGTCCATGAAAAACCGATTAAGAGCTGTAATCAAGGCTAGGGGAGGGAATACACCTTATTAAAAAACAATTTGATCAAGCATTTTGAGTTTTATTTTTATTCTTTGTTAAGCTAAATTGGGTAATTTTATCCGTATGTTGGGTTTTGTGCCCTAAAACTCCCTATGGGTACTTTTTTTACACTGTATTTGATATCATTAGAAAGGTACTGAAGTAAACATTCAAATAGTGTAAGTTTTATTTTAATATGTATTCACATTTATGAAAAAAACTGCTTTAACAACAAAAAGTCAACGTGTGCGATTTTATTGCTCTCAAGTGTAATTTATTAATAATAGAGTAAGTATCAAATGAATAACAGTAATAAATACCCAAATTAGTTTTTTTTTTTCTTTTAATAGCCTGTCAGGATTTCAGAGAAAAATGTCCGGCTAAATTTAAACCTGTGTTCGGCTTTTCTATTTTTGGGCCTGGCAACCCTATACGCAAGTCTATACTTATCCTACTCCTTACATATTTTCCTCTCAAAACAAAATCTAGACTAAATCCGAGACCTGCGGGGTAACTGCGTAACACTATCAGTAGCAATGGGTTTAATTTTGCCAGTTCAACAACATTCATTGCGTTATTTACGTTGTTGAGCAGACTAATTTTTCGAATGTTGGTATTTACTCGATTTGAATGTGCAAAAATGAATCGATTCTTACTTTCTGATACTGGTTTATCTTCAGACCCAGGTTTAAAACAAGGAGCCATTATTGAATTTAGAACTTTATTCCGACTATGGTAAAGTTCTTAAACACAAAACTGACCACTTAGTACCGAACTAAGTTTTCAATTTTGTTTATAGAACGGTATTTCAATCACAGCTACGTTCTTATTACAAAACCTGTCAAAATATAAATCTTGTTTTGTAATAAGGCGGGTCAATGTTTAATATTAAACCGACAACTGCCCTGTTAGTTTTTTTTTTATTTGGTGCGTTAGGACTAGGAGACACCTAAAACTTTCCCTGTGAAACGTCAAATATAATTAACGTTATTTAAATTGAAAGTACTGCTTTTTAATTCACGCCCGTAACCTAATTTCCTACATCGAACATAATTGTGAAGAAATGGATTAGCAATACATACTATACTTCAAAATCATCCAGATTGTGATTAATGGTGTGTTAAGGCTTCTACATGCCAGCGCGACACGGCACAAAGGCCCCGCGTGTCGTGGGACGAGCGGTGCCTTTGTGTCGCGTCGCGTCGCGCGACAAGTCGCCCCGGTATGTAGAAGCCTTTATGCATTTAGGTACTTTTTAGGTTTACTCCAAATATCATGTTTACGTGCTAATAGATTTCTCATCGCATAGAACACTCAGAATATTATGAGATTTAGAGATAACTTCCTCATATCAAGGTATAGTCGCCGGCACGAAACGTGGCAAGGTTTTGGCGTAGTGGGAGTAAGTTCACGCATGTGCAACGTGGCAAGGTTTTGGCTTAGTGGGTGTAAGTTCACGCATGTGCACATAATGCAACAATTTGTTTTTTCACTTTTATTGCTTGTAATTTTCTATGGTTATTGCCAGAATTTATTTGCAAACATGTCTGTTTAGAAGAAAGCTAAAGAAAGGAGAGAAACATCTAACGATTCTTGTCAAGTTACGTGCCGGCGACTATACTTCGACTTTAGGTACAAATACGCATGTCCTCCTAAAAATAAACCTGTAATCAAAATAAAAAGCAAAAATAAGGAAAACGATTCACAATTATTTTGCTATGTTTAGGTATGTCCCGTGGGTCAAGGTTTTGTCCTTGTTTATATCTAAGCCACATAGCCTTGCTTTAATTGTTTGACCTGAAATAAATGTTTCTGCCTCGTAATTCTAAGCATACATTGGTTATCTGTTTTTCTGAATTTCGTAGGCAAATAAGTAATAATTTAGGTTATAAAAGTTCAATATTCTTATTATTTTTTTTTTGCCATGGTCCTTATTTCAAGACAGTGAAGTGTCGTACAGACTAGCGCGATATCGCAGGGGTGACAGGCAGCGCGACCCTTGTCGCGCCCGCGATATCGCCCCAGTCTGAATGAGCCTTAAATTGGTAAACACACATTATGTGGGCGTCCAAGCAAAACGGTCCAGTTCTCGGCATTTAGTTTCAGAGATATGTATACAATATGTGAAAAATTTATATTTCGTGATTTTAATTGATTATTAATTAATGCTCAGTTATCTACAAGTTCTTATAGTAAATGGCTGTATAATAATATGATGTTGCTAAGTACCAGAGAGAAAAGAAAAGTTTAGTAAAAAGTTACCAGTGGTCTATGTCAAATTTGAAAAATGCTTTTTCTCAAATCAAGCTTTTTCAGAGTTTCAACTTCAAAACTCTGTTAAAAAAAAATGTGCGTTTTTTAATATTTTTTTGATCCTTATTATCAATTGACTATTCCTAGATACCGAATCTAGTCTTTAAGCCGACGATAACAGACTTTTAATGATTGTATACTGAAGATTTTTTCAATAATTTAATATGTGAATATTTTAGACTGTGTTTACATTACATAGTGAAATTAATTTGTAAAGTTATGTCTAACGCGGATAAAAACTCAGAATGGCGCAAAATCTAACAAGCGTATTTGCTAAAACCGTCACCAATTTAAAGTTAATTTAATTATTGATCTTTTAGTATACGCGTTTTATTAAAATACCTTTTGTTTTGTGTATAATAAATTAATAATGCATCAAATTGGGGACAGCACTCCTTGATGGGCGAGTCCTATTACTGGCTGAACGTACGACGCGTTGCGTGAGTTCAGTACAGAACACACAAGCTAACTACTCAAGGTCACTGGCATATACATATCTCCGTCTTAACTCAATACCCCTTTTGCTTGGACATATGTTTACAGGTAGTAAATGACCACAGGCTTTCTGAAGCAAGTGAAACCACAAACCGGTTGGGATGATACGAGACACCTTATTACTTAAATTACTGGCCCTGACAAGGGGCAGCTTTCGAATAACGTCGGAGGAAAAAGTCTCTTTATTAAATCTTTAATTTAATATCTTTTTAGTAGCCGGTAAAATGGTCCCTGTGAATGAGCTCGTCTGGTTAAAGTTAAAACCATCATTACCTATTATTTTTTATTAATTTATTTATTTATTCACTCACTCAGACAACAATGACCTAGGTATTTGTTAAGTTAGGTACAGAAAAAAACTTAAAAACTATGTTAGTTTGTTACAATAACTAAATACTGAGTTTACAGAAACACAATATTTACATGTTACATTCACCCACCTTTAACTGATCCGTTTTTTTTTATTTATAATATATTATATAAAGGGCTTCGTCGCTTAGCGACCACATCGCCCAGTGCAGAAAAATTGATGATTACTATCCTAAGAACACTGGAAAAGCAAAGATGGATGGTGCGATCCGTTTTAAACGGTATTGTTGCCAATGTAAATACAAAGCTAAGAGATATCTCATCTTTTACCTCATCGAGGCGTGGGTATATGAGGCCACGTGGACCATAGTGGCCTAACTACATTTTTTACTATTTGAGTTTATAATCTTGATTGAACCAGAGTGGTCTAAAAGTGATTCAATAATTATTCTCTAGTAATTTTATTCAAATTAGAATATTTTTCTATAAAAGTATAAAGAGAATTATTTTTTAACAGACCTTGGCCACCGATAAAAGGATTTAAACTACTCAAATAAGAATTCAAGTTAGCTGTTGACTTTAACAATTTTAACTCATTTTCAAAATGTTTGCTTTGATCAATTTTAATCAAGTCATGCAATGCAAGAGCCATCTCCTCGGGAGCTAAATTCCCTACCCTACCCTTTGTTATCATTCTGATTTTTACAATTAAATATAAAACGATTGACATAAGCCATTTTTATAGATTCCAGCATATTATTTAGCAGGCTTTATTCCGCAGAGTGCCAGTTGATTAAAAATCTATTGTTTTTAGTTTTTTATGATAATCAAAACACTTATCTAGCGAATTAGGCCACTATGGTTCTCATGGCCGTTGCGAGAGAAAACTGAAACGGCTTATAGGCACGCCTTTGCGATGTCTCTGGTATTTCAGTCCATAGGCGCTGAACAGGTCAGACCTACATGCTTATTTACCACCCATGCAATAGCTTTGTTTATAACCTGTAAATCCTGTTTCCAGTTCCTTCGAGAAGAGTTGCAGTACGACAGCGGGTATGAGAAGCGGCAGCGCGCGTTCCATCACAACGATGACATGCACATCTCCGTCAAGGAGCTGTGGGAGGCGTGGCTCAGATCTGAGGTCAGTACATCCATACACATACATACTTCATTTATACATATAGTCCTCCAGACCGAATTTCGGCCATGGCGACCAATCTCAGCGGAGACCAGCCTTCGGCGCGGGAGATATTATAGTGGTCAAGTGTGTGCAATCTCTCTTCCCTCACTCTCATAGTCCGATGGGACGGCAATCCGACACGACCGGAGCTAGATCGGGCGCAGAGCCAACAGCTTAACGTCCTTTCAGAGGCACGGGGGTATCACATGCCAACTTCCAAATTCTGGGCTGTTACTAAGAGACTCCTAATGAAAAAACCCTAAAACATTTTGCCCGACTTGGGAATTGATCCTGCTCAGAAGTCGCGCTTGCGCACGAGACCAACTGGTCAGTCAATTACTATCCTAACTAATATTATAAATGCGAAAGTAAGTTTGTTTGTTACCTTTTCACGCCTAAACCACTGAACCGATCATCCTGAAATTTTGCATACAACATTTGTACTCATCATTTTGAATTTTTTTTTCTATGGGGCCAACCTTGAAATCGCGAAATAAAAATCAGCTGTTCCATACATTTTGTCGATTTAAGTGAACACAAATGTAGGGAACAGCGGTTTTTTTTTTTTCGCGATTTCAAGGTTGGTCCCATAGACAAAATTGTTCAAAATGATGAGTACAATGACCCCTTTTCGGGTTTAGTATAAACAAAAACTAATATTGTATAATAACTGAAAAGGAAGAACATCGTAAGCGACATAAATAAAAATTTACAGGAGAGGTATTTTATTGATTACTTTATTGATTTAATTTAATTATTTATAGAAAAAGTGAAATACCTACATTATGTCGCTTACGTTGTTCTTTCTTTTCAGGCTCGATATGTTGTCAGTCGTACAGAAACGGACATAGGTTACCTTTCATCCCGAAAAAAAAAAGCATGTTCCCGAGGAAAACAACAATAACGTTCTTATGATAGTAGATGGCGCCACGTGTCTTTGAACCATGATTGAGTTATATTTTAATATAGAAATTTTAGTAGTGTGTTATGAGTTTTTGCCACCAAACGCCAAACAACAAGCAGAGTACAACCTGAATTGATTATCAAATTCTAAATTAACGCGAGTGAAGCCGCGGACAAAGGCTAGTCTTATTATAAATGCGAAAATAACTCTGTCTATCTGTCTGTTGTCACCTTTTCACACTTTAACGTTGGTACGGTTTTCAGGATATCTGGCACACAGTCCAATGGCCTGGGTTTGGACATAAGATACTTTTTAAACCGGTAGTTCGTTCCCTTGTGATTATTTCCGGTCTCCACGTGAGCGAAGCCGCAGGCAAAAGCTAGTATACCATAGTTTCGAACGATCCAGTACCTGAAAATAGAAAGTGCTTGATATTTGTTGGAGAAACAGAGTTGTTTGTCTTTCTCTAGTCGACTCTCTCAACTCAAAACTGACAAATATTTTTTAACTCGCAGTGCTATAAGTGTCGTTTATCGATGATCATCTCATCTCCCACCCAGAACTCTAACGCTGGTTGCACACCTCCGGTACGAAACCATAGCAGCGAAACCGCACTAGTTCAATTCGCGACATGACGCGAACCAGTAGAATTTAACTACTGTGGTTTCGCTGCTATGGTTTCGTGGTGGAGGTGTGCTACCAGCGTTAATCTTCGATGAAGTCCGCGAAACTGTGTTTGACTTGATCAGAATTGGTTATTGGTTAGCTTTTACTATTAGTTATTGTCAAAATCCTTTTTATACCAAACGTCAATCACTTTCCATCAGCAAACTTAGCATGACGCTTTCTATTTCTACTCTACAGTAGAATAGGAATCGCTTATCTACCGAAAATGTTCTACTGTCTACACGGAAACGTCTTTTTGTCTACTCTTCCGTCGACAAAACGCTTCTCTACGGTTCTCGTTCTAAGCCTGTAGGTGAGATTGGGTTCAAGAACTCAAAATGACCAATTTTGACATAAAAATCTGGATTCGATGCATTCTGAAAATGACGATCAAACATTTCTGATCTTTTAGAATAGTCATAAAATATATCAATGAAGTGGAGCCACTACTGACGACTGACTTTAGAATCGTTAGTTTTCGTATCTTTTAAGAGCCTATACTACCTCAAATTGCTTAGCATTAATTTTGAAATAAATATATGGTAAAGTTGAGGATTAATGTTAAGTACTATGTTTGACGAAAACACGATTCCGTAATTTTTTTCTTCATAGAAAATTATTCCAAAGTTACCTCCAAACCGAACAATAAACCGCTGGTATTCAAAAAATACTTCAAATTAGATAATGAAACTTTGCATAATAACTGAACTTACTATACAGGAGGTCTTATGTTATTTTTTTTTAATTATCATTATTTTCTCCGTAAAAAGAAATAAACGAAAATAAGTCTTGGAGTCTTCTCCCTGCCACCCTGTCTCGCTTGCTCGCGTGACCGCCAGCTATTTAACGCTCAAGTAACAATAACATAACTTATTAATGTTCTAAACTTCAATTACAGGTGCACAACTGGACGGTGGAGCAAACGGTAGAATGGCTGTCGCAGTCAGTGGATCTGCCTCAGTACAAGACCCTGTTCCTTCAACACAAGGTCACTGGCGCTACTCTGCCCAGGTAACAAATTAATATTCAACACTACATCTCTATTTAATAAAAATCTTAAATTCACTGACAGACAAGGCACGTGAATTCCTGCACAAGAGTTCCTTCTCCACAAGAGGTGAAATTAAATTAACTAGAGAAACTCCGCAAACATGATGGTTATCGATATCTAAACATAATAAATAAATTGATTTGATGATTTTTTTAGGGCATTCAAGCGCTGGTAATGTAGTCAGTTTAAAATTATCTGGTTTTTTTTTTTGTGTAATCTTCACAGACGTGATGGGTATCGATATCTAAACCAGGGACCATTTTGGTTACACATTGAAATGGTTTTCGATGGGTTTTTTCTAAGCGGTTAAACAAAAACCCATATTATATGAGTAACCCTTATGAACGGCTTAAATTAAATTTTGGAAACCCGTTTTCGATAACAATCCATACTGTGTGGGTAACCCTTTTGAACGGCTTAGTCTAAGCCATTCAAAATTACACACCGTATGGGTTTTTCTAAAATGGTGACCAAATGATCCTTGGGTAGAATAGAGATAGAATTGGTCATGCTACGCGTGCTGAGCGGATATCGAAATAACATAATATGATTTTTTCATGTTACTGAGTTTCAAGTAGGTATAGAACCCATTGAATGGGTTATCATGTAACCCTTTCACTGCGTTTCTAGTATAAAAGTCTTTCAATAGGTTACATCATGATAAAGGTCCCCCCCCCCCTTCAAGGGTTAACCCTTTCGAAAGGCTTAACCCTTAACCGGGATTGTACGGTCCCTGATCTAAACACGATAACACAAAGAAAAACTAATTTTCTCGACGCATACTTCAAGTAACAACACTACAAGCGGTCGATGACCCGAAAAAAAATCATCTTAGCTTTTAATTTTATATTTTGTCGTGTTTAGAATACGATACCCATCACGTCTGCGGAGTTTCGCTAGTTAATTGAACTTCACCCTGTATAGCGAAAAAAAAAACGAGCACTAGAGTATTTTTGAAAATTCATCCCATACAGGGGTTAAAAAGGGGATAAATTTTTGTATGCAGGTTCCTAACTTCTGCCGATGGAAAATCCCATCAGGCGCAGGGCTGATTATTGCAATAAAAGAGCCTCCACGAGTGTATTACTATGCTTTTGTCCGGTGCATCCTGCTGGCTTAGCACGAGAACCATAGAGAAACATTACGTCGACGGACGAGTAGACAAAAATGACTTTTCCGTGTAGACAGTAGAACTTTTTTGGTAGACAAGCGATTTCTATTCTACAGTAGAGTAGAAATAAGCCTGCTAGACAGTCAGCCGCGTAGTTACGCGGCACGCGCAGTAATGCAGTAGTAAAAGATTAGCCAGTCGGTAGATAAGTTTAAGTACCGACTGGCTAATCTTTTACTACTGCATTCAGAGCTCATATTCCAAGGCAGTCGCTCCATGTAAAATACTGGTATTCAGCTGGCAGACAGATGATGATGACTATGGTCTTATGAAACTAGTAGTAATATTTAGTAATAGTCTTCTAATTCTCTCCTAATATTTAGTCGGAGGAGCTCGTGGTTAATAGCCTATACTACCTCAAATGGCTTAGCGTGATCTTCCATTATGTCGAAAATACTGCAGCATTAATTTTGAAATAAATATACGGTAATGTTGAGGATTAATGTTAAGTACTATGTTTGACGAAAACACGATTCCATAAAATTTTCTTGATAGAAAAAAAAATCCAAAGTTACCTCCAAACCGAACAATAAACCGCTGATATTCATAAAATACTTCAAATTAGAAAATGAAACTTTGCATATTAACTGAACTAACTATAAAGCAGGTCTTATGTTTTTTTTAATTACCATTATTTTCACTGTTTAAAGAAATAAACTAAAATATCGGTGCCATGGAGTTTTCTCCCTGCCACCGTGTCTCGCGTGACCGCCAGCAGTAGTGTGCGAGCGAGATAAAGAGGACTCTTTAAGTAATAACAGCCGCATGGGTCGATCCTTCAGGTTAAGCTACGCTTACCGGGGTTGGTCTCTGGATTGGTGACCATCTTTACATACCGAGAGTCCTCCGTGCCTCGGAAAGCACGTAAAGACGTTGGTCCTGGCTGTCATTCGTGGACAGTCGTTACGGGTTGTCAGAATCCCGAAAGTCTGACAACCAGTCTTACCAAGGGGTATCGTATTACCCAGTAACTGGGTTGTGGAGATCAGATAAGCCCCAACATAGTTGGGAAAAGGCTAAGCAGATTGATTGATTTGGTGGGAGTAAGCATGATACATATCAATACCGAGACTGAAATCAAACAATAAAAAGATTTAATCACAGAAAAATGCAGGTAAATATTCTTTTAAAATTAAATGGAGCAACTGTCACTCAAGCCAAGTTTATCTAACTGGCAAAAGCTCCTGTCAAAATTGTAGACAGTCTACCTCCATTATTATTTGCCTAAGAATTTGTGGCACGTGGCGTGATAACAAGCCAGTTGTCATCTTTGACATAACCGGGTTATCTTGTTTTGCATGACCCTTGGGTGTCGATTGGGTTCCGAATGTCGGACGAACACTATCCTTCAGACCAAATTTCGGCCATGGCGGCAAATCTCAACGGAAACTAGCCTTCAACGGAGATATTATAGAGCACAAATGTGTGCGCAGGCACAGGTGCACTCTCTGTTCCCTCACTATCATAGTCCGATGGGACGGCAAACCGACACGCGGGGAGAGATCAAGTGCAGAACCAACGGCGCCACGTGCGCACCGAGGTACGGGAGTGTCACACTACTAACTTCTAAACTCCGGGCTGTTACTGAGAAATCCCTAATAGAAAAGCCAATAACACTTTTCCCGACCCGGGAATCAAACTCAGGACCCTACGCTCAGCAGTCGTGTTTGTGACCACCAAGCTTAAGTGGTTAAAGGTTTTGGAACACAATTAGCTACTAATTTTAAGCACAGACCACCTTTCGCCCAGTCATCATCATGATAATATCAGTTCACTTGGGCTTTTCAAAGACTACTATAGCGTGCAGGAAAAATACTCCCGGAGGGATCGTGAACGGCAATTAATCAACTACATGAGGTACTAACAACTACATAAGGTACCAACAACTACATGAGGTACCAACAACTACATAAGGTACTAACAACTACATAAGGTACCAACAACTACATGAGGTACCAACAATTACATGAGGTACCAACAACTACATGAGGTACCAACAACTACATAAGGTACAGTCAGCATCAAAAGTCGATGACCACATTCAAATTTTCAAAATCACTGTACATTATATATTATTATTTATATTATTGATTTTGAAAATGTAAATGTAGTCATCAACTTTTGATGCTGACCGTACCAACAACTACATGAGGTATCAACAACTACACGAGGTACCAACAACGAAATGAAAAGACTGGTTGTTAGTCTTTCGAGTTTCTGCCGACCCGTAATGACTGTAAAAGATCCACGAATAACAGCTGAAACCAACAGCTTAACGTGCTTTTCCAGACACGAAGATGTCTTGGCAAAGATGGTCACCCATCTACGGACCAACCGCGGCAAGTGTAGATAATACACTGGACTTTAAAAGAGACTAACCTCTGAATTTGTTTCGGCTTTAATTCTTCTCGAGAGAGTCAGATAGGAAACGCCGACAACATCTAGTTTTTAAAATATGATTGACGTGTAAAAGTGTTTGTACAAACCTTCTTACAGAATTACATTTATCATTATTATTTAGGTGGTAACTTAAAAAACAATGAGATCATTATGGACCCTGTCGGGCACAGCAAATTAGGAGGAGAGAGGAAGCTTTGAAAACTTTTACCCCTGCATCCCTGTGTCTCGTCAACCACTTTTAAGGGATTTTACATACATACATACAACTCAGTGGAGTTTCTTGCCCATTCTTCTCCATACGAAACTACCTTTTGGAAGGGGCGACTACAATCAATTTTATTTTTTTGTAAATAGTGACGTTCAAAAGTGCCTTATATGTGCCTATTTGAAATAAACAATTTGACTTTGACTCACGCCTTCTTCCCATGGGGTTAGGCAGAAACTGTAGAACGCCACCTGCTTGCTACGTTCCTTACATACTCCTTTTGCTTCACCTACTTTCATACATCTGATCATACACGCACGCCGGTTGCGCATTACGCACCTGACCTTGCTGAAGAACATCACCAACTAGGTCACTATCCCCTTTATTTTTAAACGTTGCTTAAAGTTAAGTAACGATTAGCGACTGTTTAACCATACATTTTTGACGTTTAAACGCCTCTTAACTTTAGTTAACGATTATAAATAAGGCCCTATATGTCCTCCTAGGGCGTTGACGAATGTAACTACCTTCTGTTAGTCGCTTTTCATTCTTTACTTTTTAACGTAACTTAAAAATCATCTCTTCTAACATTACCCTGTTTATTTCCCAACAGATTGGCAGTAAACAACATGCAGTATCTGAGCAACGTGTTGGGCATCAAGGACCCCATACACAAACAGAAGCTCGCACTCAAAGCGATGGACGTCGTGCTCTTCGGACCCCCTAAAGGTAGCGTGCAATTCTTGGACATAAGCGATAGGAGATCTACTTAATAAAAATCTTAAATTCTCTTACTGATTGACACCGCGCAGCCTAAACCGCTGAAATTTGCGTGGATAGAAACTTGGAAATTTGCGTTAACACTGCTGTTTATAAGTAACAGCTATTTGTATTTTCGTTTTCAGGGTTCCGTACCTCAAAAGGAAAAAAGGGAACCCTTACAGTATCAATCGTGTCTGTCTGTGCGTCTATCACATGCGATTTGCTCCGAATCTACTGGACCGATTACGTTGAAATTTGGTACACATTTCTGTGACCCGAACACGAACGTGTAACGTAAATAAATGAATTTTGAATATGGGATTACGTTTGAGAGAAAAATAAAAGTTTTGTTAACTCACACCACATCAAATGAAAGGGCTTGCCAAGACGATTTTAAATTTATTTTATAATTTTAAAATCATTCGTTTTAAAGTTATTAAAGAAAATATACACTTGACTACCCCCTCTACTTTCCGAAACTTTAATTTTGTTTCTAAATACAGGGTTAGTTACAATACTTCTATTACAAGTATAGATTACAGGAAAACCTAGAAGAAGTCTATGGTCTTAAAAATAACATGGTAATCACTCAATATTGTGCGTAGAAACTTACATTTGCAGTTGGAATGTATGGGGGAACAAGTTTTTCAACTGCAATTTTGAGGTTGTTCGTGGGATCAATTTATCCCAACTACAGAACCCTTCATTATTCGTGGTCCGACACGCACTTGGACGGTTTTTTTTTGGTAACTCATCTACTAAGGCTCCTGAAAAGTTGCCGATAACAAATTCCCTCGGGCACACAGCTTATTTTGATATGTCTTACGCCGACATCATCCAGTTTTTAAAGTATGATTGACGTGTATGTACAAACCTACTTACAAAAATAATATAATTTGTGCATGGCCCAAAGTGCGTACCTACTTTGTCAATGGGAGACGAATTACTCTTGTGTGTAATTCGTCAATTACGATTAGTAAGAAAACTACAATTGTGGACTGATGAAGTTTGATGTCCATAGCATAATCAGCCTATAATGTTCCCACTGTTGGGACACAGAAAGAAAAGAAAGAAAGAAAAATAATGTTATTTGTCACAGAAACACGTGCCATACGAAAACATAAACACACAACCGGCATCCTCTTGTCGAGAGTTGGCGTAGATAATTCTAGTTAATTGGCATGAATTCGTTTATTCTATTAAGTGGTACAGCCCGATTCAAACTTTATGGTGGCTCGGAACATGAGGCGAGTCGCTGCGCAGTAACAAATTTACGTGTCACGGGGGCGAGGGTTGCTGTACTGCGCAGCGTGTTGCGCACTTCAGGGCCACCATCAAGTTTGAATCGAGCTGTAGGTACAATAAATGCATGATTAGATAGCGTTCCGCACCTGCTTCGCACGATTTTTTTAGTCTTGAGAGAGCATCTAGATTTCTATATATGCTAGTTTAATATTAAAAGGAGGCTCCCTATTTTTATGTTAATTTGCATAAATATTCTGAAACAGTCACACATACAATCACAATGAAACTTAAGTATATGATTTATTGGATCTTTTCTTTCCATGTTGAAGACAGTTAAGTAATTGTAATATTTTCGCTCGATACATTTTTTTTTTTTTTTTTTTCCTTCTGGCTTCGCACGGTTTGTGCATTTAGCCAATGTCAAGTTAGTTCTTGTATAATATTGATGAAATGAATTATAAATGCATGATGATGATATCCCCGCCTACTCCCCTTGAGTTTCAGTAAAGATGTGGCACTTTACTGAGTCCTCACACGGACTTCTTGAGAGAACTTGAAGCGAAGTTGCACTGTTTTGTTTCATTTGCCAACACTAATGCACGTTCACAAACACTTAATGGTTAATAATCCACCATTATTACACATTAATATTCGGCTAAACACTAATTTTGGAAAATTAAACAAACTGCTGAACATGACGCTTCACTTTCCCGCCAAGAAGTCTCGATACATTTTTTATTCGAAAATCATGTCTTTTTTAAGAGCGTTTACACCTTACGGCATTTCATACAAACTTGTTTTTCGAAATGACTGAACCGATTTTAACGAAACTTCATACGTATAAGCAGGATGCAAAGGTCTAAAAAGTTAGTAAAGAATATTTTCGAAATGTCTTATTTAAAAACAGATAACTGAAAATCTCTGTGTCTATGGAAAATTTAAAATCAATCTAATTTAGCTGTAACACTATTTTTCGAAAATGTTCTTTACTAACTTTTTAGACCTTTGTATCCTGCTTATGCGTATGAAGTTTCATTAAAATCGGTTTAGTCATTTCGAAAACAGCGCAACGGATTTTAATGCAGTTTTCAACATTATTATGAGGAAATGCGGGCGGAGAGACTTTTAGAGTAAACAGTCATAGATCGAGGTTCGGCTCTCGCCTATTTCCTCCTCCAATATTGGACCAATTTAAAAGATATTTCTTATACTGAATAAGAAGGATATATACTGTGTCCCTATGTTTTTCTTTTTTTATTAATAGTTGGAAAATTTGTACAATAGCCCTCTGTTGTCAGCGGTCTAAACAGGCAATTTTGAGCATTTTCAGAGGGTTCCAGCTCTTATAAAGATAATGTATCATCAAAAAGGACATAGGGACACAGTATATATCCTTCTTATTCAGTATAAGAAATATCTTTTAAATTGGTCCAATATTGGAGGAGGAAATAGGCGAGAGCCGAACCTCGATCTATGACTGTTTACTCTAAAAGTCTCTCCGCCCGCATTTCCTCATAATAATGTTGAAAACTGCATTAAAATCCGTTGCGCTGTTTATAAAAACAACACGGTCACACATACAAACACGGAAAGTGACTTTAATTTTTAATTAAATTTGTGAGAGCAGTGAGTGGTATCTGCCCCGACTTATGAGTTGTAGGTTGTGGGTTCGAACCCAGGCAGGCGCTTTACTATGTGTAAATAATTTCATCACCACTGCTCTCAAAACGGTGAAGGAAAACATCGTGAAGAAACCGGCATGTCCTAGAACCAAAAATTCGAAGACGTGTGACATCTACCAACCCGCACTGGGCCCGCGTGGTTGATTACAGCCCACTCTCTCTTACAGAGAGGAGGCCTGTGTCCCAGCAGTGGGAACATTATAGGCTGATTAAGTATTAAGTAATTTAATTTGTACGAGGGGCGAGCTTTTTGCCATCAACCGGGCTCAAATCCACAAACTACGGGCTGTTACTGAAAAACTAATGGAAAAACCCAATAAAAATTTGCCCAAATTTAGTGTCCCGATATACTTACAAAAAAAGTAATTGTTAAATTGAATTAACTCGTGATGGCCACACACCTAGATCGAGCTGGTCGCTACGTAACATTCGAATTCCGAACCACCATTACTTGCACCTGTAATTAAAAATATTTTAGCTTTAGTTTATTATTAGGCACTTTATTTGTATAGGATGTTTATACTACTGTCGGCTAAATGTGCACTTTTTGTAACACGTTTATTTTTTATTAGTAAATAAATTAATAATATAACAAAAATATATATGAAAAAAAATACGTACCTAGTAGCTTTTGCGCTTCCAATTTGGACACAACAAATGTTGCATAGACGATCGTTTCTATGATTCCCCTAACACATCATTAAAACGCAAATACATAATACTACTGTTTGCTAAATGTACACTTTTTGTAAAATTTTATTTTTTATTATTAAATTATTTACTAATATTAAAAAAAAATCGTACCTAGTGGCTTTTGTGCTTCCAATGACGACGATCGTTTAAGGAACGTCTATGATTCCCCTAATAAATCATTAAAACGCAAATACATCTTTATGTTGATATTATAACCGGTTTCACATTATCTAATACTAAATGGCGAAGACGATAGTTCAAAGAAACCGGTCCCTCAAGTATTAGCCTCATCTAAGATAATATCATTGGTATGAAACCTGTTTGGCCAGTCTGGAAATGCGCTGTGTTATTTATGTATTTATGGTTAAATAGCTATTATGTATGTTATGCTGCCTCATGAGGGTGATAATGCCAACATAATCGATGACCGGTCAAGGCTGCCCAACCAATTTTGAAGTCATTTGCCATGTAAACTGATTGAGAGGGATTGTCAAAGCTCTTTAGAAGCTCTGTAGACGATGTTTTGTTTTGGTTTAATTTTGCTATCTGTTTATTTTATTTTATTTATTTGAGACAAAAACAGTTATACATTACAGCATTTACAAAAAGTCGTTTTAGTACAGTCGAATATACGTATAACCCACACTATTGTCCACGAAATGATATCGGTGTATGAAAACGAACGCATGTTTAAAACCATTTTTTTTTTTTACATAATTTAGAAGGAAAACCTACGAATTGAAAGAAGCGAATACTAAAAGATCAATAATTAAATTATCTTTAAATTGGTGAAGGTTTCCGAAAAATACGCTTGGTAGATTTTGCGCCATTCTCAGTTTTTTGGCCGCGTTAGACATAATTATACAAATTAATTTCACTATGTAATATAAACATAATCTAAAATATTCACATATTAAATTATTGAAAAAATGCTCTAATTTAACATATATTTTTTTCAAATCAGTAACACTACTCGCTTAGACGTGATCTTCAGTATAAAATCATTAAAAGTCGGTTATCGTCGCCTTAATAAAAGCCAGTTAGAGGGGCAACTAGAATTGATTCTAGTTGCTCCTTCCAAAAGGTAGTTTCGTATGGAGAAGAATGGGCAAGAAACTCCACCGCTACTCTTTTAAAAATATTTTATAATACTTTGTTTAAGTACATTGTAGTTTCTGCCTACCTTCATGGTAAAAAGTCGTGAATTTATGTATGTACCTAAGTCATTTGATGTTTTTACCGACCATCACTTATTATAATTTCATTATTACACTATTCATTCATCTCTAAGTAACCGTCATACATGTAGGATGGAACGTTATGACAGGGCAGTGAAACGAGACGTGAAGACGGATGACAGATGTGAAGCATAAAAGAGTGACAGAGATGAATGAACGAAATACTCAAGGAGTGAAAGAGATAGTGAATGAATGTTTAATAATGTAGAATAGTTAGAACTAGAGGAGGAAGACGATATATTGTAAAGAAAAGGTGTTTTTTTTAAGACGAGAAATAAAATACAGTTTTTAAGAGTGAATCCGGAGTTTAATTGAAAATAAATTGAGCTTATCCCACATACATAATTAAAGGTAAATAAGCAAAAGGTGTACGTACTTATCTTTATATTTAGTCTGCCATCTATACCTACTAATATCAAAAATATACATATAAATATGTCTAGATAGACACGAACGGCACGGTTGCCGCGATTGACTGCTGCGCTGCGTGTCGCGGGTTTGATTCCCGTACGGAACAAATATTTGTATGACCTACAAGTAGTTGTTCCGGGTCTGGCTGTTTGTATATTATGTGAGTTTAAATGTTTGTAAACGCACCCACGTTACAGGAGAAATTCCTAGTGTGGGGCAAAAGTCCCTTAGGGCCGGTTTTTGATCCCTAGTTAAGTCGACCAATGGTTAAAAAACGCAACAAATGGTTAAATTTCTGCTAATTCTGTTTTTAGATCTCCAGTTAACACGACAAGTGGTTAATTAGGTAACCATTGGTCATAATATTTAACCACGGCTCCATCATGGGTTTAGCAAGATGGCGGATAGTTAACTGTTGGTTGCAATCGGCTGTTTTGTGTGATTTTATTGTAATTAAATGTGTGTTTGAATAATTCCGGTTTAATTGTGGATTTAAATATATCAAGATACTTTGATATGTCGTCGGAGACTTCATCGGACGATGAAATTGTCATAGAATATAGCCTAATGAGAAGACCCCGGAGTTCACCATTGGAGCATTGGGACGACATAGATTTTTACAAGCGTTACTGGCTAGCTAAAGAAAACGTTATCTGGATCGTCAGAGAAATTGTATGGGCCATTTTTTTTTTACATTAAAGTCGGTGATAACTCATTATTTCACAATTACATTTTTTTGTTTTTTCATTAAAATATTTTCCTCGTTCGTAGGTGATTTTTCTATGATTTAAGTATTTAAGATTTTTTGGCATAAGTAAAAAGGCTAAAAAAATACATTTTCGTTAAAAGAACCACAGTAAAAACTTATAACGCACGCATTTTTTTTTTTTAATAATTCACAGTAATAGCTTTTAAAAATTCAAATTAATTTATTTGCTAGAATGTAGGTAAGTTACTTGCACATGTAATAAAAATATTTTAGATTTAGTTTATTATTAGGCACTATAATTATTTTATCCAAAATTTACTACTGTTGGCTAAATCATAACAAAAAATAAAAATAAAACTAACAAAATTATGGATTTTAAGTCTGAAATAAAGTATTATTGAATTTAATTTAATTTTAAATGTACACTTTTTGTTAAAAAAAAGCTTGTTTTTTGAAAACATCTAAAATGTTATTTTAAAAACAGTTCATATTAAATGTTTTACTTACTTAATAGTTTCTGTCCTGTTTAATATTATTTTTATTTATAGTAATTTTTATTTATTTATTTATGAGCAAGAAATTACAATCACCAAACTAGTATTATTTGACGAATTTGACATTAGACATCAAAATGCACGCGTATTACCATATCAAAATAATGACTCCCAACTCATCATTCGGTAAGTTCGTGTCCATTGCAATGGCAACATAGTTAACTATAGTAAATTCTAACCATAGTTCAAATGGGGATCTAAAAACATAAACTTGAGTTAACAATCGGTTAGAGCCTTAACTCTGATCAGTTTAACAAATGGTAAGCTTGTTTATTACTAGGGATCAAAAAACCGGCCCTTAGTCGAAAGAAGGAAGAAGAAGGCAGTCGAAGCTCTGAACTCGTCGAAAAAAATTGCGTCCAACTGTTGGCCGCAAAATGCACGCACACTAGAATAACACAATGACAGCACAATGACGTGCCGCGAGTGTAAGACGTAGCTGTCACGCACACCAGCCTATCAAAAGTTTTGTTTTAAGGCTTCTACATACTGGCGCGAAATGTCGCGCGACGCGACACCGGTAAAACAATTTCTATGAATTTTTCATAGAAATTGTACAATTGTGTTAAATATTATGACCAATGGTTACCTAATTAACCACTTGTCGTGTTAACTGGAGATCTAAAAACAGAATTAGCAGAAATTTAACCATTTGTCGCGTTTTTTAACCATTGGTCGACTTAACTAGGGATCAAAAAACCGGCCCTAAGGGACTTTTGCCCCACACTAGGGATTTCTCCTGTAACGTGGGTGCGTTTACAAACATTTAAACTCACATAATATACAAACAGCCAGACCCGGAATAACTACTTGTAGGTCATACAAATATTTGTTCCGTACGGGAATCAAACCCGCGACACGCAGCGCAGCAGTCAATCGCGCCAACCGTGCCGTTCGTGTCTATCTAGACATATTTATATGTATATCTTTGATATTAGTAGGTATAGATGGCAGACTAAATATAAAGATAAGTACGTACACCTTTTGCTTATTTACCTTTAATTATGTATGTGGGATAAGCTCAATTTATTTTCAATTAAACTCCGGATTCACTCTTAAAAACTGTATTTTATTTCTCGTCTTAAAAAAACACCTTTTCTTTACAATATATCGTCTTCCTCCTCTAGTTCTAACTATTCTCCATTATTAAACATTCATTCACTATCTCTTTCACTCCTTGACTATTTCGTTCATTCATCTCTGTCACTCTTTTATGCTTCACATCTGTCATCCGTCTTCACGTCTCGTTTCACTGCCCTGTCATAACGTTCCATCCTACAGCTCGGCCATTCTGTTAACTGACTGTCCCCAGTCAGATCTAAACTAAAAGTACATCTTAAATCCTTACATAAAACAAAACTACTAACTTACAAGTAAACAATTCTGAAACTCCTCTTCTACACATCCTTTACATTATCCAAGTAGATAACAAACTTAACACTAAGACTACAATAATAAATTGCGTAAACAGAACAACTTAACACACATACAATGAGTAAGTATCAATAAACTTCAGGTTTTACACAACATAACATGACTTACACCGTCATAATGAAATACTAGGTCAAGAATAAACCCCAAAGGTGTCCCCTCCGAACCTAACAGATGACAACTAACAAGACCTTACTCACCTAACTCGACATTATTTCCAATCACTGGCCATGGCTTCATATTATCTGCAGAGGTGGAAGTCACCCGAGAACCATCTGCCATGTGGTCCATCTTCTCAACATCATATCGATCATTTCTTTTTACTTTAGTGACTCTGTATGGTCCTAGATACTTAGGTTTGAGCTTCAGTCCAGTACCAAATTGTGTGCGTTTGATGGCTACAACATCTCCTACTACATATTTTCGACTTTCCTTTCTTCTCCTATTATATGTCTTACAGTTTTCATCTTGAACTTTTCTTATTTGTTCTTTTGCCTTCATCTTTAAGTCTTCTCTATTCTGCAAGAAATTACTTCTCTGCTCTTGTTGAAGCAAATCATAAATTTCAATATCTTCTTTGCTTTTCATCTTTGTCCCCAACATGAGTTCAAAGGGAGAGGTGTCAATGCTTCTTTGGTATGTGCTATTCAGAGCTGTTTGCACCCGGCTGACCTGCTTGTACCATTGTGATGGCTCCTCAATACATAGCTTTGCTAGAACTGCTATTATTATTCTGTGAATGCGCTCTACTTGACCATTCCCTCTGGGTACACCTGTTGTTATGGTTATATGTTGAATATTCTCTTTCTCACAATACTCCTTGAAGTCATTGCTGGTAAACGCACTACCACGATCTGAAATCAAACGTATAGGATTTCCAAATGTTTGCTGATGAGTCTTCAACTTATCTATAGTCTCCCTACTGGTAGTACCCTTCAACAACCACACAAACTTTGTAAATCCATCCACAACTGTTAAAATATAATTATACATCTTTCTAGTCTCTGAAAGAGGTCCAATATGATCGCAATGAATAGTATGCAAAGGAATGCTTTCTTTGTCAATGCAATTTAAAAATCCCTCCTGTTTACCTTCTTTTTTGGTCGCTAGCAGACATGGTATGCACGACAGTAAAAACTCTTCAATCTTCTTGTTAATATTTTTGATGTAATATTCCTGTTCTAACAGTTCAATCATCTTTCTTTTTCCAAAATGCCCCTTCTGGTGTATTCTTCTTAGAATCTCAAATTCTAAATTTCTTGGTATTACCAACTTTCTTTCTAGTCCTTTGTACAATAAACCATTGCTGTAGATATAGTCTTCGTATGGCTGAAGTTTTACAATCTCTATAATCGCCTTTATACCTTCATCCAACATCTGTGCTTGCTTTACTTGATCATGTAGGCTTAACTCAACTGCTCCTACAAATGGATTTCTGCTCAAAGCGTCTGCATGTTTCATTTTGTCTCCTGGTCGATGTTCAATCACATAATCATACTCTTCTAGCAATAATACCCATCTGGCTACTCTAGTTGTTAGGTCCTTCTTATTCAATGTCTTCTGAAAGGCTTGACAGTCTGTAACAATTTTAAAGTGTTTTCCATACAAGTAATGCCTAAACTTCTTTACTCCTTCAATGATGGCCAAAGCTTCTAGCTCATAGCTACTGTACTTCTTCTCAGCATCACTGGTCTTCCTACTGTAGTAGTGTACAGGATGTAACTCACCTGCATGGTCTCTCTGAAGTAAGATAGCACTGTATGCTATTGCAGAGGCATCAGTATGCAATTCAGTTAATAACTGAGCATCATAAATCCTTATCACTGGGCTACTAGCTAAAGCATTCTTCAGTATGTTATATGAACTTCTCTGAACATCTTCAAACACAAAATTAACATCCTTCTTCAATAAATCAGTTAAAGGTTTAGCTATCAATGCAAAATCTTTGACATACTTTCTAAAATATGAGGTTAATCCGACAAAACTATGAAGTTGCTTTAAAGTCTTGGGTTCAGGGTATCTAGTAACAGCATCTGTTTTGTCCTGAGAGGGTTGAACTTTACCATCTTCTATAATGTGTCCTAGGTACTCTATTCTTCGACATAGTAATTGCGCCTTTTTCCAATTAATCTGCAGGCCATATTGTGACGCAACAGCTAACACTTCTTTTAACCGCTGTAATGCCTGACTTTCATCAGTAGCAGGTATCAATAAATCATCGATGAATATAACCAATATTCCTTTTGCTATAAGTTCCTGAAACACCATAGTTACAAATCTCATAAAATACTTTGGGCAAACCGACAAACCAAACGGAGCCCTCAAAAACTCATACTGCCCATTGTGAGTAACAAAGGCAGTATACTTTATACTTTCTTTACTGACTCTCAAATGAAAGAAACCACTTTTCAAATCTAACACACTGAAAATCCTAGCACCTTTAAGTTTATCAATCAAATCATCAATAATAGGGAGAGGAAATTCATCTTTAATCATCTTTTTGTTTATAGGTCTATAGTCTACACAAACTCTAGTACTGCCATCTTTTTTCTTTACTAACACCAAGGGTGAGGAATATTCTGAAAAACTTACGCGAATGATCCCATCCTTAAGCCACTCTGATACTTGCTCTTCAACAATCCGTTGCTCAGTCAAAGATATACGTCTTGGTCGCTGAGTCACTGGTACGTCATCCTTGAGCACAATTCGCAATTCTATTGGTGCTTCCTTTACCTGTACTGGCTTATAAGTCTTCACACAGTCAATAACTCTTTGTAGCACATGCTTGTCTTGAACGTTACCTAAAACAAACTCATCCTGACTGACTACACACACAAGCCTTGATAACCAACTGTTTACGTTTGGAGCAATAAGTATTGACCCCTTTGACATAATTGTAACAACATCTTTAAGGAATTCTTGACCCAATATCACACTACACGGCATAGCGTGCCGAGGAACAACATGAAATGCAATATCGTTATATTCGTGTCCATCTAATCGTACACTAGCAGTAAACTTTTGCGTAGATACTATGCTGCCACCTAATCCCACCAGATTCGTGACTGTATTTACAGACTCAGGAGCCCCAAGATGAACATAAAGTTCGGTACACACCAAATTTATCTCACTACCAGAGTCAATTAACGCATTTACTTCGCACTTATTCACACAAATCGTTTTGCAGGCATTTTCAGATCTAATCCGTGCCGGCGTTTTCTCTTCGACGTAAACATCAGTGAAGTTGGCATCAGTTCCCACCAGCATCGCCATCTTGTCGCCGTCACTGACGTTGGTACACCTGTCAATGTCGTCAGTATCGCCAACCGCAGCCTCGCGAATGTTCGGAGTGAAGTCGGTCACACACATCGTTCGTTTATCTTCGTGAAAGTTCGGTTTTCCGCCTCGGCGTTCCCGTTCTCGGTCATGGGTCCTTTCATTCGTGGACCGAATGCATTGCGTAGAAATGTGACCAAACTCGTTACACTTGAAATACTTAAGACCTTTTTCCTTATTTGGACATTGGGACGATTGATGATCTTTTTCACCACAGCTGTAACACCTCTTGATTCCCGCGCCCTTTTCATGACTTTCAGGCTTCTTGTGTCGGCTATGAACAATGTTATCCGTCCTCATTTTCTCTTTGATCGTCTCATAAATTTTGATTTTATCTTTCAGCTCAGAGTACGTCGTAACTCCGTACAACAACATTTTGTTAACCTCCGAGTCGATTATGCCGTCGATAATGTACTTGATGGCGACATAATCGGGCATCTTGCCGCGTTTTCCCATCTCCTTCATGACTAGCATGTAGTCCAGACACCTTTCGTCCTTCTTTTTCTTTCTGGCGGCCATCATCTCATGGATGGTTTTGCTATCCACAGAATCTGGAAACTCCTTCAGTAAACCAGCCTTTAAATCCTCCCAGCTTTTAAAAGGTTTTTCGGATCTGAGCCACAGCGCAGCGGTTCCGACCAAAGCTCTTCTGGCTACGATCAGAGTTTGTAGGGCTGACCACTGAAAAATCTCAGCATTGTCATCAATGTCTTGCGCCCATTTGGCTACCGAAAACGTCTTGTCTTGCCCACTGAAATTTGGGACAAGGCTTTCATGGAAAATAGCCTGATCACGGCAAAACCCCTGCTTAGCCGATGTGGATGCGTCATGTTCGTCTTCGTCGTAGTCGGCTTGGCGGCGATTTTTTCCTTTTCGCGGCGTACTTTCTATATTCCGTCTTTTTCTTTTCGTATGTAACTATTGTTACCGTCTTTATCAGCACGTTTTTCTTCTGAAATTGGCGTCTTTTTTGTAAAACGGCAAAAGTGCATGCCGTGGCAAAGTGCCGTCTTCTGTTTTTTTTTTTCTTTTTCCTACTTTTGGTCCGAAACCTTGAAATACTGAGCTATCCCGGACGAGCCCCCAAAAAGTTGTGGGATAAGCTCAATTTATTTTCAATTAAACTCCGGATTCACTCTTAAAAACTGTATTTTATTTCTCGTCTTAAAAAAACACCTTTTCTTTACAATATATCGTCTTCCTCCTCTAGTTCTAACTATTCTACATTATTAAACATTCATTCACTATCTCTTTCACTCCTTGACTATTTCGTTCATTCATCTCTGTCACTCTTTTATGCTTCACATCTGTCATCCGTCTTCACGTCTCGTTTCACTGCCCTGTCATAACGTTCCATCCTACATGTATGACGGTTACTTAGAGATGAATGAATAGTGTAATAATGAAATTATAATAAGTGATGGTCGGTAAAAACATCAAATGACTTAGGTACATACATAAATTCACGACTTTTTACCATGAAGGTAGGCAGAAACTACAATGTACTTAAACAAAATATTATAAAATATTTTTAAAAGAGTAGCGGTGGAGTTTCTTGCCCATTCTTCTCCATACGAAACTACCTTTTGGAAGGGGCAACTAGAATCAATTCTAGTTGCCCCTCTAACTGGTATTTCTATGAATTTTTCATAGAAATTGTACTAGCGGTGTCGCGTCGCGCGACATTTAGTTCTTTTGCAGCGTGACGCTATCTAATCAAAGACTAATAAGTATAATAAATCCGAAGATTTTTGTTTGTTTTTTTGTTTACACGCTATTACCCGGAAGTACCAGTCGGGTTTGAAAAAAATATTTTTGCATTTGATGGCCCAATTCTTAAGTAAGGTAAAGGCTATGTAACTTCACGCTAAGTCCCTTAGTAGCCAAGCAAAAATAAAACAAGTCAGAAAGAACGCTAAGCGACTTGTTTCCCACTTGTGACCCACTGCGTCGCGTCGCATCGCCCGCGCGACGCAGTGGGTCTGGGGAACAAGAAATTTCACGCTGACGAAGTCGGGGGTAGAAACTAGTATTTAAAAGAATTACTTTAAAAGGCGTAGGTAGTAAGTATAAGTATGCTAACGTCATTTACGTACTCGATTCTAGTAACATCAACCTCATTAAAACAAAATTAATATTTTGCCAGACAATGTTTGTACAATTTGTACAATCGCTAGCAGAGGTTATACCAAACTGTCAAATTTCTCCAAATGATTTTAAACCTTATAATGTTGAGTGTTAAGTTCAAAATCGAAAGAGAAAAAAATTCAGTTTGTGACGACTGTACATTACTGTTTTGCCTCTTGAAGTTTAATATTTTTTTTACTAGCAATGATTCATCGTAATGGCGAAACTAAAGTATATAGCCATGTAATAGCTAGTTTTACGATGTAACCAGTATTATTAACACAATATAATTATTTTGCTGAAAGAAACAATAGTACGGTCACTGGTATTGAATGCCAGCTCAGTATGTCTATTTTACTTTGGGTTCTGTGTCCTGTCCTGAGTAATTACTTAAGTACTTACTTAATCAGTCGATTTTACCGCCCAGCTGTGCAGAATAATGCCAAGCCAACGACTAGTAGCACCTCTAAAATACAACCCCTAGAAGGATTCTAAATGAGTTCGAAGTCAGCCTATTTTCCAGAACTTACTATAGTTCTGGAAACCCCAATTACAACAATGACACAACACAACTCACAATACCAGCCAATAAAAAAAAATCAATAGTACTTACCAATATTAAAAAAAAAGTTTTTACAAAAATAAAATGACTTCCGAAAAAACACTACAAAGTGCAAAATAACTTTAATTTCGTAAGTCGATGTCTTTGGATCTGTATTTTAGTTTTTTTGCCACCGACTTTTGAAATTAAAGTTATTTTTCACTTTGGTGTGTTTTCGGAAGTCTGTTGTTTTTTATTTGATAATTTTTTTTTTTCGGTTTTTATTAGGTCACTAACTAATTTATCTAAGTTAAAATAGTCTAATGTCAACTCATCATCATCATTCCAGCTGAATGACGTCCACTGCTGGACATAGGCCACCCCCAAAAAGGGGGGTGTTGTCAACTGCTCATCACCTTTTACAAATTCTGCTTTTTCCGATGCAGGGGGATAATTGAGACAACTGCATGGAACTGATGCATTGTGGCGAGCATAAATTGCTAAGCACAACTAAGCAGCCATAATGAAATGCCTAATCGAATCGAAACCGTGAAATACGTATTATTAAGGAGTTCCGGTGGCCATCTGTGGTCCTCATCATCAGTTCCACTTTACCAAATGGTGCTTTCCGAGTGCAACTGCATGCGTTACTATAAAAAATACCCAAATCGGTATAGGTCGATTTCCATGGGATCCCCTCATCAAATTCTGACTTGGTTACATTGGTACCACCTCGGGAGCACACACTTTCAAATAAAAAAAACAAAATTCTAAATCGGTCCACAATTGCCGGAGAAATCGTAAAAAAAACATACAGACGAATATATAACCTCCTCCTTTTGGAAGTCGGTTAAAAATAAATTGGATATCACCAACACTATGGTACGCTGAAGGTCAGTCATAGTGCAAAAAACGTTTCATTATGTGCTTGATAATAGATCTGCGGCCATTGTTGTATGCTGATAAGGTTTTGTTTATACGTGTCGATGGATCGCGATTTGCGACATGCGACTGCTTGTAGTTTGTGGGGCAATTTTCGATATGGCTGGTGGAGTATTCACATGGTATATTTATTTATTTATATTCATAAATAAATAGGGGCTTGTGGCTTAGTAATAACAGCAAAACGGGTCAGATCGATCAGTTTGTCGATTCTGTAAAAATCTCACCGTGAATTCTTGCGTGGAGTGAGCTGTCAGTGTCATTTTACTGATGCTAGTGATTGACCAAGGATTACCAAGTAGCTTTTGCCCGCGACTTCGTTCGCGTGGAAGTCGTAAGATACCACAATACACAAATAGTATTTGTGTCTTAACATTACTATTTAGGGGGATTTTAAATACAATAAGTCAAACTCAATTACTTAAATGTAACAACCAAAATGGAGTTTCTGTTCAAAATCTCGATTATGATTGTTAATGTAATCCTTGGTCCATCCCTAGCATCAGGTGGGATGACACTGACAGTTCACTCCACGCTCACTTCATCTAAGTTTTCACGGTGAGATGGTTACAAAATAGCACTGCTGGTTAAGCAACCCTTGCCGTGGTTAGTCCGTGAATGGGTGACCATCTTAACATACCAAGACCCCTCCTTGCCTCAGAAATCACGTTAATCCCGGCTGTTATTTGTAGATCTTTGACGGTTGTTACGGCTCGTCAGAAGCCCGCAAGTCTGATAACCAGTCTTACCAAGTTGTCTCGTGTTACCCAGTAACTGGGCTGTGGAGGTCAGCAAGGCAGTCGCTCCATGTAAAATACTGGTATTCAGCTGCACCCGGTTAGACTGGAAGCTGACCCCAACATGTTGGGAAAAGGCGGGCAGATTATGATGATGATATCATGTTTTAAAAACGAATTCATAGAATTTCATTGACCAGAAGATGATTAAACTCCTATTTATAGTATTCATAACGTAAACGTGAATTTATTGTTTGCTAACTAAATTGTTTGCTAACTTTGCTTGGACCTTGCTGAAACTATTTTCGCTGTTGTATTAATTTGTGGATAACGATGCTGGTTGCGTGATTACTTATGTGTTTTATAAAATATCTGTACCTAAATATTAAGCATTATTGCGCAATTGTTTGTTATCCTGAAGAAATAAAAATAAAATAACAAACCAATCCTATGAAAGGAGTTTATGTCATGGAAAAAAAATCTAATCATCTAATGGTGGCAACTATGCTGACTGCCTACACCCTAGTGTGGTGCACTAAAGTTGTCAAAAAATAATAGGCCCGTTTTGACATAACTTGAATCGATTTATCGTGAGTATCGAGTACCGAGTCGTATGGTTACTTCACTAGTTACGTCTCGATGGTCAATCACGACGTAACATTCTAGTGACCTAAATCGATTCAAGTTAAATGTCAAAACGGGCCTATTATTTTTTGACAAGTACTTATAAAAGTAAAATAAGTGCCAACATTCGTGTTTAATAAACAAAGGCAGGATTTTTTAAATTTAATTGTAATCATTTCAATCGGTTTAATCTTGGGCAGGTTAAGTTATTATTATTAGTTATAGTTTTTAAGAGCTTAGTCTCAGGGTGGTGAAATAAATGTTTATGTGTGTATTTTTTCATAATTTCCCGGCTGTTGACTCGTCAAAAAAAAACAAAATTATTTATACGCCATACCGTCGCCATTGTTACTATAATAAAGTTTTGTTCACGCGTGACGACTGTGCTGTACGACTTTACTTGCATTAAGTTATCACCCTATAAAAATTGCGTAAAATCAGCTGCTCAACGTGTGTCTAAGTTGTAGGATTTAATTATTTATTCATTCATTCATGAATCAGTAATTTATCAATGACCCTTTTTACTATGCAACCTTTACCTGAGAACAAACGTTTGTAATCAGAATACACTTAAGTTCTATCCAGACATATCTGGGCCGTGCTCAGGAATTGCGACCTGTGCTCCGTGGCTAAAAAAAAACTGTCGAAAAATTGTGAACTGGGTGAAATAGGTTAGGTTAGAACTGTGATCGCGAGCCGAGCGAGCGAAGCGAGTGGTGCCGCAGCAGTGGCCGGCGAGCACTACTTCCAAGTTGCTCGCAACTAGGCAGGCTATTTAGTATTAGCGCAAGGTGCGTTACTTCGCAAGCAAGTTTTATAACAGTTCACAAGTTGTCGGGTTTCCCACGGTTAGAATAAAAACTATCACAATTTTTCGACAGTTTATAATCTAACGGAAATAATACCGATGGATTATAAACTAACGAAGTTCATAATTACGGTGATATGTATATTCTTCGTTCACACACGTCCGTGTACGGCTGACGACGGAGTTTCAGTGCCTGTCCTGTGTGTGCCACGGCCATGTCACGTCCCGGGCATGGCCCTGATGGCCCTGATGTAAGCCATTACAGCCAATACCAAGATAAATTAAGTTATTGGGTTCATTCGAGTGATCGAGTCTGGTTTTACCATGCTGCGGTCGGTGCAATTCATTCATTCATTCATTCAACCATAAGCAAAATGTATTGTAGATACTGGCCGTCGCCTTTTTCCGCGTAACTATTTAAAAACAATTTAGTCTTGTCCTAATATCGTTCATGTTTACTTCGATGGTCTCCGTCTTCTTTATGATGATGTGTGAAAGACTATGTCCCATCTGATAGTGTTCCAAATGTCCGATCACCTGCACCCCGACGATCTGAACAACGCCTCAGACGCTGCAATAAACGTGGCCACCTTTTGGGCTCAACAGTATTTATGCAACATCTTGGATTATTTATATATGTCTAGATAGAGTGTCGTGCTGCAAAAGAACTAAAACAATTAGGCCATCTTTGTTATGCTGGTGTGTGTGACGGCTACGTCTTACACTAGCGCCACGATATTGTGCTGTCATTGTGTTATTCTAGTGTGCGTGCATTTTGCGGCCAATAGTTGGACGCTCGAAGATTTCATACCTTTGACTGTCTATCTAGAAATATTTATATCTTTGAGCAACATAGACAATATAGTACCGTCCAAACGAAAAGAAGATGAAGTGAAAATTAGAACTTCTGGTATAAGTAAGTATATCAAGTGTTGAAAGTGGAGGGAAGTAATAGTGAAAACTAGTTTAGGCTGGAAAGTACGGGAATTATCTATTACTATTTAACCATCGCAAGAATGGTGAGGTCTACTCCGAAGATAAATTCGAAGTATCGGCCGAATGTTCGGCAGTTACCTGACTATGGCTGACAATGGCGAATGAAAAAAAAGACAGTTAATGAGATAATTCAAAGTCAAAATGTGACTTGGATGAATGGATATCATAACATAAGGACTCAAAGTAAAAAAAGGAAACTTTGGTAGTCGATACGTGGATTATCGCTTTGGAGTAGTAGATTCTCAGGTCTTTAGCAAAGACAGTCATCAAAATCTCACGTTCCGTTTCGTTACGGTACCCTGAAAAACATCATTCAAAGAATCAACGTCTGTAATGACTCGTTTAGCTAGCTATGAAATTATAACATGTCAACGTATGAAGGCATAAAGTTTTGTCTGATTGTGTGTGTGCACGTTGGGTATTCTTGAAGCTATTACAATTTTTTGCCTCTGTTTGTTGGTTCCTTTTATATTTTACAAAGACTTAACGCATTTGGTTGGCGCTAGACGAAAGATTTTTACGTTACGAAAATAAGACAGTTTTATTATAGTTATTGTGGTGTTTGTGTATGGTGTGTCGATAAAAAGATGGCTGTTCTTCGAGAGAGGATTCAAAGTGTCTAGGGTGGGACTTATTTTTTATCCTCAATTAAGATTGGATATGAGTCTAAGATTTTCTTGCACTCATATCCAATCTTAATTTATTTTTATTTATTTATTTGGAACAATTTTAGGTATAACTTAACAAAAGACACGAAGATAGCTACAAAAGTAAAATACTGTGGCGCAGCTATCAACGCCCCATACAACATACATGGAAGACATTTGTTCCAGACACAGCTTTAGGAAGTCTTATAATAAAATTAACAATTACAAAAGACAAATTCACTCAAAAGTTTGTATGTAATGATGTAGAGTGGAAGTGAGGGCGAGAGTGTTTGTGAGGGTATGTGAGTGTGTGAGAGTGAGTAAGATGTGCAATTAGTCTATTATGAGAGGATGCTAGCATGAAGGTTTATTTATGATACTAAAAGTTGCTCAGTTGCATCATAGGACATAGATTTAAGCCAGTCTGTCAATTTTTTTTTCAGTAAGTTCCTTGTTAAAGGGTAGATTTTGACTCTCCTATTTATATTATTATAAAGCCTAGAGCTAATGTGGTTGAAGTGGCGACCTACCAACGCAAACCTGCAGAGCTCAGTTTTACAGATTATGTCAGAGCGTCGCTTTTTAGTAAGGCACTGAGGGTCGTAAAGCAAAAGGTGGTGTTTCTTAAGCACTGTGTGTAGTACGTACAGCTGTCTTACTGCGAGGACCTCACAAAGTGAATATAATTCGGTAGTCGGAAATCGAATAGGTTTCCTCGCGAGTACTTTTAACACAGCTCTTTGAGCCCTCTCTAAACGCAATATTGTAGTCTTGTGGGTTACCCCACGTAGGAGGAAATATATCGCTTACTTTTGTAAGAATTTGAAGCTAAAATATTTTTTCTGAATTGCATTCTTAAAAAATTAAGACAAAATCCGAGAAAATAGCCGAATCAGATCCTTATTGAATGCACAGAGAATTTTGAAACCTGAGACTATTGTGAAATATTTAAATTTTGCTAAATACAAGCACAAACCACTATATTGTCTTAGTTTTCTTATATGCAGATGCAAATATGCAAATAACGGTCATTGGCAGATCCTGCAGATCATAATTAGACCATTATTCAATTTATTTTAATGAGTTCTCCGCCAGACGAACAAGTCTTCCAGACAATTTTATCAAAATCTAGATATGAATCATCAGCTCATTGGTCGTCCAGTTGTGGTTTTTTGGATATTGTTGAGTTTACCTAAACATCTTTTTAAATCTAACTTAGAGAGATGTATTAATGATTATAATTCTGAAAATAAATAATAACTTATCCGTTATAGTTGCGAATCATATTTGCATCAATATACAACCTGACACTGCCCTGGAAATAGCAAAAAACGTAAGAAATTTTGAATTTCTCAGGCTCTGTTACAATGTCTGACCACCCTTTCTCGACCAATAGGAATAGTGGCCGAGCGCTGCAAGCAGCAATAGACATTATGGGGTGGTCCGATTCGGACACCCGCGATAGTACTTGTCCGAATTAGAACCCGAGCGTGAAAGCGGGGCCTTTTGCATTCTGCGGGCCGAGCACGGGCGTGTCAAGACGTTTGTGACAAGACATGATAAATTATGTCATGTCAATTTGTACTAGCATTTTAAGTACCTAATTAATTGTCAGCTGAAGGTATTAATTCAATTAGTAGGAATAAACAGTCAAAACTTGATTTACTTAGTAATGTATGAGTAGCAATCAGTTGTATTTTAATTATATTTTATCCTGTACTGTGACCATGAAATCTTATTTACTGCTCCAAGTAGTCTTCATGATATAATCCGCTCGGTCAGCATGGTTACTAAGCAACAACGATACTTACAACGTCTATAAAATGTTATTTTGTCTGTTAAAATTGTTATTGATACGATGTCCTTTTGTATAAATGTGATTTAGGTTTAAAATATTATGTCTTAATTATAGAAACGCCTAATTATGAATATAGAAATTATTCTTAAAGTAATTTCATCAGTAAACGCTTCGATATCAGCGAATCAGGCGAATCAACAAAATTTACACTTATACAGGGTCAAATTAAAATAACTCTGCAGACGTGATGGTATCGATTAGAGATGGGCCGACTATGACTTTGGTCGACTAATCGGCCAAGCCAATCATTGCTTTCGGTTGAGTTCGGGTGACATCGGCAATGTTCGTGACTACGCTTTCGGCTCGTAGATGCGTGCTTAGCGCCCTGGCGCTAGGCGGACTTGTCGGACATGATTTTGTTTACATTGCATTTTTTCTATCATTGTTTACGTGCGAACCGGCGTTTTTTTTTTGTGTTTTAATTTAAAACAAAGTTGAATTACGTAGCTAACACGGTGTATATTGTTTTATTAGTAGTGGAACTACCTTATTGAAATTGAAAGTTTTAAAGTTAAATTTTAAAGCATATTAATACGAGTAAAAAATGTTTTGCCGATTAGTTGCCGACTACAAATAAGGCCGACTAGTCGGCTTTTCCAACTAGTCGGTACATCACTAGTATCGATATCTAAACACGATAAAATTAAAAAGATTTTTTGGTATTTTTGGGGGGTCAATGACCGCTGGCAAGTCAGTGCTGTTAAGTACTTTAAGTATGTGTTGGTAAAATCTGTTATCTTTTGTATTATCGTATTTAGATATCGATACACATCACGTCTGTGAAGTTTACACAAAAAAAAACAAGATATTTTAAGTGACTTGACTACACAAACTGCGGTCTGTGACCCCAGAAAAAAAAAACATTACTTAACATAATTATTTTTTTGTTTTGGCATGTTTAGATATCGATAGCAATAACGTCTGCGGAGTTTCGCTAGCTAATTTAATTTGACCCTGTACATAACTCCCACAAAAGTTAACTTTAACTAACAATGTGATTGAGTTACAAAAGTGTAACGTATTACACTTTTGTAACTCGAATCACACAATAAAAGTAGATTAAACGATATCCTATGGTTTGTGTCGCTAGAATGCATGGAACGTAATGACAGACCGCAAGTTATTACTACATATAAACGTGTTATTATTAGAGTCACCAGTCATGAGCGTTTACCAGAGACTGTCCCACAAATATTGGCCTAAATTATGTTGAGCTTTGCCCTCCTTATATCCTTGATTGCTGCCCACTCGTCTATAATGAGTTGTGATATTGGCGCGTTATGTCTATTTTTTACCTGGAAAAAGATTATTCAAAGCAATTCGTAAACAAAAAACGAAGCAAGTTGTATCAATCAATTCTAAGAAAACAAGTTAGGAAGGTCAAAATAAATCTAAGATTAGTGTTTCTGTCATTCTGAAAAGTATGTTACCTGTGAACATTTAAGCAATTTCGCCAATTTTTATCGGTTGTATGAAACAAGCGGCTAAAAGTTTATAAATTACAAACTTTCCGGTTTGTAAAAATATCGAAATTATAAATACGCATTAACAACTTATCCCACATACCGCAGTGTCTCAAGACGAAAGTCTTTGACCAGTGCGTGTTGCCAGTGATGACCTATGGCACTGAAACGTGGTCGCTCACAATGGGCCTTATCAGAAGGCTAAAAGTCACCCAAAGGGCAATGGAGAGGGCTATGCTTGGAGTTTCCCTACGTGATCGAATCAGAAATGACGAGATCCGCAGGCGAACCAATGTAACCGACATAGCCCGAAGAATTGCCAAGCTTAAGTGGCAGTGGGCAGGGCACATTGCTCGCAGAACTGATGGCCGATGGGGCCGAAAGGTTCTGGAGTGGCGACCGCGTACCGGAAGATTTAGCGTTGGAAGGCCTCCTACAAGGTGGACCGATGACCTTGTGAAGGCCGCAGGTATCCGCTGGATGCGGGAAGCACAGAACCGGTCGAAGTGGCGGTGCTTGGGGGAGGCCTATGTCCAGCAGTGGACGTCTTTCGGCTGAAATGATGATGAATGAACAACTTATCACTTACAAGTGTACAATTGCGTCAAATGCAAGTGATTTGCACGTAAACACTAACTTACTCGAAGGATTTTATGGCACCTTATATTAACATACTGAAGACTCATAAATCTTTTTTGTCATTAATAAAGTATTGGTATGTTCGCGTTTATATAACACAGCGTTGTTTTAATAAAAACCTAGAATATGTGGGAAGTGTGAAAATTAAATATTTCATGCTATGACTTTATAGTATTTAGTCTCACAAGTTTTCATGATATCATCATGTTCAACAAACTATACGGCGACCGTGACGAGTTTGACGCGGACATTACAGTGCATAATTTTCTTACATGTCTTATTTGGTAAACAAATACATGACTTTTCGCATCAATAACTTACTCTCAAGTTGGTTATGATCGTCTTGTTCTTTGTATGAAACACATACGTTATAAATAACATTAAAAAACTGCTTCAAATGAACCCTTGTAAGTAACACAATCATTTTTCAAAATCGAAATCTCTGTCTCAAATTTGTAAACCAAAATGAAACACTCAAAATAAAAAAAAAACACCTTTACATGTGTGATTGAATCGCTTATACTTAAGTTTGTGTCAAGAGTAGCGTACAATATTCGGGTTTTTTGCCAAACTAACTGGTACGTCTCATGTTAAACTTAAATGATGGTGTCACTAGCGTTACATCACAACTTACGAGAGCGATTTAGCTTCATTCATTCAAACTTGTATTTTGTGATCGGTAGCTGTGACAGTGAAACAGTTTTATAAATACGCGCAAAAATTACTCTTATTTCTAAGTGATATTTAACGAATTATATTAATTATTGCCGCAGGAATAGTGCATTTTTTTTTTCTAATAACACTATCAATAGTGATGACTCATTTTTGATACAGCGTGAAGTGATTGCTACTAGTATGTGATAATAAATGTTTGAGACCTGGATCGCAGTGTGTGCTTCGTATGGTGTATACCTGGCTTTTAATGGGCGTTATGTGGAATTAAATGATGATGGTAAAAATGTACATATCTTTAGTACATAATGGTTATGGGAACAGTAATATACTTGACTTTTTTCGTACTTAGCGCATACCTGTTTGATGCCCGGTTGAATGTTTTCATAACCGATTTTGTATTCGATAGTGCTCTATGTTCGATATCTTGACACTTTGTATTTCTGAACAATTCAGAAAGAACTTGTCTTGTGTTAACTTTGTCAAATTAATAACTATTGAGAGTTTATCTGAGTACTTCAGAAACCGGGATAAGTAAGTGTAAAAAACGTAGAAAATTACTATGATTCTCCTGATAATGTGGGTCCACCCACATTATCAGGTTTTGCAAAAGCCTTGTAAAAAGAATCACGTTCGACGGATTTTGTTCTACTCCTTTAGGCTGGAACCACCCAAAACTTTTATAACTAATACACTTGATTTCTAGTTTATGCTGTTTAAACGTGTTAAGGCTGCCGCAGATAGGCGCGACGCGACAGAGCGACGCAACTCTATTAGATCAATTTCATCATAAAATAAATGAGTTCTGAACTACGGTGTAGCTATACCTGCCAATACAAAAATCCACGAGTCGAGAATACGGGCTATTTAGGTATAATATTGTCATGGTTTTTCCTTCTTCATTTGGCCTTTATGCATTATATGGTGATCTATTTTTATAAACTGTTCTCTAATTGAATGTCCAACTCCATAAATTCAAATAAAGAACAATTTTGACACTGACAGTTTGACACTTTTTCTATACAAAAGCTGTCAAACCGCAATATTTATTCCTCAGTTAAAAGTTATCGGACTATTAAAAAATTAGCCCGTAATAGTGTAGACAACTTAATTTAATACATATTTCCAGTACTTACATGTCGAAATTAGAAATAATGTTTCATATTGGACAATTATTATCGCGGATAATCTGGCTCTAATATCACACAAGGCCAACAGAGCCATTGCCCTGTTGGCCTTGTGTGGCCTTTCAATGCCCTACATGACCATGAATGGTATTCAATTTATTTTTTTGTTTATAAAACGTGAAACGTTAAATGCGCAAAACCTCTTAAGGGGTCATTGTACTCATCTTTATGAACAACTTTTACTATGGTACCTACCAAACCTGAAATCGCGAAAAAAACTACATTTATTTTCTCTTAACTCGTCAAAATGTGATGACAGTTGTTTTTTTTTTTTCGCTATTTAAGGATTGGTCCCCTAGTAAAAGTTGTTCATAATTATGAGTACAATGACTCCTTAAGAGGTTTTGCGCATTTAACGTTACACGTTGTGTACGGGGTCAAAATAAATTAGCTAGCGAAACTCCGCAGACGTGATGGGTATCGATATCAAACATAAAAATAAAACATTTATTAAGTGCAAGTGTACGGTTGAATGTACAAAAACATAACCTTCAAATGAGGATTCCTCGTAAACTAACAAAGCGTGAAGCACTTATAGAGCTATTAATCTTTTTACACTGTTGTTATTTCACCTTTTTGAATAACTTTGCTCACAATTAGCTGTGAAAATCATTAAAATAAGGTAAATTGCATGTAACTCGTCGTACCCACGGCCGATTCGGTATCGCACACTTGATTTTTAACTCTCGGTATTGAGCCGAGCATTGATAATCCAACAGAACATCTCTGCACTGTTGGATTTTCAACTCTCGGCGCTAAGCAGTGCGTTTAAAATCCTGTGTGCGATAAGGCCCGGCGCCCATTGGCGGCAGGGCATGGCTAGGTAAAAATACCTTGCCATGCCGTGCCGCCAATGGGCGCCGGGCCTAACCCGTCGTACCCACGGCCGATTTGATATCTCCACACTTGATTTTCAACTCTCGGTATTGAGCCGAGCATTGAGAATCCAACAGAGCGTCATCAAACTACATTGTGGGATTTTTTTGAACTCTGAGATTTGTGGAACTCTTGGCGCTAAGCAGTGCGTTGAAATTCCTGTGCGCGATAAAACTCGTCGCGTTAAAAAGTCGCCCGTGCGTGCGACAAGCAATTTACCTTATTTTAATCATTTTCACAGTTCAGCTGGTTGGAAAATGTTATGTCGACTTATAACTATTTTATGGTCTGATCTCACCTTCAGATTAGCTGGTGACCTACAGGCTGTAATCTAGCATTGATAGCATATGTATCTGTTGAAAGTATAATTACTAATTGTAATTAAGTACTTATTACCTTTTTAATAATATCATGCATTTTAAATTCAGTCTTTTAAACGTTGCCCCACACTAAGAATTTCTCCTGTATTGTGGGTGCGTTTACAAACATTTAAATTCACATACACTAACAGCCAGACCAGAAACAACTACTTGTAGGTCATACAAATATTTGTTCCGTGCGAGAATCGAACCCGCGACACGCAGCGCAGCAGTCAATCGCTTAACTAACTGCGCCAACCGTGGCGTAGCTTGTAGCTTTGTTTATTTACAATCACAGTAAAAATGCTACAAGTTACATTCGTTTTGCCTAAGCAATCATCTGCCAACCCTTTTACCAACTTTGTTGGAGTCAGCTCCCAGGCTAACCGGATGCAGCTGAATAAAAGTATTTTACATGGAGCGACTGCCTATCTGACCTCCACAGCCCAATAAATGCTTAACCCGATCGATTGAACCGTGCGGCTTTTATTACTTTAGCCCCAAGCCCCACAAGTTTTGTCTAAACAATGTTTGGTAAAATCCTTTAATTAATCAGATATTATTAATTTAATAAAAATAAAGATCTGGACACATGCCGCTCAATAATAGTGGATTTTTAATGAAAAAAATTGATTCACCTAATTGTGAGGTATGTGGCACACTGGAGGATGTTATCCATTTATTGACGGAGTGTGTCAGATTTCAGTCTGCAAGAGAAGATCTACATAAAAGAGTTTGAGATAAATAAATGTACGACGTTTGCATGTTCCATTACATTTTGTTGTCACCTAACTCCGAAGCTGCTTAAAGTCTAATTAAGTTTGTGTTATTACGTTTTACATTATAAGTTCCGATGGGACTGGCATATACAATTGTAAAAAATCCCTAATAATAAATAAAGGTAAAACAAAATAAAACTGCCGGGTAATTGCGTAACACACTATCAGTAGCAATGGGTTTCATTTTGACAGTTCAACAACATTAATTGCGTTATTTACATTGTTGAGCAGACAAGTTTTTCGAACATAATGAAGCAATGTATTAGCATTATACTTCAAAATCATTCAGATTGTGATTGATAGTGTAACGCAGTTAGGGTGCTGGGGGCCTACTCTGAACAGATAAACCGATGTATCGGCCGATTGTTCGGCCGTTTCATGACTTCCAAAGTTTCCTTATTTGACTTTGAATCCTTACCCGACTTCAAGTCACGTTTTTGACTTTGACTTATCTCTTTGACCGTAGTTTTTTTTTTCTTTCACCGTAGTCAGGAAACGGCCGAACATTCGGCCGATACTTCGGATTTATCATCGGAGTAGACGTGGTTACTATTGAAAAATTAATAAATGACAATTGTCATGAGACAAATTATAATTAGCTTTATTGACATTAATGCCTATTACTGTCCCACAGTAGTGCAGGGGCCTCTTGTCAACAGAGAAGGCACCTAGCATTGACCACCACGCTTGCTCAAGACGGGTTGGTGATTTCTAACTTATACAGGGTCAAATTAAATAAGCTAGCGAAACTCCGCAGACGTGATGGCTATCGAAGTATAAACACGATAAAAAAAAGATTTTTTTTTCGTCGGTTCATCGATCGCCGTTAGTGTAGTCACTTGAAATATCAGTTTAAAAATTGATTTTGTTGTGTAAACTTCACTACAGACGTGATTGGTCGATTCCTAAATACGATTAAACTAAAGAAAACAGATTTTCTCAACTCATACTTTAAGTAACAACACTACAAGATGTCGTTGACCCCCCCCCCCCCCCCCCAAAAAAAATAACTTCAAATCTTTTATTTTATCGTGTTTAGATATCGATACCCATCACGTTTGCAGTTTCGCTAGTTAATTTAATTTGACCCAGTATTTAACTAAGTCCAGGTTTCCTCACAATGTTTTGCTTCAACGATCTAAATTCAAATCATTTATTAACAGATCCAACATACATTTGGCATATTTTGGTAATAATTATAAATAATGTCAAAACAATCAATAATAGTGTCAAAATCATTCATCATAATGTCAAAATCACCATTAACAATTTCAACATCATTAATAATACAATAGTCAAATCAAAATAATCTAAAATGATCAAAAAAGCAGTAGGTAGTGTAGGTACAAGCAACAACATTATTTCAAGGCACGATTTGAAAGAAAAAGAAAAGCATAACGTTTATTTGGACACAGTTCGTGAAACACAAAGAAAAGTGAAAATAATGTTTATACAACAATAGTGTGTGCCTCACGGCTGCGCCAAAAAGGTTCAGTTCAGCATTATGGCGCTGACAAGAGGCAAACGATAAAAGTAGGCTTGTCTTAAACAAAAAAATTGCCAAATCTATACAGAGTGCCCGGTAATTAATGGATAACCTTAAAATGGGTCATGGTACAACTAATGGCCATTCAGAAAAAAAAATGAAAAAACAATAAGTACCAAAGATATGATTTTTTTAATAATAATCGGTGTTTTTTGTTACCCTATGTTACATTTTTGTACACCACGACCACAAATGAAAGAATTCTATCGGTTTTTTATTGTTGTAGTAAATTACGTTAACTGAGCTGATAGATAAGCAATAAATAGTATGACTACTATTACACTGTTTTTTTTTAAACAACTTGAATGTTTGTTCTGGGGAAAAATTTGTGAAAAATATTCATTTTGACAAAGTTTAAGAATCCGTAGCTTAAAAAAAAAGTATGCAAACACAAGTGACCAATTATTTTAAAATATTATGCGCTTAAAGCAGATTTCAAAATGGTATTATTCATTATTGTATCTAATGTAAATTGTGAATTATTGATTGCTATTTGTGTAGAAAAGGTGTGAATTTTGGTTTAACAACAAAATTCTTAAATTCTTAATTCTTTGATTTGTGGTCGTGGTGTACAAAAATGTAAAATAGGGTAGCAAAAAACACCGATTATTATTCAAAAAATCATATCTTTGGTACTACTTGTTTTTTAATTTTTTTTGTTTTTTTTTGCTGAATGGCGATTAGTTGTACCATGACCCATTTTAAGGATATCCATTAATTACCGGGCACCCTGTATAGTTTGTGGTAGCGGAAAAATAATATGTTATTCTTGAACATATTTCTCAGAACTTGGTTGTTAACAAAACACGTTTAGAAAAAAAATCTCGATTCAAATTAACGGAAAACTAACCCTTTACTTTGAGTTTCAATCCAAAATACTGTATTATCAACGTACGGTCGGTATTTAATTAATAGCAAGAACGTGTTATTTGTATGCAGAACTTGGTTGTTTTTTATTTTCGATTACTCAACTCATTTTTGAGAAATAAATAATTGCTTCATATTTTGCAATAAATTACAAGCGTTGTGCCATCGCGCTTCTCTTTCTTTTGTATGCAGTCTGACAGTGACAGCGGTTTACCTGTTATCAGCGTCTAAAGAATGCCTAAACTTAATGCCAGACAGATGCTTACTGACGCTGGTTTTCTAATGAACCTTTAGTGACAAGTGACGGGGAGTACAAACAGTTTCAACATATCTAATACATAATTCAGTAATGTCCAAGATAAAATCAGAAATAACTTTTTAGCTAGATGTTCCAAGAGAGTGTATACCTATCATTGATCTTGGACTAAACATTTATTGAACGTACGGAATGTAAGTGTATAAATTGTCGCATCTAGTAATTACTCATGATTTCTAGGCCAGATATAAAGTGTTGAAATGTCACATGTCATCACAAATCGCTTTGATTAATTTGTAGCTTGCCTCATCGACGCTTTTAGTAGGTTAACACGTCAAGTGATAACACGACACCACACAGAGTCGGTCTAGTTTTGTGGTCAAGATTTCTCAGAGCAGCCCGAAGTCGGGATTTGTGGCGGTGCCCGTCTGATTGTAATAGGCTCGCCCCCTATTCTCTTCTTCTTCGACGTTTTCTCAATGATGAGGATAGCTACCACTACGACGCGTCTCCAAGCTATGCGGGTCTTCTGCAGTGTGGACCGCTCGGTAAATGTTACCTCCTAACACGATACCACACAGAGTCAGTCCAGTTTTGTGGTCAAGATTTCTCAAAGCAGCCCGGAGTCGGGATTTGTGCCCGTCTGATAGTAATAGGCTCGCCCTTTATTCTCTTCTTCTTCTTCGACGTTTTCTCAATGATGAGGATAGCTACCACTACGACGCGTCTCCAAGCTATGCGGTCTTCTGCAGTGTGGACCGCTCGGTAAATGTTACCTCCTAACACGATACCACACAGAGTCAGTCCAGTTTTGTGGTCAAGATTTCTCAAAGCAGCCCGGAGTCGGGATTTGTGCCCGTCTGATAGTAATAGGCTCGCCCTTTATTCTCTTCTTCTTCTTCGACGTTTTCTCAATGATGAGGATAGCGGTCACATAAGACGCGTCTCCAAGCTATGCGGTCTTCTGCAGTGTGGACCGCTCGGTAAATGCTAACTCCTAACACGACACCACACAGAGTCAGTCCAGTTTTGTGGTCAAGATTTCTCAAAGCAGCCCGGAGTCGGGATTTGTGCCCGTCTGATAGTAATAGGTTCGCCGTCTATTCTCTTCTTCTTCTTCGACGTTTTATCAATGATGAGGATAGCTACCACTACGACGCGTCTCCAAGTTATGCGGCCTTCTGCAGTGTGGACCGCTCGGTAAATGCTACCACCTAACACGACACCACACACAGTCCAGTTTTGTGGTCAAGACATTTCAGTAGCAGCCCGGAGTCGGGATTTGTACCCGTCTGATAGTAATAGAATAGGCTTGCTCCCTTCTTCTTCGAAGATTTCTCAATGATGAGGATAGCGGCCACATACGACGCGTCTCCAAGCTATGCGGTCTTCTGCAGTGTGGAACGCCCGGTAAATGCTACCTCCAACAGTCTTGTTGATCGCGTCTGACCACCTTGCCGGTGCTCTGCCTTGAGCGCGTTTTCCTTCCGCCCGGCCCATAGCCTTTCCAGACCATGCTTAGGTGAACGCTAACCGCCTTATTACAAAACAAGGTTTATATTTTGACATGGCTTAACCATGGAGCCAGTTTTTGTAATAAGAACGTAACGGTGATTGAAATACCGTTCTTTATACAAAACTGAAAACTTAGTTCGGTACTAAGTTGTCAGTTTTGTGTTTAGGAACTTTACCATAGTCGGAATAAAGTTCGAAGTTCAATAATGGCTCCATATTATAAACCTGGGTCTGCAGATAAACCTTGTTTTGGAATAAGGGGGTTGGACATTAAATTATTTACTTAACAATAGACTTAGTATTCCGATACATTTGTCCTAGTGGGCAAAACTCGCTCAGTCTAGTGTGGTACGCCTGCATGTCAAGTCGCATTCGTGTCCACCAAAAGAAAATTATCTTCGAAGTATTATACAACCTGTTTTTTTTTTATATCCCATAACTCCAGGGTTATATTCTGTAGGTAAAAATAATACTAAAACTCCTAGAATAGGTGGTCCAAAAATGCATCGTTTCGGAGATATCATCAATCATAATTAAATTAGGTCAAAAATTGTCACCAGTATGACGAATCTTTACTTTTGCGAGGTTGCCAAACTTCGCAGTAGTGTAGTAAAATAAAATATGTACCTAGGTATGTTGGTATCGGGGCTTCCCGGCGGCAGCTAGTGAAGGGAAAGCTACCTTGTCGACATGTAATATTTCACGTAAGGGTGATTAATAATCGTGACATTGCCGAATTATTTTGTATGAAAAATGAAAAAAAAAAATAACGAAGGATTGGAACATAACTCATATGCCAGTTGATTCTTTGATATGGCCTCAATCATACCCTAGAGTTATGGGATATCAAAAAAAACACGTTGTATAATGCCTAATTGTGCAATAGGGCATTGCAAATCTCATAGTGATAAAACGACTAGACGACTGAACCACGGTTTATTTTCGCTGACACATGGATCACAATTTTTCTATGACATTACTTCTAATAGCCTCTCCATAGTATCTATCTTAAATCTCTTTGGGTGAACGCATAAGTCCAAAAAAGCTGAGGGCGCCCCCTATTACATGGGACGGCGAAATGTGAGTTTACTAATAAATAAAATAAGTACACCTCTGCTAACCCTTCGAGGAAAACAGGCATGATGTTATGTTATTTGACTAAACCATAGTTGTTTTGCGCGAAATTAAAATTTTCTTACGTTTTTTTGCTATTTTTGGTTACCCATTGAAATGGGTTTCGATAGCGTTTTTCTAAGCGGTTAAACAAAAACCCATACGATATGGGTAACCCTTATGAACGGCTTAAATTAAAATGTTACTGGGTTTCAAGTAGGTATAGAACCCATTGAAGGGTTATCATGTAACCCTTTCACTGGGTTTCAAGTATAAAACCCATTCAATGGGTTATCATGTAACCCTTTCAATGGGTTACATCATGATAAAGGTAACCCATTGAATGGGTTACCCCTTCGAAAGGCTTAACTCTTGACCGGGGTTGTACGGTCCCTGTTTGCAGGTGAGTGTCAGGTTTTATCTTGATCAAAATATGACTCGCGGCTATTACAGGTATTATGTATTTACAGAATTATAATCATTAAAATAATAATGATATAATTATAATTATCGCTCTAAGTTAGATTTGTTCCATTGAAATCCTTGACCTTTTCATGAAATCATGACATTAGAGAATAAATCTCCTTTTTTTTCCAAATTTTATTTTATCATTTTGTCGGCGTGATTAATATGTAGACCCATGCCAAATTACTGCTTTCTAGTACTAAGAGTCTCGGAGATAAACTGGGGACAGACAGACGGACATGGCGAAAGTATAAGGGTTCCTTATTGACTACGACGGAACCCTAAAAAGGGAGGGAAAGGTTTTTTATTAGGGTTCCGTACCCAAAGGGTAAAACGGGACCCTATTACTAAGACTCCGCTGTCCGTCTGTCACCAGGCTGTATCTCATGAACCATGATAGTTATGACAGTTGAAATTTTCACAGATGATGTATTTTTGTTGCCGCTATAACAACAAATACAAAAAAAAACTGAATAAAATAAATTTTTAAGGGGCTCCCATACAACAGACATGTTTTTTTTGCCGTTTTTATAGATAATGGTACGGAACCCTTCGTGCGCAAGTCCGACTCGCACTTGGCCGTTTTTATTTTTAATAAATTACAAAAATATTTGTATCAAATAACAGCTAGTGATAGAGAGCTTGTTTACTTACCAATACTTAACTGAACAAGTTGTTTTTTAATAAAAACTAAGCAAATGCTGGCGAAATTTGTTATTGCAGGCCAACAACCCATTAACCTGAAATATGGTGTAACTTTTATTTGCTGTCTGCAATAAAAAAAAAAAAAAAATTGTATATATTATAATGCTTGTTTTTCCCTTTTCATTTAGGTCTGTGTTTTTACAGTCGAGTTTTTTGTTTGTTTGAACGCGCTAATCTCCGGAACTGCCCCTCGGATTTGAATTTTTTTTTGCATTTGATAGCCCAATTCTCGAGTAAGGCTATAGGCTAGTTAACATCACGCTAGGACCCTTAAGAGGCCGGCGATGGATGCGTAGTTCAAACAAACGTAATACCAAAATAATTTGTAATTCAAACATATTCTTAAGGTAGTGTGTCTTTATTCCGATTGGAACACAAAATATCGAGGTTCCCAAATAAATATTTTGAATGACAGGACACTGATTTAAACAAGAGTTATGAGAAAAATAAGTTAAATTCCTCATATTTCGTCATTATATCATTGTCCTTTCAAAATACATATTTGGAACATAGATATTCTGTAATCCAATCGAAATAAATACAAACTACCTTAAGAATATGTTTGATTTAAAAATTATTTTGGTATTACGTTTGTATGAACTACGCATGCTACAACGTCCTACACTGTCCTTAAGAGCCGAGCAAAAAAAAAAAAGTTTGAAACACCGTTAAGCAAAAACGAAGTAATAGCTCGGGCAGGCAATGCGATGCGACAGGGTCGGGGAACAAGGAATTTCACGTAAACGAAGTCGCGACAAAAGCTAGTTAAAAATAATCGTACAAAGGGGAATTAAGGTTCTTAAGTATGTTGCAGTCCTTTTTGCATCCCCTACCTGCCTTGATTTGTTTGACCTATCAATCCAAATAAAGACATACAATTAAATAATCTCCTCATGAAATTGCGCTAACTAGCTTTTAGAATCATCTACTTAATAACAATTCACTGACAAACAAAGCACGGTCTAAACCACTGAGTCTAGAAGCATAATTTTGAAGATGAATATTTTTTGTAAATTCTTCCTCTAAAGGGGTTAAAATAGGAGATGAAATATTGTATGGAACTTCGTCATTTTCGTCGATGGAAAGTTCATTCGGGCTCGCGATTTCTGTTCATAAAGATAATTTTATTTGTCAAAACATGCAAATTAAGCGTGCAGGATGTCATAATATTAATATTTTGTACGTACATGTTTCACCCGTAAGGCGTAAAAATGGATAAATTTACAAAAAATACATAAGTACCTAACTAAATTACAAAATAAAAACTAAATTACTAAAGGCACTTCAATCCAAGTACATAATAGTCAGTAATAAACATTGTTATGTCAGTAAAATAAATTAATCATTATATGTCATATAAAAAAGTCAAATATTGTCATCCAAAAAGTAATTTATATTATAATAATACACACACTTGTATGTTAAATCTCGAATCTTTTTTTAAAACCAAATTAGTTCAATAAATCAAATTAAAGGTGTTGTTTGGCAGGTAACCAAAAACTGGTTTTTGTCATTGTGTCATTGAAAGAAGGATCCTTGAATCAACCGTTTATTTTTCTGAAGCAGGGACCATTTTGGTTACCCATTGAAAGGGTTATCGATAGGGTTTTTCTAATCGATTAAACAAAAACCCATACGATAAGGGTAACCCTTATGAACGGCTTAAATTAAATTTTGGTTAACCCATTGAAAGGGTTTTCGATAAAAACCCATACGGCAGCGGTAACCCTTTTGAACGGCTTAATTTAAGCCATTCAAAATTGGGTCGTATGGGTTTTTGATTAACTGCTTAGAAAAACCCTACCGTTTTTCTAAAATGGTAACCAAAATGGTCCCTGGGTAGAATAGAGATAGAATTGGTCATGCTACGCGTGCGTGGCGGATATCAAAATAACATAATATTAAGATTTTTTCATGTTACTGGGTTTCAAGTAGGTATAGAACCCATTGAATGGGTTATCATGTAACCCTTTCAATGGGTTTCTAGTATAAAACCCTTTCAATGGGTTACATCATGATAAAGGTAACCCATTGAATGGGTTACCCCTTCGAAAGGCTTAACTCTTAACCGGGGTTGTACGGTCCCTGTTCTGAAGTGGCATTTGCAGACTGAAAAGAAAAAAACAGCCAAGTGAGTGTCGGACCACGCACAACTAAGGGTTCCGTAGTTGGAATGACTTTATCCCAAAAACAACCTTAACATTGTAGTTGAAAAAAAATCTCCCATACATCGATATACACTACAGTCGCAAGGCAAATTTACCTTTTTTTTTCTTGGGTGGCGTGTCAGACTTTTACTGACTAAAAACCACCCGTATTCCTTCATTTGCTTGTGTGCCATGATATCCTTTTCGGGCAAACTCGCAACCCTGGCTGTCATTGGCCCTAACGGACCCCGTCAGTTGGTGCTGACAACTCTTTGAGGCACGCGTGGAATACAACGCGCCGTCGACCCGGGCCTGGTCCTTATCGGACGGCGAGCTACCCATCGCTCACCGTCCGCAGGCCCGCGCCTACGGTGGCCGGAAATCGTCTTGCGACTCCCAACGCCAGGGGCGTCTCCTGCGGCGACTACGGTCGTGAGGGCGCGAACCTTGCCTCTCCCTCACGCGTTCCGCCTCCTCCTTCGCGAGCATTACTGCTTATTACTGCTGCTTACACGACCCGTGGGGTTGTTATCATTTAACCACGAGCCCCTCCTGAAAACCTAAACATCTGACTAAGAATTGATAAAGTGGGTTGAATTATCTACACAAGGAACTATTTTAAGACCTACAGACGGTTATTAATTGTTCCTAGTCTTTGTGTATGTGCAATTGAGCTGTCTGACTGTATGTAACTGCACGGTGGAGCATACGGTGGAGGTCTGCCCGGCTTGGGTGGAACTCCAAATGTACCTAAGTTTGTAATCGCATAAAAATATTTTACAAATTAACGATTTTTTTTTACATTTTCCTTAACTTGTGCTGTGATACCTTGCTTCTTGCCAATTTTAACGGGAATAACTCTTTATGTACTCGTAAGTAAAATATGCCGCATAAATGGCCTTATTTTTTTATTGCGTTGGCTCAGAAGCTTGATTTTTTATAGCACAAAGGGACCTTAGACCTACGTATTTGATATAAATTTCAACTTGATACTTCCAGGCGTTCCTGAGAAAAAGGTTCTTGACAGACAGACAGACAGACGGGTGGACAACGAAGTGATCCTCTATAAGGGTTCCGTTTTTTCTTCTTCTGAAGTACGGAACCCTAAAAAGTACAGTGATCCTATAAAGGTTCCGTTTTTTTTTTCCTTTTGAAGTATGGAACACTAAAAAGTACTCAATTTGGCGCCGGCATTAAACCTAGATAGTACGTACCTAGATAAGTAATTAACAATTAAATTCAATTAGCAGTCTTAATAATATAAAGTTACCTGATATCAGTTACATTTGCCTAGAAGTTCAGACATCTCTGGTCTGATCCGTCAAGTTTTATCACGAGGGACTGTCTGTAGGTACCTGAATAATGTATTAATAGATAGCAAGGCTGCGAATTGTAGGATAATGTGTACCTACTTCCTGATCCCAGGCATGCACTTTACTTTGTGCAAATAATTTCATCACCACTGCTCAAAACGGTGAAGGAAGACATCGTGAGGAAACCAGCATGTCCTAGAACTAAAAATTCGAAGACATGTCTTCGCCAAAAAAAGTATATTATAATAATTTAAAAAATCGAATGCGAAGGTGTACTATAGAGACAGGACTACAAAATTAATATAAATATAACAATTTACAATGCCAGGTTTTCCAAGGAAAAGCCTAGAAAAAATATACGCCTTTTCGTCGCGCCTCTTTATCACCAAGACATACCGTTTATCTAATATTCTCTTACAGTTACGTCTCAATGCACTATGATAATGCGTTGTTTTAAATAAAAAAAACTATACTAAATACAGTCAAAAATATTTGTTTTTATAGTAATTTTGATATTCATGGAACCTATAATAATAGGGCAGTCTCCAGAACAAAAGCTCAGCAAATCGTCAGATTTAGCATTCGAAATCTTTATTTGTGAATAATTTAGTGTCCTTATAGGTTCCTTAAGAATTTGACTTGCGATCTTCTGACAGAAATAGACCTGTAAACAACGTCAGTGTGGCTTGTATTAAAATAAAATGTCGTCGGCGTTTCTTTATCTATCTTAAACTCCACTACTTCAGTCCAGTTTATTGCAGCACCAGATTCATTGTGTTTGAGAAGACTGAGCATATTTATGTTTTGTGATAGCACTTTATAGTCTTTAAAATCAGAGTATTGCAAGGGTCGAAGAATGTACGGTTGTGAAGATCTAGCCATTTTAATAATAGGATGCAATTGGGATGGTAGAAATAATATATCTCCAGCTATTTTCACGGCGTAACTTATAGCACTATGTGCAGAGTCTCCCTCTTTCTGTCCGTGGCTTGGAGCAAAGAATCTTAAAGTTATAGTTTGCAGATGTGTAACGTTATTAATGCAGTATAGCAGAGCAGAAGCGACTATCGAGTTTTTATTTTGCCCCGCACAAGTGCACATCCATCGGCATACAAGCTTATTGACTTAGAATCTGTAACTTCATGTTCATGAAGGAACATAGATACAGCGGTAGCAATTTCTGGAGACCTACACGTCCATTTCCTGTTTCAGGCCACGTGAAGCAATAACAATCTCGATTTGCTATATTGTAAATTGTGAAGTTATACACGAAAAGCTGTCTTTTATAAAATATTGCTCCTTCTTTTGTAATGGGTAAGAACATGACTTGTTGCAAATCAAAAATGCACAAACTAGTTGGGGGTTTTCGGCAGAAGCTTCTTGCTTGTCTGTGTCTTTAAGTTGGCGAACAGTTTGCTTTTCCGTACTATGTTTATCATACTTTTCTTTTAAATTCGATTTAGTCTCAGGTAATCCATCGTGGTAAGCAGCACAAAGACTACATTGGTATTTTTTTGGTCGATGAAAAGCCAAATTCATGGATTTGAACATCTTTTTATAGGTGGTCAAACCTGGAGCCTCTTGGAATGGTATTTCAAGTTCTTTAAGTAGCATACGGTGGATTTTTTTGACGCTCAAATCAGAATGAAATTATTCTTTTGTTGAATTTGCCATGATGATGTCGCCGCTTTAAGGCGAACTTTGAGTTTCGCCTTTTCGTAAAATTTCCCTAGAACGGATTTTGAGATACGCCGTCAATCTTTTTGCGTTTCTATTAGTCTTAGACCTTCGCCCTTTTGTGACGACATAGAGCTCGACAAATGGAGCACTTTTGTATACTTAACTAATTTTTGACCATTTGTATGAGGTTCGCTCCTTTGCAGTGTTGGCGACGATGTGATATCCACCAACCCGCACTAGGCCCGCGTGGTGGTATACGGCCCACTCCTTCTCACAGAGAGGAGGCCTGTGTCCTAGCAGTGGGAACATTACTTATAGGCTGATTATGCTGTGTACCTACTTTAGAGGCATGAGGAACAGGGTGTAAAGTTCACTCATCCTCCATAGAAAAGGGAGGATCCTCCGACCAGACGGGTGTTGTGTCTGGTGGGCAACTGCCCGACGGTTGAAGTCGGGAGGTCCGTCCGTCCTACTAAAGATCGACTAAATACTTCAAGGTCAACAGGGCTAACAGGTTTTTAGCCCAAATACTTGTAGGTGACTAAAGGTCTTTTAAAACAATATGCAATAATAATATGACCGTCAGTTGCTCCATATCATGTAAAGACAATAAAGAGAAATTTGAATGAATATGCCCGCGTGGTAGTTACAGTATTTGATAAAACAAATAAAAATCTATTCGGTGAACTAAAATTAAAAAGAAATACACTTAAAATATCAGAAGTGCTCTGCAAACCGATGTGCAAACTTAGTTTTGAATGACGATGAAGAACAGACATTATGTTTGCGACGTTTGTTTCTAATGCTTTCTGGTCCAAAAGTTGTGAGGGCATGTTGTTTCATAACCGTTTTAAGGTTGAAGAGCTGCCTGACAGTAAGTACCTCCCATTTCGAGTAGAGATGATAAAAAGGAATAAACAAACTAACCTTTAGGAGTGCTCTTTGTGCTGTCTCAACTTTTAAGAGAAGTGTTTTACATGTGCCACCCCATGTGGTGATACAATATGAGTAAATCTTGGATCGTGAAGTAAGCTTTGTCAATTAAAAAATTACGCAATTTATATTTGAATAGTGGGAGTTCCTTGGTGTTTAAAATGTCCACAGGTATTTTATTATAAATTTTAGATGCCATTCCAAAAAAAACTTGTGCCCGTCAAAAGTTTTTTTGGAATGTCATCTAAAATAACGAAATAACTTTAAGTTGACAAAGCTTACTTAATTTTAAATAAAACCTATAAATATTTTTTTCCAGGAAACCTATTTTAATTACAAAACTTCCCATTTTTAATAGACAAAGCTTACTTCACGTACGTACCGTAAATACTTGTAAGTTTGAATTGAGGAGACGGATCTTAAATCTATGGAATCCGAGTTGGGTTCCCACAGATTTCACAATCCCCTCTCGCTTTACATGGATTTAAGACCGCACATTTTTCCACACCAAATTCCATCCTGATGACGCTACTGAATGTTTATTATTGTTATTATTATCAACCGTTTGTGTCCCACTGCAGGGCATCCTTCCCTCCTTCCTCTTAATCCTATCTATTGCTGTATGTGGCCAATCTTTTAGAAAAGAGTCGAGTTCGTCCCGTCATCTCCTACTGGTCCTTACTTTATAATATGTATAAATGACATGAAAATGACAATAATCACTTCAGCCGAAAGATGTCTTCTGATTGACGTGGAGCAAACATTACTCCCATCTGGTTCAGTACCGCCTGCATCCAACGTATTCCCGCAAGCTTCCACCGTCACCATTTCTAAACCCCATGCTTGTTCTCCAGAAGGCAGTAGATGGAAGGACTGGCTCCTCGCCTCTCTGCTCCTGGGCGCCGTGGTGGGCGGATGGGCGGCGTTGCGGGCGGGACGCGCCAGCCGTCACCAGGTCCAGCGAATGTTACGCGACATGGAACAGCTCCGGAAGGCGGAGATGGCGCTGAACGATATGCAGAAGGAACTGGAGAAAGCGCGTTTAGAACAGGTCAGTTGATAACCTTAGTTTATATGGCTGAGTAAAGACCAATGTGAAAAGTTTATGTATATAGTAAGTAGTAAAGCAGGTACGAAATTATCGAAAATTCTTGCGTATTACAAGATTCCTGTCGATATTTCTGGTAATCAATATAACCCTTTCAATAAATAAACGATCCTGTCACTCAGACAGTAAAATTAAAATTTCGTGTTTCTGTAACATCAGAAAAAACAGAATTATTTAGCTCTTTTCCCCTGCTCCGTTAAATAGGACAAAGGAGACAAAAGGTATATGCGATTAGTCTAGTTTTTTGGGTTCCCTGACAGTTATGCTAAGTAGACCAAGTCAAGCTGCGCGATGCTATGCAACTTCAGCGAGCGGGGATGGCCACCAAAACCAACTAATTAGTCGATTTCTAGACCATGCGTATAAGGCCCCTACCGACTAAGCCTTAGGTTCAGTCGTTTGTTCCAGTCACAGCAATTTAGACAATTAGCGCTTCACCACCGACATGTTAACGAACTACTGTCAACTAATGGTCTAGTACGACCTTATTTGTGTCTCATCAAAATTGATGATTAACTGCAAAACTTCAGTACGTCATTGACGTAACGTCTATGGATGTATGGCAAAGTTAATGTGGTGTGAGTACGTTTCTTAGGAGCTCTGGCGCGAAATGATGTCGAATATAATGGTTAATTTGGATGTCTGAAGGTTGATGTAATACATTTTAATTGTTTTCTGAGAACTCAAAACAAGTCAGTTTTACGAAAAAATCATGTAATTTGCAACTGTTGGAATAATCTTTAATCTTCTCACTCCTACAGAGCCGTTGGTTTTTTATACTTCAGAAAATTTCTTGGCTTTTTATAGCGGTTTCGGGAAAAAACACGATTTTATTCAGCAATCACAATTGAATTTAAAATACGGTTGCTACGCACAGTTCCGGTGTTCAAATCTGTAATATTATCCTCTTAATATTTCTAGGAGAACGTGACAACAGAAAAGAAGAATTTGGAGAAGAAACTAAGAGAAGCAGGTGACACACCGCTTCTGAACTCAGCATCATCAGACCTTGAGGTCACGCAGCTGAAGGCGGAGATTGAGGTAAATTAACTAAAACCAGTGTAATTATTTACCCATTATAGGCTGACTATGCATGTGAACACAAATTTATAGATCAGATTTATAGAAAAGATTTTCTGGAATACCATAAGGTCATAGACCATAAAGTCTATGTGTGCTAAGTTACTTCTAAATCCTTTCAGCGGTTTATACATGATTGTAACAAATATCCAAAAATCTGTGTCAATCATTTATTCGACTTACAAAATGCGAATGTGTTTGTTCTGGAAGTGCGACTATTATGGGCAATTTCAGTACAATACGATGTAAAGTAATGGTCGTACTGCCACCATAATTATACGACATTTTGTGCTAATGTGATGACTTGAAGATTTTATTTTGTTCTGCTGCTATTTAGCTAGCTAGCGTGATTTTTAATGTCATTTCAAGTTGGAAATATTTAAACCCTGGCGTTTCTAAAAGACTGACCAAAATCTATAGAGCAATGGTGCTTTGTTTTTTTCTTGGCGGACATTAAAAACACTTTAAAATTTGATACACTATTAAATTACTAACAAAATAATGTGTCACGGTAAATCATAAATGTCAGTCAGAACTAAGGTCAGAACAAAGTTTTTTTTAATAATATTTTAATGGCCTGGTTGCCTGGGACCTTTTAGCCAAGACTTTATTTAGTTACAAAACTTGTTTTAATATTGATGAAATGAATTATATTCAATGCATGATGATGATATCCCCGCACGCTCGCCGATTTCAGTAAAGATGTGGCACTTTACTGAGACCTCACGCGGACTTCTTGAGAGAACTTGAAGCGATGTTGCACTGTTTTGTTTCATTTGCCTACACTAATGCACGTTCACAAACACTTAATGGTTAATAATCCTCCATTATTACACATTAATATTCGGCTAAACACAAATTTTGGAAAATAAAACAAAACTGCTGAACATGACGCTTCACTTTCCCGCCAAGTCTCAGAACTAAGTTATTTTAGTTTATACACATTTTTGCAATGGTCCATGTAAAGTATACATCATTTATATCTGTAACTTTTATGGTGTACATAATAAAGAGTAGAGTAGTATTCTAAAGTATATTTAATAGTTTTCTGGTGATCCACGGGATGAAAAAGTGATTATGATAATATGTGTGTCCTATTAGGAGCGTTATCAATCAGCTACGCGCAGATTGCGTTCTATTCCTAGGCAAGTTCAATGTTATTGGTTTTGATTCCTGGGCTCCACCTCTTGTATAGGCCCGGTATGTAAGTACCTGTCAACCATACATGAAGCCAGGAGTACACATGGCTGTAGCAATGGCATAATATGGCAATGTGCAATGTACTGGTATATAAACATATACCAGTAAACTGTACCAAATTAATCTGAACCAAAGCTGAGTTAAAGTCAACGCTGATTCTTCGGCTGAATTTAAGCTTAAGCGCGTAATGCTGTTCTAATGCAATTTATATGAATCCCAAACCTTTAAACACTCCGCCTTTTTTTTTCCAGATGCTACGCGCCGAGCTCCGTCGCGCGGAAGGCGAGTTAGAAGACAGATGCTGGGCACCCCCTGCCGGCCTACAACAATGGCTGCAGTTAACTCACGAGGTCGAAAACAGGGCGTATCTAAGGAAAAAACAACAGGCTGATATGCAGCTGCAGCAAGCTAGAGATGCTGTGAGTATTAACACAAGTAAACTTTACCACAAAATATATAGGTACAGAAGCTGAGCCTACAACAATAACTGCAGTTAACTTACGAGGCCGAAAACAAGGCGTACTTAAAGCAGGGACCATAAAACCCCGGTTAAGGGTTAAGCCTTTCGAAAGGGTAACCCATTCAATGGGTTACCTTTATCATGATGTAACCCATTGAAAGAGTTTTATACTAGAAACCCATTGAAAGGGTTACATGATAACCCATTCAATGGGTTTTATACTTGAAACCCAGTGAAAGGGTTACATGATAACCCATTTCAATGGGTATACCTATACCTACTTGAAACCCAGTAACATGAAAAAATCATAATATTATGTTATTTCGATATCCGCCCAGCACGCGTAGCATGACCAACTCTATCTCTATTCTACCCAGGGACCATAATGGTTACCATTTTAGAAAAAACCCGCCGCTACTATTATTCAAAAACAGGCTCCGAAGCTTTTTAACGCATAAATCATACTATAATGTCAGTGAATTCCTCACTGAGAAAGAATTTTGTATAGATATTGTGTAGTATTTTTGTATTTTTATGTATTGTGTAGTATTTTTATTAAGAATTTTGGTCATTGTATTTTATAATTGCCTTTATTGTTTTAGCGTCAAACTTAAATTTTGCATGCCTATTGGTAAAATATGGCTGAACCTATTTATTAATCAATTTACCACCATGTACTGTACCCATATTTGCAGAATAAAAGACTTACTTACTTACTTGAAAACCCTTTCCATAGCAGTTAATCAAAAACCCATACGGTAATTTTGAATGGCTTCAATTAAGCCGTTCAAAAGGGTTACCCACACCGTATGGGTTTTTATCGAAAACCCTTTCAATGGGTTAACAAAATTTAATTTAAGCCATTCATAGGGTTACCCTTATCGTATGGGTTTTTGTTTAACCACTTAGAAAACCCTATCGAAACCCCTTTCAATGGGTTAAAATATATAGGTACAGAAGCTGAGCCTACAAAAATGGCTGCAGTTAAGAATAGGCTCCCAATTTTTTTATGTTAATTTGCATGAATATTCTGAAACAGTCACACATACGATCAAAATGGAACTTCAGTATATGATTTAGTCGATCTTTTTCTTTCCATTTACAAGACAATTACGTAATTGTAATATTTTCGTTGGAAACATTTTTTATTAAAAAATTATGTCTTTTTTAAAGAAAGTTATAAAAAAAAACAAGTCTGTTCGGCTTTTATGTCTAAAATAAATATTCACAAAAAGAAAATATAGTTTATTATCCAGCCACAAGATATTTTTCTTCTAGATCAAGTATTACTTTAGTTATAAATGAAATAAGAATTGTTATTTTCGTGCTCGAACACGATCAAAGAGCGCGCGCGATATTCAACTTTATTACTGATGAATTAGAGTTTAGCACATAACGTATTGGCGGGGAGCATGGGGCGGAGCTTGCGTGGAAATTAATAATAGGCTCGCCCCCTATTACATGGCACTTAAACATAACTGGTGAAATTTGAGTGTAGTATAGGTACACCTCTGCCCAACCTTTCGTGGATTACAGGCGTGGTGTTATGTTATGTTTTTAAAACCAACAAAAAAATTAAGCTACGGTAAAAAAAAATTGTTTCAATGTCTCAAAAAATGCCGAAGTTGTATGCGTTTTAAAGTCTATTGACAGACAGCACTGCAATGATCTGACGTCACAGCACAGGAACGCCATAGTAACTTCGCGCCATTCAGTACAATGATCGTTTTGCGTGACAAGGATAGTAGAACAATTTCAAAAGCGTGTAACTTCTCCATTTTTCCACCGATTTTATTTATTTTTTCACAAAACTTAACACCTTTAAAAATATCTAGAAATATTGAAAAAAAATATTACAGCCAAATTAGACCGATTTAAAATTTTCCATAGAAACAGAGATTTCCAGTTATCTGTTTTTAAATAAGACATTTCGAAAATGTTCTTTACGAACTTTTTAGACCTTTGTATCCTGCTTATGCGTTTGAAGTTTCATTGAAATCGGTTCAGTCATTTCGAAAAACAAGGGCTTGAATTTTTGTATGAAATGCCGTAAGGTGTAAACGCTCTTAAAGGTGAGTTATATGTGTGTACTAACCATTTCCACTTCTTTAATCCAGTGCGAGAAACTACGCAAGAAGCGGTCCAGTTTGGTGGGCGCGTTCGTATCGACGCACGGCAAGTCTATCGACGACGTCGACCGCTCCATTGTGGAGGCTCGCACGGCGCTCAACGAAGTCACGCAGGAATTACAGGTAACGCAGCCTTCTTCATTCAACATTACAATAAAATTATAAGTGGCTAATAAGCCACTAAACTTTTTGATATGTAAAGCATATTTGAACAATTAATGGGTCTGAAAATACCCTTTTCTACACAATTGCTCAAAAATGCATTTACAAAGCCTGTATGTATACCTTATGAGAAAGTTAAAAATTACGCACCATACAACGGACCTAAGTACATGTTTTATCGCATACTCCGTTGTATAGCGCCGTGCGTAGCCTTTACGGTTTTTTTTTATTTCCATAAAAAATCATATAATAATTCCACCAAGGAGTTTCCATTACGAGAATAAATAAGCTGAATGATCGAATCTCCTTGGTAGCGCTTTTGCTCAATACGTTTATCTCACTTTATTATTAAAGAGAAAATGAGACGACGGATGTAGTACTAATTTTCACCACGCGCACGTGGTGCCATTTGCAAATTCGCGCCATTTTCATATTAGTAACGACGTCAAAGATTGTTGCGACTTTCCGAATAATACAAAATAATAATATGAGTTCAAGCGAGGAATCTGATATTAATATGGAATCTGAGTAGATTCCATATTAATATCAGATTCCTAAATCCACCTGATATTTTGAATGAGGCGCAAATTGCAGAAAATGTTCTCTTGCCGCCAAAATCGGAGAGCGCTATTTAATCATTTACAATAATTTTATACCATGGAAGATTCGAAGAAATACTCAATCATTATCTGAAAATGTTTTGATGGCTTGTTTGGCTTGGCATTACCTATTGTACTGTTTTATCGCAAATGTGTTGAAAAACGTGGTATGACACACGTGCGGAAATTGGTATTTACAAACTCGTGACTAGAGTAAGGTTACATTCGTCTACTCGTTTGTAAAAACCAACTTACCGCACTAGTATCATAAATAACTATTACGAAGCTGAGAGTCACTTGTTACTTCTGTTCTTATTTATATGCATTTTGGAAATAAAGGTTATAACATACCATACTGCGATCGCCAACCCGCCTGCCAAGCGTGGCGAATATGGCAAACCGGGTTTTGAGGGAGGCCTATGTCCAGCAGTAGACGTCTTTCGGCTGAAATGATGATGCTGAAGTTTAAAAGATCGCTACTTAAAATATTATAACCCTAATTTCAATCAATAAACAACATTATTTTTAGTATATGCGAAACCTGAATATGGTTTGTTCAGAATAAGGAACTGAATCGATTTCAATAATTTTTACACCATGTTATATTTTGTCCCAAAAATATTTAAGTGTAATGGAAACTGTTATCACCATTTAATTACTTACAATACAATCGCCGTACGGTTTGGTACCTACTGCCAAATTATTATCAATGAGCGCAAGACGACCCTGGAGGCGCGGGGGCGCCGTTAGCATGTTTTTGTACGGATAACCCGGTAACATAACAACCTTATAACTTTGTGATTTTTCATGATACAGTTTTGAAATTTTGTACATACTTAGATTCTTTACATAAAAATACTAGACACGTGTTTCGGGTTTCGCATAAACTAAAACTAATATTGTACCTATATACGTGATGTTTTCCAGGAGCGAATGCACAGGTGGAAACAGATCGAGCGTATGTGCGGGTTCAACATCATCAACAACAATGGACTGCAGTACCTCGAGACCGCCCTCTATAGGAGCGCTAACGGACGGCCTAGTGGACGAGGTAAACTTAATACTGCAACACTGTAACCATCACAGTTAAAAAAAAATCGGTAGACGTTGCCTTTTTTTGGCGTTATGAGCGTTTACACCTTACGGCATTTCATATAAACTTTCAAGCCCTTCTTTTTCGAAATGACTCAACTGATTTTAATGAAACTTCATACGCATAAGCAGGATACAAAGGTCTAAAAAGTTATTATTTAAAAACAGATATCTGTAAATATCTGTTTCTATGGAAAATTTAAAATCGGTATAATTTGGCTGTAACACTATTTTTGTAAAATGTTCTTCACTAACTTTTTAGACATTTGTATCCTGCTTATGCGTAGGAAGTTTCATTAAAATCGGTTCAGTCATTTCGAAAAACAAGGGCTTGAAAGTTTGTATGAAATGCTGTAAGGTGTAAACGCTCTTAATACTAGACTTAGCAGACGGATCGTTTACTGCAGTACAATAATATTAGTGCGTTCACTTAATATTGACGCGTGATGCGATTGGTAGCACTGAATTTTGTTCGTTTTAATTTAAAAAAAAGTTAAAAATGGCGGCTGACGAACAGAACTACCAATCACATGACTGCAAAATTCAGTGCTACAAATCGCGTCACGCGTCAAGAAGTGAACGAACACTTTTTTTTATCATCGTGTCTTGTTCGGTCCCCAAATCACCAGTACCATCTACTCATGACCTCATTTGGTCAATTTTCTCTCATCCTAAAACTTTTAACTCCATCAACATATCTTCAAACCACTATTCTCTTTCCAGGTCGGATCAGCAGTTCTCAAGACGACCTTAGTATCGGTGACGACGCGTCTATATGCGGTTCAGGTAAGAACTACGATGAGATGTCCCTCTTCCACGAACACGTTGAATAAGCTCGCTAACGGCACTGAAGTAAATAACTGTACAAGGATCTTTTGGCCCGTGGCCAAACTTGGAACTAACGCATCCATCTTGTTTTTTCAATACAATTCACAAAACAATTGCACAAATGCTAGCGCCCCCCTGTCAACGTCATTCAAGCGCCAAAAGATCGTTGTAGCTGTGTATTTGAATTCAGAATCCGAGATAATTATCAAGTTTTCGAACTACAAACTCAATGTCACACATGACAAAGTACAAAATCCATTGCACAAATACATAACTCATAGTTGAGTAAATGACGATGGAATATAAATTATCTGGGATTAGGAATACAAGTAGGTGCATTTATAGTGTTGTAAGTACGTCATCATGGGAGATTGTAAAGATACAGGGAGTTAGTGTGGACTCAACGTTTTTTTTTTGTAGGCCAAGGAAAGTCGGTTTATTAGTCTTTCTAATAACAAAACATAACACGAATAGTGTAACTAGCAAAGTTCTAAACAAGCCGAGTCATTTCTAGCCAACGAGTTTCGTTGGCTAGAAATGACTTTGCCATTGGACCTTTACCACTTGAATGAAAATTCCAGAATATTTTTTTTAAGATCTTTTTAACGTCGTCCACACAGTTTTTCCAATTTAATAATATACAGCACTTCGAATGCATCTACTTCATTAATTTGGTTATGAGCAATCGTTCAATTTCGAACTGAACATAAAATCATTCGTTTTCAAACTATTAAGTTCATTTATCAAAAAAATCGAACTCTTGGTTCGGTTAAATCGAAATGTGTATCTCGATACTTAAATCGATTATCGGTGCTTGAAAGTTCGTAACTCGAAAGATGAACGATTGCGTCAAACCGGCAGTTATAAGTAGCGTACACTTTTCTATAAAGTTGCCAAAAGACATATTTCGATAGACATTTTTGTTTTGCATTTAGTTTAACGTATTTACGAAATTATGCTATGGAGAGTTTTTTTTTTAAATAAAATTTTATACCATATCATTGAGCTAAATTTGACAATAGCTTTCAATGGAATCTCAATAGAGCTTTATGTATTTAAAACAATAAACACTTCATAGTAAGTCTTGTAAGAAGTAGCGGTCTTTGAACAAAAACAGAGGTTATTACCTGTATTATACCATAAATAAAATGTCTTCCAGTTTGAAGGCTAGTTCAATTTTTATCTTTGGTCATAACTCATTGAATAATTCGATTGGCTGTCGTTTTTTCTGACAACAAATCACGTCTCTTCTACAAAAGCCATTAATTGAAGCTACTTAAAGTCCTTTCAGTTATTTTACCTCTGATGGTGAATCACTGTCAAAATCAATGTGATTTTTACCATAGTTAAAATAAGGTTGCTGTTGGGTTGCAACCACTGACATATCTGTCAGATCAGTGATCTTTATAATCTTTATGAGCGTTTAACTTTTATGGTGTACATAATAAAGAGTATTCTATTCTATTCTATTCTACGACGTACGGCATTTCATACAAACTTTCAAATCCTTGTTTTTCGAAATGACAGAATCGATTTTAATGAACATGAACACACAATGAACAAAGATCTAAAAAGTTAGTAAAGAACATTTTCGAAATGTCTTATTTAAAACCAGATAACTGGAAATCTCTGTTTCTATGGAAAATTTAAAGTCGGTCTAATTTGGCTAGTAACACTATTTTTCGAAAATGTTCTTTACTAACTTTTTACACCTTTGTATCCTGCTTATGCGTATGAAGTTTCATTTAAATCGGTTTAGTCATTTCGACTTGACTTCGACTTCGACTTTCGGCTTGAAAGTTTGTATGAAATGCCGTAAGGCGTAAACGCTCTTGTAGAGGTAAAATAACTATGAAAGGAGGTAACGTGATATTTTGACATCAGATTTGTCAGAGCTGGACACTCAGCAACCAGAAGTTGGTAATTTAGAGGTCCCGAAGAATATTTTTTTAATCGTTATTTTACAAGTATTATTTTTTCTCTCTTTCATTAAATAATGTTCAATAATAACCTCGATAAGTGAGATTTATCGGTGTCCACTTCAAAAGCGGCTATTACTTCTAAGAATAATGTTTGAAAGTATTAGAATAGACAATTAAATATTTATTTAACGGCTTTGGCGGCAGCAAATTTTAACTTATTTTGCCTGGTTTTGTTTTTATTTAAAATATTAAGCAAACTTTTGCAGCAATTATATAAAAATACAAAAAAAATATGAACTTATAATTTGCATGATCATGTTTTAAAATCGTTATTCAAATGTAAAAAATTCTGATGTTTCAATTTTATTCCGAGTTAATCAAAATGTAAAAAAAAACACAAATTTCCACAAGCCTGGAGCTTCTGCAAACTGAATTAAGTATATAAACAATTTTTTGAAGCGATGTGATAATATTAACTAGTAATAAACAAGTAACAAAGGAGCTTGCTTGTGTAGTGATAATTTTAAAAGTTACCTTTTAACACTGAAGTAGCTAAAACTATTTGAATTGTGCTCAAATTATGTATCAAATAAGCAGAAATTGTTAGTGGTGTACTTAAACGAAACGATTAATGTATCGATATAGATATTTTAGTCGATTTTCAAATGTCATAAATAAATCGTTTTGTAATTTTTACTTAAATTAATCGTATATTATTATTATTATAAAAAATAACTTTTTATGAGCATCGATTTTCCCATCGAATGGCTTATTGTAGACCGTAGACAGTTTGATTAGTCTACAACATATTGAATCACATTAATTATTCATTTAATAATCATAATATTTAGTTCATCTTCCATCGATATGTTTATACAATTTATCGTTAAACAATCGAATTGTTAGTCCAGTTCCTGATGTAGATCTTAAATGTTTCATAACGGTGACATTAATAATAAGTTTGAAAAACAATGTTATTTATTATGATTAGTTTCTAAGTAACAGTTTTATGTATGTATTTGATTAAATAAATCGTATTTTTAAAAAATTGATTCATCACAATCGGTAGGAAGCTTTCAGGCTGAAAATATTAAAAGAAGTTTATTTTTTTAGTTTTATCTGAGGTTTTCCAGATAAGTAAAGCATGTATGAAGTAATAAATGTTATAGTTGTATGTAATAGTCCTATCGGTGTGGGTTTTTCTTTCACTTTTCTATCCCTGTGCATGTTTGTTAACTAATACCACATACAGTCTCATTTAGTTATAATAAGCTTGAAGCAACATTTCTCCGCACCCAAGTAACAAAGGTATTAATTTTTTTTTTTAAATGGTAAAATGCAATTGAAAAGGCTTGACTGACAGCAATCAATATGTTCTTATTGTATTGTGTATTGATGCAATAATAATCATAATTAGCTTGAACGTAATACCGCTTGTAATATACCCCAGCTTGACATGTTTAGTAGATTATTTAGTCGATTTTGAACAAATGACTTGAAACTCTATGCACGTTTGAAAGCTTTTGACGATTGTGATTTTGTTTTATTTTGCCGCCATACCCTTCCCGGCTTCCATCAGTGTTGCAAGGATTTTCCAGTACATAGACTATAATAGTTATGCTTTATCAGTGTTTTTATGGCAACATTTTTATTCTTTGGCACTTTACAGGTAAGAGATTGTCACGTATCAATATTTTATGCTTTTTATTGTAGAATAAATATTACTTCAATATTATTTCATACATGCTTTCATCGGAATTTGATGCTTTTTTTTTACCTTAAAAGGTGGTGAAATGGTAAAAAAAAGTGACTGGGAACATTTGCTTGTTTCATGGAGTTTGTTGGGAATTATTACATGTATTTTGATAATTACAGTGGCTGATAACTTCCTGTGGCGCGAGGATTCCTCTGGCAGCGAAGCAGACGCCCCACACTATCCTTTAGATCTGAGACTTGCAGAGGCTAGGTGAGTTATTTACTTTGACAGATAACCCCGAAACTAAACCAAAAAGTTTTTTGCAAAGAAATCGTTTCTTTTATCCGAAAATTAATGATTTTACAAATGATGTGCGTACTCACTATTTTAGCTGTACGGAAACAGCTAATTCGTTCGTATAGTCCATAAATCTAAGGCTCAAATTGGGTTGTTGTCATTTCCTTAAAACTCTCATTATTTTCCAGATTACAGCTCGAAGAACGCTTAGCTCAAGAAGCTCGTGAGCGACGTCAGGACGAGCGAATCGAGCGCCGAGCGGAGGACAAGCGAGCCGCGGTAGAAGAGTACCGCGCGAGGGCGTCGTACAACGATCTGCGCAAGAGTCCCACTGACGACCGGAATAAGGACCAAGTGCAGTTCATATTGGGGGGTGACAAGTAAGTTGCTATACCTTTTTTTTTTATTTGCTTACTACCTAGGTACTTTAAAAGTAAAATACTGGAACCATTTTTACAGTCCGTTCATCCGATTTTGACTTCTATTGCGTTGGTGGCATGACAAATGGCAGCTGTAATAAACAGTTGGTATTGTAACCACGTTTTTGCTTTTAATGCTATCCTTAATATGCTTACGGAATAGAAGCCAAAATCGGTTAAATTGACTGTAAATTTCTAATCTTATTTCAAATGGAGTCTAGGTTCATTTGGGAAAAGGCAGGCAGATGGCCCACCTACTATGAAAGTGTATTTTCCATTTACATGTTGGTGAATTGCCTATACATTTGTCAGAAATGTTATAATCAATATTGTGTACTAAAGTCCGGTCGCGAAACAGAAAGAATTTCGTACAATGACCCCTGATTACATATCTCTATCGCTCGCGCACAATTGTATTGCCGTCGCGCTCGCGCATTTTAAGGTCCTTCTAATGTGCGAGTGCGACAGCAATACAAATGTGCGCGAGCGATAGAGATAAGTAATGAGGGGTCATTGTACAAAATTCTGCTTTGCGAACTGCACCCTAATTGCGTAACACAGTTTGAACCGGAATCGGAATGATTTTGAAGTATATTGCTAATCCATTGCTTCTTATGGTAGAAAAAATGTCTGCTAAACAACGTAAATAACGCAATGAATTTTGTTGAACTGTCAAATTGAAACCGATTCCTACTGATAGTGTGTTACGCAATTAGCCCTCAGACTTTATACTGGAGTTTTAGGAAATGAGTTTTGCAATCTTACTCTCGCATAATTGCTCTGCCAAAATCACCTTTCAAAAAAATCTAAATCAAAATATTTTATTCCTCCTAAACCTATATGGGCACTTAAGAAACGTCAAAAGCTAGGTGCACGGTTCCAATTGGTCGTTTCCTATGGAGAAGAGCCGGCAAGAAACTCCACGGTTACTCTTTTAAAAATAATGGACTTTTACAATGTTTTCAAGTTACAGTGTAGATGTTACAAATAAATATAAAGTACACTGTATCATTACTTAGTAAGGTGTGCAAATATTTATATTATTGGCTATATAATTAAATAATTATTAAAATAACATTACAAAATTACTATACTCGAAAAAAAAAAGCATTCAATTAAAAGAAATAAAACAAATTCAGAACACTGCAAAAGTCGATAGGTATGGGAGGACAGTATAGGCCCCCCGTCAACAAGTACTTAACAAAATAGAAAATGGTTTACAAAGCTACAGTCTATTAAGCCTACTACGCTCTCAAATTCACAAGTTAAGAAAACAATCTATATAAAATATTACTAAAATAATAAAAATCAGCGGTTAAACCAAATGAAAATGATGGTGACTTTAGTAGGTCAATATTCATTTGTAGACCTTGTTACTAAGATGTTTAAGGGATACAGAAAAAGTCACTTTAGAACGTGCACAGCTATTGGTAAGGGCTGGGTTCAATGAGCTATCAAGGTCTTTTTAGGGTTCCGTACCTAAAGGGTAAAACGGGAACCCTATTACTAAGGCTCCTCCGTCTGTCTGTCTGTCTGTCACCAGGCTGTATCTCATGAACCGTGATAGACGGTTGAAATTTTCTATATAAGTATTTCTACGAAAAAGCAGAATAAAATAAATATTAAAAGTTTTTTTTTTGGTCTATATTGATAACGGTAACAGGTAGATGCTTGAAATATTCACAGAATATTTAGTTATATATTCACTTTAAAAATAAATAATTAAATTAAAATAAAACAAATATTTAAGGGGGGCTCCCATACAATAAACATGATTTTTTTTGCCATTTTTATAGATAATGGTACGGAACCCATCGTGCGCGAGTCCGACTCGCACTTGGTTGGTTTTTTTATCATGTTATTCTAAGTATGGCTACAAAGGGGATGACTACTGAGATGACGACTAATAGACAGAAGTACGTAAGAAAGAAGACATGTTGCGCTGACCCCAAATAAATTGGTAAGAAAATTATGATGTAACTAGCTGCGCCCCGCGGTTTCACCGCGTAAGCCTCGATTCCGTGGGAATATCGGGATAAAAAGCAGCCTATATGTTAATCCAGGGTGTCAGCTACCTCCATACAAAATTTTATCAAAATTGGTCCAGCCGTTTGAGCGTGGAGAAGTAACAAACAAACAAACACACACACTCACAAACTTTCGCCTTTAAAATATTATTAATGTGATTCTAATAAAACAATTTTTTCCTTTCCAGCGTAAACTGGTCAAACGAAGGCGAGCTGTCCCGCGCAGTGGAGCTGTCGCGCGCGGTGACGTCACAGTCGCAGCCGCAGTTGCGCGCGTCGCTGCGGGCGGCGCCGCTGCCGCCGCCGCGCCGGCCGCTGGGCGCGCCCATCGTGCGCTCGCGCAGTACCGATGTGGTGGCGCTCACGGCGGATGACCCGAGACCGCCGCCTCGGAATGCTTTTACCAGACAGAAGCCGTTAACTGAAGGTTTGTACCAACAAATAAAAATATTTTCAATACAGTTGTTAAACATGGCGTACTTTCAGAGGCTATAATTATGATTCGAAAATTAAATCTTTTGATCTTTCCGTTACGCGGTCATGACTTTTGTTTACGAGCTCTATAATTAGTTTTGCAGTTGAGTTTTTTTATAAGTCAATTTAAAAAGTTTAGTAGCAAGGAGTTTTCATACATAGAATAAAATGGGATAGATTTTATACGAGAAAAATGCATTGAATTCTCAAAAGTCTTTTATATGGTTCTTTAATATATTTAATTACCAGTTTTAATTTATATATTTTCACATCAACATTTGTCAAAAATCGAATAGCCTATTCGATTTTTGACAAATGTTGATGTGATATAGGCTGTTTTCGTTGTAAAAACATATTTAATTCTTTGATTTGTTTTTTACTATTTCCCACAAGTGTATTGAAAAACGTCGTGTGATACACGGGTATGTAGGTTATTGCAAACTCGTGTCATACTCGTTTGCAGTAACCTAGTTTCCACCCTTGTATCAGAATGTACTATTCTTGTGAATAGAGGAACAAATAAAGCGTACAAACGACCCTCGCGCTTCTCTGCGCCCCCCCCCCCCCCTCCCGCCCCCGCCGCACACGCCCCTAACACGTTCACGTAGTACTAATATAGTGGAGCTGGCGGCGAATGACCCGAAACCGCCATTATTTTGTTATTGCGAACCTCACCTGCTCTTGTCCTCGATCTCGCCTGATAGAGTCCTCGATCTCGCCTGATAGAAAGCGATGGATAAAGGCTTCTACATACGACACCGGTAGAACCAATGATGTATTCGTTCATGGCGCTCAATAATAGCACAAGCAAATGCTAGGCAATTGCCTGACATTTACAATAATTATTATTATTATTACTTACGCGCCAATGAACATGCAGCAGCTAGTGACGTAACTAAATATGTATGTTCATCTCTTTTTAACAACAGATATCGGTATAGGTCTTTCCTTTTCTTCACTCATTGCTTACGCTGTTTTTGAGTGCACTAATGTTCGTGTATGACGCGTCTATTAATAATACGTCATTGAGTAGAACAATTTCTATCAAAAATTCAAGGAAATTGTTCTACGGGTGTCGCGCGACAAGTCTCGCCAGAGGTCTCCGACGAAACGAGCGTGCCCAGAAGATGCCTGTTCACTCTTGCGTTGAAGGTGGAAAATATGTGGAAGATAACATGGACACTGGCAGAAAGTTCCACACTTACAATTTATATTTGAATAAATAAACAAAGCGTACAAGAGTGTTTTCTGAAATGACGTTCACTAGGTGGCAGCACTGAGACATCAAGCACACACATTCCTCGCGAGTCGTGATTAGAAAACTAAAAGCTTGTATCTTTTAATCTGCAATTTTGATGTGAAACATCTATAGGCGCACGTAAAACCGATTGCTGGCGGGGCGACGCATGCCGCGTGGCGATTCACCGCACACTCCGTGACGCGACCCTGACCTTTTTTCGATGTTTGTTTGTTTGATTTCGATGTTTCACATCTGCCAGGCGTCCCGTGACGGCTGACAATTTTTTTGTATGGCCGGTACGATGCCGTGATATCACTAGAAAATTAACTAAAATCTATTTTTTTTTTACCAAACCCTTTGATTTCTTATTTACTTGTGCTGATGGCGCCATCTGATTACCTCGTTTCGCGTACATTGTCGCATAAAATATGTAAACAAGTGTATTTACGTACTTACTGTTATCACTACATAGTATAAAACAAAGTCGCTTCCCGCTTCCTGTCTGTCCCTATGTATGCGGTTTTATAAATAGATAGAATGACTCAAGAGGAAGGTTTATATGTTTAGAAAATACCACGCGGGCGAAGCCGCGGGCAGTCGCTAGTGCTTTTATAAACTTACGTTTAAAACGTTTTAACACCATTCACACGTTCTAGACACCCCAACACCCTCAAGCAACACGCCACCCGAAGAGGAATCAACAGACTCCTCCCTAATGGATGACGAAGGACTTCCGAAGCCACGCAAACGTCGCATACATCTGCCTTTCGGTAAGAAAACCAAAACGCCTGCGTGACGTCACCGGGGCACATCGCGGTAGCACTCGATGAGGCACAGCTGAACGAAGCGTGTACGGTAATAGTTTTGATGACAGTTTTTTTTTTGTACAAAGTTGAAAGGTATGGAATGTTTAGGAGATTTTTCGTGGAGTAAATAAAGACTGGTAATACTTGGGCAGTCAACCCTGCTGCTACCTTGATGGCTAGCTCAATTTTTTACCACGGTAGCAGTAATTTTTGTATAAACTGCTACAAAGATCATGTGCCTCTCGAATGACGTTGACAAGGGTTGTTGATAAACACTTGTGCAATTGTTTTGTGAAACGTCACTTGAAGTGTATTAATAAAACAAAATGGCGGCGTTAGTTCTGATTTTGGCCACGCGACAAAATATCCTTTGTAGCGCTTTCATTTGTGCTGATGAGTGTGAAGATGAAAATAGTCTCTGTCTAATTTAGATAATGCTAGAAAATATTGCTGTCACTTACTTTCATATGGAACAAGAGCGAGAGAAAATCAGAGCTAACAAATTAGGGGAAACTAAAACCTTCCAATCAGTTTCTATATACAAATATATATTTTAAAAAGATGCTGAAGTTTTATAATATGATCTAATTTGAGTGCTAGAAAGCCACTATTTTAATATCGTATTTTTCTTGTTTTTGCGTTTTGAAATCATAAAATCTCTCAAAAACCCGCTAAAACTTCAAGTGCCACGTTAAGTATGAACTGTACCTTCCTATTTTGTACTATAAAAAACAAAAATAGCAAAATGTAAATTACTTTGGCAATAAATAACTCCATTTCCATATTTTAAGTTGAGCTTCCTATAATAAATTCTTGTAGAGTAATAGAAAATTAATAAATTGTTCGGCCTAATAAAGAAATGCATTCGTTTCTTAGTTTTAAAGTCAATTGTAGAAGCCAAAAATCATGGTAAAGGCCAGTAAAGATAACCGTTAGTTATAATAAATATAGTGTATTTTTTCTTACTTTACTTATTTTGTAAACAAAAATATGGTATGATCATTCTCCTGCCCTTATCCCAATTTATTTGGGATCGGCGATATCAGGAATTATGGAAGAAGGTATGACCATCTTAATCTTAATCATCTAAAAAAATGTGCTTTATAAAAAATATAAATTGGTTCTGATTTAACACAAAAGCTCATTAATTTTGTCAAAATTAAAATCTCAACATTTTTTTACAAAATAAGTCATGTAGAAAAAATACGCTTTACCTCATAATGTCAATTTCGGTGACCATATTTAAGTTAAATGTTAGTCGCGCTTCGTCAAAGCTGTGTTATAAACTCGGTTCAAATTTGACTGAGCGTCATTTTTTTTCTTCAATGTTTGATTTTCTCCCTAAAAACATGATTTCTTGCACGTTTGTCACAGTTTGGTTACACATTTAGTAGTAGTTTGGATTCATACATTAATTTTTTATACTATTTATGTACTTAAATACCTTATTTCAACCCTCTTAAAACAATATTTATTTCTGAGTATGTGTTTGGCTATGTGAAATGTCACGTATGCCGTTATATCATGTATTAAAAATCTGTGCTTGGATGAAATATCATTATGAATGTAAAGTATATTTATTTAAAGTCTGTTTCTTATCTACATGCCCTAAACACACTTCATAGATCGGATATAGGGCAAATATAGCACATTAATGAGTTGTTTACCCCGGTTCTGAAAGGTTTTTCAATACAAAAATTAACTAACTGACTGTCAAGCGATATGATTGACTGCTGTTTTTTTTTCAGACAGCCAATCACAAGTTAACATAGTTTGACAGTTGGTTAGTTCCTTTTCGTTGTTTTGATTAACCTTTTAGGAACTGGGTGTAAATCTATTGAGCTGTAGATTGTACTAACCCTAATTTCAAACTACTGTGCGTTCATTATACCTTGACGCGTGACGCGATTTGTAGCACTGAATTTTGCAGGCATGTGATTGGTATTTTGATCTATCAGTCGCCATTTTGAACTCTATTTGTATTGAAACTAAGACTGCAAAAACATGCGGGGCAGTCTTTGGGGAATGCCGAAAGAAGTGAAAACAGTATACATACAGCTCATGGAAAGGGTTCGGTGGCGATGACGCGAGTTCCATGATTTTTGTTCACCCAAAAAGTGCTTAACGCGCCTAAAGAAGTGTTCATTTCAAAATTCAGTGCTACTAATCGCGTCACGCTTCAAGATAAAGTGAACGCACCAATATTAAGAACATGAACTGTCATTTGTTTTGCTGTGGTTCGTAAAGATGGGTCCCTAGTTGTGTGTTGGTGAAGCAAAACTATACAGGAGAAATTTATTTTGTATATTTAGATTATTATCGACTATGGATGTCTAGAAATTAGACCACGAATTTGTTAAACTATTTATTTTTAAATATATTTTTATTGTGTAAAGACATTTTTAATTATTTTTGTCCATTTTAGGAATGTTGTCTTGTGCAATCCAATTGTTCCTTTTGAAAACTCCAGTCCTGTTTTTTTTTACTATATTTTTTCGAGGTTGTAAAATAACGAATATTTTATTTTTATCTTTTAAGAAGGGTCAGGCTGGGAACCCTTTATTTTGTGCAAAGGTATTTTAGTTACAGTATTTTTATCTCACGAAGCGACGCGCGCTTAGCTTGTGGTAACCAAGTGTACAAACACGCTATGAATGTTGCGTGAAGTCGAGTAGCGTCGGCACATAACACACACACACACGTCCGATTTCGCCCGAGTCTCGGACGGTACCGCAGGTGTTAGCGGAGGAGCTCTCCTCCTGCGCTTACACACACATTGACAGCGTATTTGTACGTGTACACTTGATAACCATAAGTAAAGCGCGCGTCGCTTTGAGATGAAAATACTATACTTAAAGACCATAATGTAATATGTATTGTGTCTTCAAATAATTTTTTTATTTTATTCATATTTTGTAGAGATAAACTACGATAACATGGCGCGCCCCTCCAAATTACTGTTACAATGTGTGTAGTCACATCCTCACGAATAAATATATCCTTGAATTTATTTTTGTTAGACGGCCGTCTTAGTACGCACACAAATGCGGTGTGAGTCTTGGAACCGCTTTATAAATACTTTGGAGGAGCGCGCCATATTATCGTAGTTTATCTCTAATTTATGACTGCCTCATGCGTGTTTTTCATTTGCTTTTTAATCCTGTGACTAGATTCGATTGTAAATTGAACATTATACAAAGTTATCTTTTCATAAAATTGTTTATTTCCACTTTTCTTCACATTGGTTATATTCGTATATATTACATAATTTACTTATAATGTTGTATGTCCCATATCATTTGTTTTGTCTTCAAATTCAGTTGTACTGTCGACCAGTAAGATGAGCGCTCAGTTATGTTGTGATTATTGTAGTGTTTACATTGTTTAGGAAAATGACTAGTGTTCCTACATCATCGTGTATGTATTTTACGAAAACTTGCAAATGATTTATTGCATAACGAACTTAACCGTTTACATGTAGTTCTATTTTTATTTCGCCCATCAATGAAATGTACTAAGTTTTTATAGTACTAAATAATATCTTTGTAAACGGCCGATATTTTCTGAAATGCCGCGTTTGTAAATCATTTGCTAGGTTAATGAACTAATCGCAGTTTAAGTTACGATTAACACGAGTTTACCATATCGCATCATTCCCTGTTTTTGCGTAGTTTATGATAGCGATATTATCGACCTTTTAGCTGTACGTGTAGAATTATTTATAAGGCAACATGGTGCTAAATGAACGTTCTCAGACTGAACACCGCGCATGGCTCAAATTTTTGTATGAATTTTAAATAATATTCTGTTCCGTTTCTATGTGGTTTTTGTACTAAATTTTAACGTGATGGTGCGTTTAGCTCCTGCCGCCTTAGTAAATGGGTTAATAAATCGTTGGCGTTAATGAAAATTGATCTTTAATGAGCCTGACATAAGTTCCATCTTCTATTGTAATTTTGTTTATAAGATAATTTCCGAGTTAATTCAAGGCTCCAGTTTTGTTACGCCAATGTCAGTCAACAAATCAGTATCATAGACACAGTTCAAATTAATAAACGAAGGTTATACGTAAATATTGTAGTGAGATATCCCAGTTGTGTCTACAATCGTGAAATATTAAGAAATTCGTACTTAATGAAATTAATAGTGTAATGCAGATATTGAGTACAAAAATAACAAGTGGTATCCATAAACGCCCACATGGTAGATACACTTGTTGTCAATGATGTTAACTTTTAACATGAGTTTTAGACATATTATAATTAGTAAATTTTTGAGATTTATTTTATAGCATCATACCATGTCATCGCAATAATTCGATAGTATTGTCTTTATTATAATGCTGTAAGATAACTACTACATAAGTAGGGCAGCTAAAATCTTCCTCATGTAGGTTTTATTTAGGTAAAAACTTGCCTTATAATGAGTGTGATGCCGTAAAATAGATCAGTTTATTTTCACAAAATTTATATTTTGTAGACCCCAGATCTGATCGCGTTGTAAAGACAAATCGTGATAAATAAATTGTTACAATCATTGAAAGTTAATAAATTGATATTACAAAATTGTGTTTTATTACCAAACTAGCTTCTGCCCGCGACTTCGTTCGCGTGGAAGTCGTAAAACACCACAATATACTAATAACAGCTACATTTTTATCTGCCTCGTTGGTCAATTGGTCGCAAGCGCTTCTTTTGGGCATGAGGTCCTGGGTTCGATTTTCGGGTCAGGCAAAGTATTATTCGGTTTACCATCTGGAATTTCTCAGGTACAGTCCGAAGTCTGAATTTGTGCCAATTGGTTAGTGGCAATTGGCTTGCCCCCTATTACATGGGACCAAAACATAACTGGCGAAATTTAATGTGGGTTTACTATAGGTAGGTACACCTCTGCCTAACTCTTCGGGGAATTTAGATGAGATGCTATGTTAGTTTTATAAAACATAAATACATACAAAAACTCACGCTTTCTTCCCATGATGGTAAGCAGAAACTATAGAACGCAATTCGCTACGCTATTTCCATACACTCTTTTGCTTCGTTTACGTTCATACATCTGGTCGTATACGCACGCATGTTCAGAGTACTACGCCCTTGACCTTGGCTTTTTGACCTGAAGAACATCACCAATTAGGTCACTATATGTCCCCTTCTAGGGCGTTTCCACTCGCTTCTGCCTTGTAAATTCCTTTTGTTAGTCGCCTTTCATTAATCCTTTCAACATGACCAACCCATATAAGCATAATCTTTTAAAAAATTGCCCCTACACATCGAGATATAAGTACTAACGTACTAGAGAAGCTACGTCAAATAACTGAATTGTCCTATTCTTCGTAATTTGAATCTTTAGTTCGCGCAGCGCTAAAATAATAACAATTCGTCTAAACCGTAACTAATTTACCACAGCGCTAGATTTGCTGCGGAAGTGTATTTATTCTATACAGGCTGACTTTGAAAACATGCGACAAAATTTGAGGGAGTGTTCTACCCATCAATATGAACAACTTTTACTATGGGACCAAATTAGAATTCGCAAAAAAAAAGTCGACTTTCCTATAAAGGTACATAACCGAATGGACCATTTTGTATAAGAAGGTTGACTTTTTTTTTGCGAATTCTTATTTGGTCCCATAATAAAACTTGTTCATATTGATGGCTAGAACACTCCCTCAAATTTTGTCGCATGTTTTCAAAGTCAGCCTGTATAATTTATTATTGTCGGAAGTACTAGGCGCGAAAGAGCTAGAGAGCGACTGAGTGAGGTGCGGCGCGATCGCCGCAGTTGAACGAGACAAAGTAGGAATTTACGGTGTCTTCTCCAGTACGTTAGTACTTATATCTCGATGCCCCTACATCTTTATTTAAACCAGACCGTTGCCTTATCACATAATTTTTCAGCCTATCATTCATAGTCACGCCACAAATGCTTTGCAAGGAACACATTTCCACAGCTTTGATTCTACTTTCATGCTTCTTTTGCCACACCCAACATTCACTTCAATGCATAAGCGTGGGTACCAGCACACCATTGTGAACAGCCAGTCTAGCCTTTTTGGGCATCGACTGGTTCGTCACAATCCCATGTAGAACATAATTCACTTTATTTCCCGCATTTACTCTTTATAAAACTTCCCTATAAACTACGTTTGTAATTATGGTCTCAACAGCCAAAATATACAGAAACTCAGGACTGATGACGCGTGAGCAAGCGACGTATAGTTGTCCGTGTGAGAAGCATGGCAGTTACTCCTGAGATCTATTCCGCAGACGTCAGTAGTAATTTCCCATTGAATTCGAAGTTCCTCGTTTTTTGTGAATTAATTAACGCCTGCGTTCCTGCTTATACTACCTAATGTCACAAAACTGATACACTGACAGATGCATTCTTACAGATTATTCCTGACGAACGACTATCACTAAAATAATATAACAGTAGATTATGCAGAACAAATGGCCGATAGGGTCTAAAGTTTCTGGAGTGGCGACCGCGTACCCGGAAGGCCGCTCACAAGGTGGACCGATGACTTTGTGAAGGCCGCAGGAATCCGCTGGATTCGGGAAGTACAGAACTGGTCGAAGTGGCGATGTTTGGAGAAGGCTAATGTCCAACAGTGGATGTTTTTCGGCTGAAGTGATGATGTGATAATACTACAAATTAACGAATTTTCGACTTTTTCCTTTACTTGTGCTGTGAGACTTTGCTTTGTGCCATATGATTCTAGGCCAATGGGAAGTAGGTACCCTATTTGATTAATTTGCGAGTATCAAAATATGTCGCGTAGATTAGTAGTGTATTTTTTCAATGTGTTTTTGAACTCCAGGAAACCGTACAACAGGTATTTGAAATGAATTTCAACTTTATACCTCCATGCGTTCCTGAGAAAAGGGTATTCACTGACAGACGGGCCGGGACGGGACGGGTGGACAACGAAGTCATCATATAGGGGTTCAGTTTTTTTTCCTTTTGACGTAGGTACGGAACCCAAAAAAGTAAGTTGGAATCTCATTTCCCACGATATGTATGGGAAAAGATTTTTGCGATTTCTGACTCATCTAGTACTCAAGCCTCAGTTTCTTCTAATAGAGTTTTTGATCCTCATATGAAACAGGATCTATTGGCACCAAATTTATTTTTAATGAAAATTGTCATGCTGACTGTACATTTTAATCAAAATCTAAGTCTGCAGATGAAAATGTCTCAAAAAGTTATAGATAGTCTCCTAAGACCGATTTCACGTAGTGACAACGGTTAAGATACTTTTACTGCCCGATCACAATAATCCACTCTGTTTAGTCATGATGATTGACAGCTTAGCCCCATAAATCTATAGCGTAATGATAAAATGTATAAATGTTCTAACCATTTGGCTCGTCTTTTTACAATTTACTGTAAACTATAGAGGTATACAAACATAATGCAATATTGCTCATCCCCCATAGCAAATAGCGCAATAATAATGTAGCCTACCGATTGACCAGGCTTCTGTGGAATATGTATGCAAAATTTGAACAATATCTATCTATTAGAATTTGCGTGATGCTCTAACATACATTCATAGAGGAATACAAACAATACAATATTGCTGATCCCCCATAGCAAATAGCGTGATAATATATAGCCTATCAATTGACCAGGCTTCTATGGAAAGTGTATGCAAAATTAGAACAATCTATTCAGTAGAATTTGCGTGATGCTTTAACATGCATTCATAGAGGAATACAAACATAATGCAATAATTGCTGATCCCCCATGGCAAATAGCGTGATAATATATAGCCTATCAATTGACCAGGCTTCTATAGAATATGTATGCAAAATTTGAATAGAATCTATCCAGTAGAATTTGCGTGATGCTCTAACATACATACAGACAAACAGACAAAAATTCTTAAAAATTATATTTTTGGCATTGGAATCTATCCCAGACGTAGCAATTATTTTGCTCAAAAATATTCAATGTACATTTTTGACTTTGCTACGATTTTATTTTAAGTATATAGATATTACCGTGGTTCCGCCGCGTGGCATCAACGCTCTGAATCCCCCAACATTAATCATATAACTAGATACAGATAGTGCCATCCACGAAGACGCGCCCTACTCTTTCCTAATCGCTTACAGTGCAAGTGGGCATCCTTTCGCTTACTAGGCAATTCGTAGGTATCGACAGCACTATAATACTCTGTAGTGCTGTCGATACCTACGAATTGCCTATGAGTGCGCACGCGGTAATAAATCAGCTCGGATCAAACTCCTCACACCTCGCGGCCCCATGGAACAAAAAATAGTAGGGCGCGTCTTCATGGATGCCACTATTTGTATTACCTACAGCATAGCAACTGCATGAGGCGCATAACAAATGAAAAGGCTCGTTGTATTGATTTCCGATATTTTTTTTATAATTTTAAAAGATACTTTTAAAGTTATGAAAATTTACCATTCACCCCGTATCTCCGAAACTACTGAGCCTAAATTAAAAAAAAAATACAGAAAATAGGTCGTTTTTAAAGATTACGGGAAAACCTCTATGAAGTCTATGGTCTTAAAATAACATGATAAATCTCAATATTGTGCGTACAAACTTCATTTGCAGTTGGAATGTATGAGGGAACATGTTTTTCAACTACAATGTTAAGTTTGTTCTTGGGATAAATTCATCCCAACTAAGGAAAACCCTTCATTATGACCAGGGACCACTTTGGTTACCCATTGAAAGGGTTTTTCTAAGCGGTTAATCAAAAACCCATACGATATGGGTAACCCTTATGAACGGCTTAAATTAAATTTTGGTAACCCATTGAAAGGGTTTTCAATAAAAACCCATACGGTGTTTTGGTAACCCTTTTGAACGGCTTAATTTAAGCCATTCAAAATTACCCACACCGTATGGGTTTTTGATTTACTGCTTAGAAAAACCCTTTCCATTGAAAGGGTTTTCGATGGGGTTTTTCTAAAATCGTAACCAAAATGGTCCCTGGGTAGAATAGAGATAGAATTGGTCATGCTACGCGTGCTGGGCGGGTATCGAAATAATATATTAATATTATGATTTTTTCATGTTACTGGGTTTCAAGTAGTTATAGAACCTATTGAAATAGGTTATCATGTAACCCTTTCACTGGGTTTTAGGTAACCCTTAACCGGGGTTGTACGGCCCATGATTGTGACACGATTGTGCGTGGTCTGACACGCACTTGGCCGGTTTTTTTTTACTTCTATTTCCTGTGATTTATCTTAACGAACTAAAAGTAAGTACAGTACTGGTTGATCATTAGTGTCAGTATATCTTTTTTGTTTGATCATCATTAGAAATCGATAGTCGATAACTATCGCGTCTGCGAGTTTCTCTAATTTGGCCCTGCATATTTTTATATCAGCATAATGACCGCCTACTTCAAAGAAAAAACGAATAAAATAATTGACATCTTTTTAATTCCCAAAAGTCCTTCCACTCTTGTGTAAAATTTCACGCTTCTAGGTCCAGTGGTCTAGGCTGAGCGTGGTCTGTCAACGAATTTAATTGTAAGAATCAAAAAGTTACATAAAAAAATTGAAGACTGCCATAAACAAAAACCCCTTAAAAGTAAAAAAAAAACATGTATTGGCTATAATAGAAATATTTTTTTCTTGGCAATTTTTAGTTATTCCTTCGATCTAGCTCTTGGACTATACCTTAACAATTGAACTCAATCCGTCATAATTATTACAAAACAAGTTTTTTTTTTTTTTTTTTCCTTCTGGCTTCGCACGGTTTGTGCATTTAGCCAATGTCACGTTTTAGTTCTTGTTTAATTAATATTGATGAAATGAATTATAAATGCATGATGATGATATCCCCGCCCACTCCCCTTGAGTTTCAGTAAAGATGTGGCACTTTACTGAGACCTCACGCGGACTTCTTGAGAGAACTTGAAGCGAAGTTGCACTGTTTTGTTTCATTTGCCTACACTAATGCACGTTCACAAACACTAATGGTTAATAATCCACCATTATTACACATTAATATTCGGCTAAACACAAATTTTGGAAAATTAAACAAACTGCTGAACATGACGCTTCACTTTCCCGCCAAGAAGCCCCCAAAACAAGTATTATCTTTAGACCTATGTTTAAACCATAGAGCCATTATTGAATTTCGAACTATGTTTATTTTATTCCGGCTATGGTAAAGTTCTTATACTTAACGTTATTTCAATCACAGTTACGTTCTTATTACAAAAACTGGCTCCGTGGCATAAGCCATGTCAAAATATAAATCTTGCCATGTCAAAATATAAATCTTGTGTGTAATAAGACGGATTATATCTTATAAACTAAGACCCGACTAAATCTGTGCCATATCGAAAAATGTCGACTAATTAGCGACAATTTTTTTGTTATCAAAATTAAAACCCGATGGTAGCCATGCCAGTGTCAGTCACACGACTACGTGATCATTTAGGCAAGATGCAGCACAAGTGAAATCGAAGGAAAAACAAAGTGTGCGTTACCCAGGCCAGATGTTGTCGAAAAAGGTCATTTGAATCTAATAGATAATTAGTTTTGCGGCTTCTGTAATTGCTGCGCACATTTTTAAATTTGTTGCGCTTATAGTTTTTTAATTATTTCACAAAAACATTTCCTGCTGGGGTAACGTTATCCCAGCCAGACCTTTTTCTTTCTAATGGGAATATTTAAATAAATACTAGCTATAAAATTAGTTGTCTAGATGAAGTAAATGTTGTGCCTTATTTTGTATTTGTTCTTTCATCGGTTGCGAAGTTATTCGAGATTTTGCTGGGGTAACGTTTTTGGTTTTGCTAGATCTTTGAAACGGTTAAGCGGATTCTTCTCATATTTTGTACATGACTTCTTAGGAATTAGTTTAAATTTGTTCTACAATAAAAAAACCAAAATAATGCATAGTTTAAAGGTTATTTCATGAAATAGAAAAACACTTCAATTGGTTCCAGCACTCTCAATAAGAGGTCTAAAGACTTACTTTAAACGTTATTTTAAAGCTTGTAAATGCCTTCAAATGTATGTGAAGTTTCATTAGTATCCTGTAAGTATTTAACAAGTTATGATGATATTCAGTTCTTCACGAGCACGGTCTTGATGCGCGCGGTGTTATTTGGCCACTGGATTGGATATATGAACTGAATGTTATGTCAATTATTAGTTGTTTAGTTCAGTTGTATATCAGTAAAATTTCAGCGTAGTACATTGGATAATTAATGAGATAATACGATTAAAGTCATTAGGAAGTGAATGACCGAGGTAACACGACCAAGTTTAGGTGGTTACGAAAAAGCGAAATCGCAGAACATTATGCTATCTTTTGAAATGTTTAGTATAATACACCTTACAATTTCGGTACAGACGCGTACACTGTTAAATACATAATAATATAATAATATCTGTACTATGAAAACATTATTATTATCTTCCAGTTGCACATACTTATCAAAAATCACCGATATAACATGTCGTTCGGTGGGACGCGGGAGGGGTGGGGTGAAGGGGTAATTCATTGTTTGCATAACGCACTAAACATGCTCCATAATCACATAATTCATCCTGTAGATTGCGCGTGCGTTTCGGCAGTTCCGTTTCCTGTTTTTGCAAATATTTATCGAGCGACCTTTGATCTGTGATTTTAATTGATATAAGTAGGTATTAGTAGACATACGTAAGTTTAGAGTTAACTGAAAAAAGTCATTAAGTATATATAATTTATTGTCTGTGATCATTACACATTCCAATATGTGTATATTTAAATAAAAACTGTAACTGTGTACTGTGTATACTGAAATCTATAATTATTTGAAATTTTCTATCTGTAATTTTAATCTGTGATTGTTTTTAAGTATAAGTTTGCTTTTAATACTTTAATAGTTCAGTTGAAATGATTATTTTACCTGTTAATAAAAATTCTTTAATAAACATGTAGTTTTTTTTAAAACTTGTGTACATGTCTGTACTAAATTTGTAACACTATCCTACATATTTTAGAAGGTACCATAATGTTCTGCGATTTCGCTTTTTCGTAACCACCTAAACTTGGTCGGGTTACCTCGGTCATTCACTTCCTAATGACTTTGATCGTATTATCTCATTAATTATCCAATGTACTACGCTGAAATTTTACTGATAAACAACTGAACTAAACAACTAATAATTGACATAACATTCAGTTCATATAACCAATCCAGTGGCCAAATAACACCGCGCGCATCAAGACCGTGCTCGTGAAGAACTGAATAGCATCATTACTTGTTAAATACTTACAGGATACTAATGAAACTTCACATACATTTGAAGGCATTTACAAGCTTTAAAATAACGTTTAAAGTAAGTCTTTAGACCTCTTATTGAGAGTGCTGGAACCAATTGAAGTGTTTTTCTATTTCATGAAATAACCTTTAAACTATGCATTATTTTGGTTTTTTTATTGCAGAACAAATTTAAACTAATTCCTAAGAAGTCATGTACAAAATATGAGAAGAATCCGCTTAACCGTTTCAAAGATCTAGCAAAACCAAAAACGTTACCCCAGCAAAATCTCGAATAACTTCGCAACCGATGAAAGAACAAATACAAAATAAGGCACAACATTTACTTCATCTAGACAACTAATTTTATAGCTAGTATTTATTTAAATATTCCCATTAGAAAGAAAAAGGTCTGGCTGGGATAACGTTACCCCAGCAGGAAATGTTTTTGTGAAATAATTAAAAAACTATAAGCGCAACAAATTTAAAAATGTGCGCAACCAAAACGGGCCTATTATTTTGTGAAAACCTTAAATAAAACGTAATGTACTCGGCAGAGGTGTCAGGAACACATTCTCTCTCATAGACCGGAGGTTAGGTATTTTATGTGGTTATTATTTTGACAACGGTCTTTGAGCAAAGTCAAAGGTCCGAACTCTAAAGGCCTCGACTTTCGGTCTCGGCCTTTATTCCAGCTTGTCCATCACTGCAATGCTAACCACGCTGTGTTGGCCTGGAACTGCGCTTTCGGCCATCATCAGCGCTGCCAGCAACGCAGTCATTACAACTGACCGCGGCAGTAATGTACTATACCACGTGACATTAGCAAAATTGTGTGGTTCACACAACCAATCAAGAGATGAAGCCAGCTTCATTGTAAATATACGTTGTTGTGTGTACTGGGGGCCTAAAATGAACGCTTTGGCAGAATCCTAATATTAACGATAAAGGCCCGCCGACTCACCGGTGAGTCAGTTGTCCCCACCGCTAAGCCCCACGTTTGTGAGAATATATACCAGACAATCGACTAAAATCGCCACAAACAATACTAAACGTTATATTCAAGTGTAATTTGAGCCTACACTAGCATGAGTCACTGTTGCCGAATCGGCAACACCGGGGCTTTACGGTTTGGGCACACTGTTACCGAATCGGCAACGCCGGGCCTGCGTACAATTCATACATCCCGCAATTCATCTGTTTGACAGCTGCTATTTGACATTAAACTTCAGCAATTCATAATTTGTGGACACGGGACCGTATAGGTCCCCCGTGTTTCACCCAGGTGAAGCACGGGTCCGAACCCGACCATTTTACGAAACTCCATACAAAACTGTCAAACAGATGAATTGCGGGATATGACTTGTACGCAGATCATTTATGATTCTGTCAAAGCGTCCATTTTAGGCCCCCAGTGCTGTGTACCTTTGCTTAGTAAACAGTCATCAACACTAGTAAATTAGGGATAGAGAAATAAATACAACAAACATTTCATTACGAAATTTATTTAAAAAATGTTATGTGTACAAATACCCTATAGCTGTGGTGTACGCGATGCGAGCAAACGCTATACCGTTCATTATAAAAAAGAACCACTGGTCACTCAAATAGCCTTGGAATCACACCGAAGTTAAATTGTAACAACATAACAATTAATTACGCCTATAACATAATAATTTGCATTGTGAAGACCTGTTACCACCAAAAGATGCTTATTGTAGTAGCGACACCGCAGTTCGGCGCATTTTACAGATACAAAATAAGATTATTTTAACATTAATTACCGTCTCATAGACCGTTAATTCCAAGTTGTTATCAGGCAGTGTAAACTACTTTACATCTCAAACTAGCCTAGCTATCGTGCCTGAAGCACCGACCGATTTAGATTACTAAAACAATGGACAAAATAATAATAAACGACATTAAAACTGAAGGCGGATTATTTAAACGGGCTGAAGCTTCGAAGCGGGGGGCGACAACGGTAGAAACTTACAATTAATTATTTGAGCGCTCTAAATACACTATAGCCGCGGCGCTCACATGCAGTCTGGAGGTAAAATTGTTCAATCAAAGCATATAAATAAGTTATCGCCACCGTTTTCGAAGGGTGCCTGGTTACATTCCTTTACTTTTGATGTGTTTCGACACGAAATTAGGAATGTGAAGGAAAAGACGGCTGCGAGGTCACTCAGTCCAACTCTTTCATATGTTCCTTTTCTAAAAGCATCCTATACTAGATATCAGTCACTGCATTATAATTTAGTGCATTTGTGTATGGCGAGGTCGCTGGCAACTGTTTTCTTTGCGTATGTTCACGGCAGTAATCTTCGGAGACAAAAGCAGTACATCACAAATATCGTTATAATAATTCATTTAATTAAACGACAACTTTAAAGATGTTGCTTTTAATCCCGGTTGCCTCTAAACGAAGAATCGAACACGTAAACGAAATGGATTATGAAGGTCTATAAATACAATTTACCTTAAAAGAACTGATTAAGGAACATTGCCGCTCACTACAAAGACCCAATACATTTTAAAACCAAATTTACTGTGGGTTATAACATTACCTGATTAAAATCATCTTGGATGTTCTCGCGGGAACCAAGTTGAATATAAATAGATACAGATGGTCGAATGTAGTGAAGGGTAAGTAGATTTTCAGCACCAAACATACTTCTCGTATGCACAGACCTCGTAAGTTAGATCGAGTAGCGCAGGGCGTGCGCGCATTACTGTTGCTTGCAGTCGGCAGGGTTGTCCTGCGGCCCAGCCTTGATCGGCTTCTTGCCTCGTCTCCGCGGCGTAGGCTCCTCATCCTCGCTCTCTTCCGTCGAACATTCCTCCTCCTCCTGACAACGCCAACACAACGTCAACACATATTACAAAACACCAACCTCGACTCTCGTTACCTCACATAACATTGAACGTGAATTCTGCAACCATCTGCATTCTCGAAAAACTCGCACAATTCGCATGCAAATAATAATAAGGATAAGATAAATAAAACACACTCGAGTAAAAAGCATACAATTTTAATGTCATCATTACGACATCATGCCAAAAACAAAGCCATTACCGCGATATATAAAAACTACCTATGGAGCTGCTATACATTGACATTATTATGCTAACTTCAATAGAAGACTACTACATAAATAAAAAATATACATCTATTATCCGACCTAACTATTGTCAAGTCAGTATTAATTATTAAAATACATATTTATCGGATAGATCACAGTTGGCGATGTTCACGTGATGTCAAAAATGCATTTTGGCACTAAAAAGAGATTCAGCGAATTCAATTCCTGGGTAGACTGCTGATACGCACGGTGCGATGGATCTACTAGCATCTCAACGGAATGACAGTACTTTAATTTTCATTCAATAGGAAACATTAAATATAGCCTTAGAGAATAGTAATATCACATGAAATTTCAAAGTACTCAAACGAATAAGTAAAATTCGTAAATAAAAATACACACTATAATTACTGTATAATAAATAAAAACGAGTAATGTATAACTAAACTAGAAATGCAAAATAGTTGTCGTAACAGACATCTAACAAATTAACATGCATTATACATCGATAATGAAGGCACCTCACTCTTCTCGCGTCAAAACTACGCGAGCCCCTCGGGAGCTCGCTACTAAATCTACTCTAAAACATATTTATCTGGCCAGAGGGATAAACCATGCATAGAACGGACTGGATGAGCGAGAAGTTAAATTATTAAAAAATACTCTAGCGTACAAATACTACCGATTTAGGACAAATAACCCGACGCGTCGCAGGAGTATTGGTTATCACGTTTCGCTTGGCGAATCGATTTTTGGTACAATTTAATAGAGATATGGGTTGATATGGTCGCGATAAAACTAAAGCGCGCAGAGCTCGTGAGCCGAACCGCTAGGGGCCCACCTCGAGCGACGTGGGCACGTAGCGAGCTGCCGAGTGACGGTTTATATAACGCTAGGGCGGTCGGACAACGTCTTGCATCAATCCTCCGCGTCGGACACTTCTTCCGTCCCAGAGTCTTCGTCAAAGTACGAATCCTCCTGAAACCAAATATACCGCTTTTGTTTGTGCAGCCACCGCCACACCCACCAGACGTAGATACTGTATACTCCGTTACCCGTGGAAGATTTATGCAGACGCACTTATAATACACTATCATATAGGGGAGCGGGGTTTAGAATACATACTGTACCTTCGTCTGATATGCGGGGAGTGGGGGGAGGCAAAATCAATATTAGCACGTCCGATGGTAAACTAGCTAAGCAAGCAATAAAAATGTTCTACCATGCAAGTGGTTCAAACTAACACCTCGTTGAAATGCTAGATGGCTGTAGAATTCACTGTTCCTGAAGTTATGCAGATAAGCGTTGATCTTAGGACGAGTTAATCGATTGTAGTCATGATTGTTGTGACGAAAGTTCAATCAGCAGAGCTTTAAATTCAGTAGCCTATTGAGATTGTGTCGCACTTAAAAGCACTGGTTAGTTCGTTAATTTAGTATTCACTTTCATAATTCTGTTAGTAAATTACTGCATACTTCTGATTGAACGATTTGACACCATCTACTGGTTTGGAAACAAAATAATCAGCATTCATTATGAGATTCATGTAATTACTATTTTTAAGCGTATTTCACTGACATCTAAATACAACAAGGTCAATCAGGAAGAACTATGCTAGAATACCTGGGCACACTATACCACATTACAACCCCCAAAAACAAAATATATGAAACGGAATACAACCTATAGATTACTATTAGAATATTTTGAGATGGCATGGTCTGTAAATGCAGAACCATTACAAAATGGTTGCATGTAAACGACGATAAATGAGGATATTTGTTAAACAGTCGTGAACCTAAAACAATAAAAATAAAGTTAATAAATTCTTACATTGACCCAATGTCATTGTCTTGTTTTATATGTCCCCAGTAACACGTTTTTTACGAGTTCATTAAACCAACCAATTATAGTCGTATTGAATAATATCGTGAGGTTTTAATTTTAGTCACACTAGTTTCATTCAACAAGCAAAAAGCAGAATCGCTTAAGTTTCAGACAGTTTTGAAATCCATTCTTCTATATTGAAGAGATAAAATTAAACGAAATAAAATGTAGAATTATGCAAATCACAAGCATTATTCTTATTGGTCCCTATATCCCCATAATTATATGATACTAGCTACATTCACCCCATTAGGTGATATTTAAAAAACATGACCGGCCTTATTACAAAACAAGGTTTATCTTTAAACTCTGGTTTAAACCATTGTGTCAAATACAAAGTTGACAACTTAGACTCGGTTACTCGGTAGGATTAAAATCAGTTTTTGTATTAATAACTTTATCTCAGATGAAATCAGGTTCGAAATTCAAAAATGCTACGATGGTTTAAACCCGGATCTAACGATAAATCTTGTTTTGTAAGAAGGCCGGACATGTTTTTCAACTCGTTAAGATGTCGTATGAACCCGTGGTATTAGTTATTTCTCTGAGATTTCTAGCATGGTACTTCCTTGAGCACCAGTTCACGTGGTGTCACGTGTGCAAGCGTGATGTACTGACCTCCTCCTCATAATCGTCGTCGTCGTCATCGTCCAGCCCCTCGCCGGTGTACAGCAGTACGGCGCGCGACACCACGCGCTCGCGGATGTAGTGGCCGATCTCGAAGTCAGCTGTGAGCAGCGCCTGGAAATTACGTGTGTATGTGTTACGAGTTGGAGTTGTTTCTTTGTGCAGGTGATACTGCACAAATCTAATAAATCATCAATCAATGATTGATTTTAGCCGAAATACGTCTATTGCTGAACATATGCCGCCTCCATCTAGCGTCGCCACTACGACTGGTCCCTCGCATACAGCGGATTCCTGCCGCCTTCACAAGGTCATCACTGTTGCTTTAATTTAGCATCAGAAACATATCAAGCCGCGGTCCCATGGTCTATCGAGGCCAATGTCGAGCATCCCCACCACAGGCCTCATCGGATCGACGGAATGTCGGCCTGGCCTGGCGCTATCTGGCCTGTGAGAATCTGGACCGCAGCATTAGAGTGCTCAACTCAATTCATGTGACTTGCCGCACGCTCCATTCTGACATTTTCTGTTGTAAATATCTCTTACCGTAGACGGAATTACTGTAATATCTGCGTTTGATTCAATGGCTATAAATACGTATCCTGGGGGTCATCCGAAATATCGGCCGAATGTTCGGTCGTTTTTTTAAGTTCCATTGTTTCCTTCCCCGACAAGTCACTTTTTTGACTTCAGCTTATCTCTTTGACGGTCGTTTAATTTTTTTCTTTCGCCGTAGTCAGCCTTTGTTAGCCGTAGTAAAGCAACGGCCGAAAATTCGGCCGATACTTCGGTTTAACGCTTCGGAGTAGACCCCCTGACTACGGCTGACTAGGGCGGAAAAGAAAACGACTATCAAAGATATAAATTCAAAGTCAAACATGTGACTTGAAGTCGGGTTAAGATTCGAAGTCAAAAAAGGAATCTTTGGAAAAACGGCCAAAATTAACGTTTCGGAGGTTTACACATTCGGGCGGGTCACACAGGCGTCCGCAATCTACAAGCGGGTGACAAGGGGATTCATGATTGGCTATAATGTAGGCAGCTGTAACGTCTTAGTCGCAGGCCACGCTGGCGCGACGCGTCTTGCGTCTGCGATGAGCGGCAAAAATAATAATACGGGTTGAACGGGGGGCGCCATGTTGGCGCGACTGGCGCGCGCGTCAGGCGACCGCGAGCAGCGGAGGGAATAGTACGAGTTCACGCGTCCTGCGTATTTATACAATTTTTTGAATTATCAGCGATTATAGATAAAAACCATGTGTCACGGCGGCCGCTTCAACGTGGCACACTACAGCGGCAAGACGCAGCGTCTTTACTCCTCCCGCCCCCGCTCACCGCAGTAGCTCTAGCGTGGCCTGCGGCTTAGACTTCAATTATCATAAAGTTCGTATTTACCTGGATATCAGAGGCGAGAGTGGAGTTAGGGTCATCGGGCATGGTGGGCGGGGAGAAGAAGTTGAAGAATGAGTCAGCCTGCACCGACTTGGTGACGGTGCGCACGGAGCCGCGCGACTTGTGCTTTTGCTTCTTCTTTATCGTTTTCACTGTCACGTTCTTGCCTTTCTTCCAGTTGATCTCGCAGCCCTGTTAACGTGAATATATGATACAGATATAATAACAACCAAACTAAACATGTAATCGCAAACTGAACAGTAATAAATATTTTCCTATTCTGTTGCACTAAAGTAGCGATGGTCAATCGCGACGTAACTAGCGAAGTTACCATACGATTCGGTACTCGGTACATCGATTCAAGTCAAAACGGGCCTATTATTTTTGAAAAGTATAGCCATGAGTGTCCGTGGAGTTTCTTGTCCGTTCTTCTCCGTAGGAACCTACTACGCTTTGTAACGGGCAACTAGCTTCATCTTCCTGACTGACGAAATGGTTTAATTGAAATAAATACTCGATTTTATTGACGAACCAAAGACAAATCGCAACAGTAATACTTCATAGTAATTCCCAACCCACATTGCTATGAATTTTGTATAATTAGAGTAGACAAAAACCGGCCAAGTGCGAGTCGGACTCGCGCACGAAGGGTTCCGTATCATTATCTATAAAAACGGCAAAAAAAAATCACGTTTGTTGTATATGAGCCCCACTTAAATATTTATTTTTAAAGTGAATATATAACTAAATAAATATTCTGAGAATATTTTAAGCGTCTACCTGTTGCCGTTAACAATATCGAGCAAAAACGAGCAAACAACATCACGTTTGTTGTATGGGAGCCCCCTTAAATATTTATTTTATTCCGTTTTTTAGTATTTGCTGTTATAGCGGCAACAGAAATACATCATCTGTGAAAATTTCAACTGTCTAACTATGACGGTTCATGAGATACAGCCTGGTGACAGACGGACAGACAAGACAGACGGCGGAGCCTTAGTAATAGGGTTCCTGTTCTACTCTTTGGGTACGGAACCCTAAAAATTACGTTTCCGTGTAGACAGTTTTCTATCGAGAAGGATAGAAAACTGTCTACACGGAAACTGATGACGGATGCTGATTCGAATGATTATAATTCTGTAAACCCATATTGGTTATGGCCGCGAATCATAATTAGATCAACATACAACGTGTTACTGACCTGCAAATTGCAAAAAAACGTAATAAAATTTGAATTTCGCGGGCTACCTTAGCGCATCCCCCTTAGGAGACATCACGCGCTGTTGACGACTGTTGCCATGAATTCAGGACACAATATTCTAGAGTGTAGAAATTATTCGTCTGCTATTAAAAAGAATCAGCTGTTCCATACATTTAGACCGTGTAGGTACTGCACTTTTATATGAAGCAGCAGACTTTTTTACGGTTCCGTACCTCAAAAAGAAAAAACGGAAACCATATAGGATCACTTCGTTCGTTGTCCGACTGTCTGTCCAGACCCATTTTTATGGAACGCGTGGAGGTATCAAGTAGAAATTAATATCAAATACGTAGGTCTACGGATATAAATAATCATTTCAGCCGAAAGACGTCCACTGCTGGACATAGGCCTCCTCCATAGGGAGGGGTTTGCCATAATCGCCACGCTTGGCGGGCGGGTTGGCGATCGCAGTATGGTGTTAAATGGATAGAGAATGATGCTGCCCATTCTCTAGTAAGTCCCTTAGTCGCCTTTTACGGCACCCACGGGAAGAAATAGGGTTGCGCTATTCTTTACGTCCAGCACCACACGAATCTACGGATATACGGTCCCTTGAAACTGTAAAAAAATCATACAAAATATACGGCCATGTATGCGATATATTTTAATACTCGCAAATAAATAAAAAATCGGGTACTTCCCAACAAGGTCTTAACACAAGTAAAGGATAAAGTCCGAACGAACCCGTAATTTTTTTTATTTGCGACTATTTGCAGTTGGCGAATTGACCGTGACGTATATCGATGTATGAGCATTTTTTTCAACTACAACGTTAAGTTTGTTTTTGGGATAAATTCATACCGACTACGGAACCCTTCATTGTGCGTGGCCCGACATGCACTTGGCCGATTTTTTTACTAAACCGACTAATATTTTCTGGGGGCTCTAGAAGCAATTGTGCTGAATTAACGTTAAAAGTTTGTGCGCCAATGTCCCTTACACCGTGTTTTGTATTTGAAATGCTAAATAGTTGTGGAAAATCTTTGTTGCTGAATATCTAGCATGACTTAACTAGCATGATGTCGTGCCAATCGTGTGCATACCTGCGTATTGACGAGCATGCGACGCCGGCGCTGTCGGTACTGATCCAGCGCGAATTGTGAGCAGCGGGACAAAGCGGTATCTATTTAGCTGTTAAGCAGTACACCTAGCACGAACTAAGGGGTCTACCTAATGTTAGCGATGGCTAGCTTTCGTAAATCTATTCTGTGCAGTGAAGTCATTCCACCATCTCTCATTTTATTACACCCTTGAGGTGGGTTAATGCCCACTCCCTCTCACAGATAGGGGAATCTCAAAAGTGGGAACATTATTCGTGCTACCAAATCATCTTCTTAGCATCGATAAAAGAAAAATAAAGTCGTTGAAATTTAAATATGTTTGGTTCAAAATTCAGCCACTCGGTTGAGTTCGCGTCCGAACGCACTGACGCAATTATAAGATTTTCAAGTACACAGGGAGACCAAACCCCACGACTCTTAAAGATGTCGTTCCTATGTACCACCGCGAAAGTTCCCGGTCGACCACTTTTCAACCTTATTACTATGGGCATAAGGGCGAAAAGTGGTCGACCGGGAACGTTCGCGGTGGTACACACGGCTAGAAAAAAACTACGATAACATGGCTCGCCCCTCCAAATTACTGTTTCAATGTGTGTAGTCACATCCTTACGAAAGAGTTTGTAGTCGTAAGTGCTCGTAATTTCTCACTTATTACCAGATTTGTTGGTCAACTAATCATAACTAGCCGATCGCGCAAGACTACGCACATGTCGTTTTTATAGAGTACGTCAGTGCAGCGCCAAAGTAATAATAATGAGCGATTAATGACGCCACTAGTCGAGCAACAAATCCGTGATTTGTTTTTGTTTGACGGTCGTCTCGTTACGCACACATGCGTACAAATACTTTCAAACGTTTTGAATTTTAGAGGGGCATGCCATATCATCGTAGTTAATCTCTACATATCAAGCTATACAGGCTGACTGAAAACATGCGACAAAATTTAAGGGAGTTCTACCAAAAAAAAAAGTCGACCTTCATATAAAGGTACATAACGGATTGGACCATTTTGTATAAAGTCGACTTTTTTTTTGTGAATTCTAATTTGGTCCCATAGTAAAAGTTGTTCATATTGATGGGTAGAACACTCCCTTAAATTTTGTTGCATGTTTTCAAAGCCAGCCTGTAGATTTCCAGTATAAGCTGACCTCTCATTGTACGGAAATCCTATCCTAGGGCCATCAAAATGTGTCAATAGTAATACAATAACAGTGACTATACTATTTAGCTAAAAGTTCGTGCTAGGGGTAATGTTGGTACTCAATTTCACATAAAATGTGTCCTGGAATTTTTCGATATAAAGATTCCACTTGGATGCCAAAAACGATACTTAAAATTATAAAAAATCCAGTACATATCCCATGTGAAACTAAGTACAATGATAATGGGGTATAACAGAAAATTTTGACCTTAGACCTAATGGTTCATACATACCTACACAGTGCCCAAGAGAGAACTTTTTTAAGAGAACTATCAAGCTTTATACATGGTGTGAATTTATTGTAAAAAAAAAACTTTATATTAAAGTAGCTTACCTTGCAAGAGTAGATTTCAGGGCCTTCAAATTCAAGAGGGTTCTCATCATCAGGTTTGCACTTCATTGAGTACTCCTTAGTCAAGATAACGTCTGTGAAATAGTCGTTAGGCGCGAAGTGGAATTCCAGGGTGAAACCAATGGGGTCCTCATGCATTTGCACTAAAAATGTTGATAAAAGTTAGATTTGGGTAGAAAAATAAGGAGGTGGGTGATGTTAGAAGGAGTTCCTCAGTTGGTGATGCATGTTAAACAAATCAATCATGATTTCTTCAGATAATGGGTGTTGGATTGTCATCATTAAATTGTAGCTATTTTTTTATGCCCATTTGGAATTGTTCGACCACTGTTTAAATATTTACAGGGACAAATTCTAATTATTCCATTTTTTTATTAATCTGGGCTGGTGTGCCAATTTTGATAGCCAATTTTTTTTTAATGTGTTTTATAATTTGCTTATCTTACCTTTAATGTCCAGCAATGTCTTAAGGATAGGTTCATCATGTTCCTGCATCATCTCACATAACATTGAAACATTCTTGAATATGGTGTACCAAAAGTCTGGGATGCCCTTAACATTGGGGTCCATTGGCGGTCTGAAAAGTTGTTTTTATTTAGAAGATTGTATGGATATGGTTTGTCGGATTTTGTTTGGGTTAAGCCTCAGTTGGTGATGCATGTTAACAAATCTGATCATGATTCTTTCAGTAAAAGGTGTTGGTATGTCATCATGTAAAAGTTGTATTAGTTGCCCCTAGAAATTATCTAATTAACTTTACAATTTAAGATAAACTGTACTAAGATAATCAGTCAGCCCCAGTACTAACTTTGCTCACGGGCAAATCTTAATGCCAGGTACAGAGATTTATGAAAAAATTAACACAACTAGGAGAATTTGTTTCAACGCGTGGTTACATTAATTCTGTCATTCTCATTGTGGCGGCATCAACATCGCCACATGCGAACTACGCGTCACATTGACGTCACGCTGAAACCTGCATCGCGCAAGCAGAGTTTACCACGCAACTAGCATATATACAACATCCCGACATCAACCGTCGGGCAGTTGCCCACCAGACACAAAACCCGTCGGGTCGGAGGATCCTCCTTTTTCTATAGAGTATGAGTGAACTTTACAGCCTGTTCCTCATACCTCTACATTACTAATATTATAAATGCGAAAGTGAGTTTGTTTGTTTATTTGTTACGCTTTCACGCTTAAACGACGTAGGATTTTTATCCCAATATTCCCACAGGATCAAGACTTACGCGGGTGAAACCGCGGAGCGCAGCTAGTAGCTTCTTTTAGCTCTTTTCGACACAAGGGAAGCAGACACTTGGTCATATTCTGAATGATTATAATTTTCCTTTAACATTGCTGATTAGGGAACTTGGTGGTTAAGACTGACTTGTCTCAAAAACAGCAAACATTTTGTAGGAACTTATCGCCCTAATCATCCCCAAAAACAGCAAAAAATTTGTAGGAACTTATCGTCCTAATCATCCCAAGTATAGACATACTAAAAGTTAAAGAACAATACTAACTCAGCAGGTTTCTCCTCAGGCTTCTTCTCCTCAGTACCGTCGGTGATGGCAGCGCTCTGAACAGCGCGGGCCAGCTCTTCCTCTTCGTTCTCATCGCGCCACGGGTTGAGGCACTCCTCGTCATTGGGCTCGTAACCGCCGTTCACGACCAAGGCGCGCTGCGAACAAAAAACAAAAAATATGTTTTTAGTGTAAAGATAAATGGCTAGATATGAAATCGGGCAGTCTATCAGCAACTAAAATCAGACCGCACTAGTCGTATTTGTTTGAAGTTTATTTAAAGACTATGCGCGGCTGCTCATCAATCTTCTATTAAATTGGACCAAACATAGCTGGCGAAATGTATGTAGATAATACGGGCTGGTGTCCGCAACTCCACGTCAATGCGCGTATTTTGCGTACGGAAATGTATGTACACCTTTGCTTCCCCCTCCGAACTCCGCTAAATACAAGCGTAAGGGTGCGTTTCCACCAGAGATGTGCGAGGATGCGTAGCGGTGAATATGCGTAAAACGAATCAATGACAACACTAGTTTAGCTTAAAGCAATGAAATGAAGCGATGGTATTCGTTAGTTTCACACACGTCCCTCGCTACGCATCCTCGCTCATCTCTGGTGGAAACGCAGCTTAATGATTGGTCAGACATGAAATCGTGCAATTTCAAAATGCCTAAATTTGATTTGAAACTAAAACAAAAAACAGCAACATAAATCGATTATTTTTATAGTCAAAATAAGATATTTTCGATTTTTATTGATTTAACAGTGCACAAGGCATCACTCGATGTATTTATTGATTTTGATTCGTGAGAATTAACCACTAGAACTATCTTCATTAATCTATCCTTATCAGTACTCATAAAAAGATCCTCATTATATATCCATCCTTATCAGTACTCCTAAAAAGTTTACCGTCGATATTGCGTACTTAACTTTCCAATATTAGCTGCATATTATTATTCTTATTCCATACCTTGTTTTCTGAAGGCCTATTCAGTACAACAACTAACACGTCCTTTGAAAACAGAAATACTAATCTTCAAACCGACGGCCGCTGGAGCAGATAGGTTTTAACGTTGAAACACACTCACGCATCTTCCCGAGATGTCAAGTAATGGATGGCGTTTTTGGAGGACTGTCTTATGTAACTTTGACGTTCGAAAAGTGTTGTCCTCGAAGTTTGAATAAATGACTTTTGATTTTGGATGGCTCAAAGTGGCCAAAGATCGTGTGGCGTGTAATTGGAGTTAACAATGTCTAGCAGTGGACTCCTATAGACAGGCTGATCATGATTTATTAAGCAGCAAATTAACTGGTGCGTGTTTCAAACAGCTTTGAGATATTTAATCTGACCAGTCAGGTTCTTGAAGAAATTTTGTGTGGGAGCACAACATTTTCTGGGAGCCTATTCCATGCTGTTACAACTCAGTATTAGGGAATGTCCACGCAAATGTTTGTCGGCATTCTGTGTCTAAGTCTTGAAAGCTGGAATTGATCAGGCTTTCAAAAACAATTAAGCCTGATTTACATGGTGCGATGTAATTGCTTCTGGCATAACATGCTTATGTTATGAACTTTTATTGTTGCTTTAACTTTACAGCAACAATAAAAGTTCATGCAAGTCATTTGTTGCTTAAATTTTATCACAATTATGCCACAGGTAAGAAGCTTGCATCAAGTAAGTACCTAAATATGGGGGTTTAGTAAGTCAAAGATCTTCTTACCTTCTCAAACAGAGGCTTGTATAGTTTCTCGTACTTGCACTCTAGAGCATGCACTTCGCTGTAGAACTTGGCTTCAATGTCCACGAACTCCTTCTGGAGCGTGCGCAGAGCACGGATGCGCCTGCGCACGTTCGGTGGCAGCGACGCCATTGCTTCGACATGGATGCGGTTAGTGATGGCTGCTAACATCTCGTTACGGGTGATGCCACTGTTGACAAGAGAGAAAAAAATTAAAATATTTGATTTGAAAGAGATTTGTTTGTTTAGAAGAGGTGAATCCTCAGTTGGTGATGCATGTTAACAAATCTTATCACGATTGTTTCAGTAAAAGGTGTTGGTATGTCATCATGTAAAAGTTGAATTTACTCCTTCAATCAGCTAGTTCACTCTTTCTTTGTCACCGCCAGCCATGGTTCAAAAAAAGCTAAGAAAAGCAGCACATATTCTAGTATTTTTGCTCTTTCATCACTTTATCAAAAACAGTAGGGTTTTTTTTTAATCAATAGTTTTAACACGACAATAGTTGACAAATAGTGTGTTACATATTATATCTACTGTGGTGGATTTGGCGCTTGAATTTTTGTAGTGAAGTTTTTAGTTTGTAGCAACAAATATCACCTTCCTTCTTACCTGCTTCTACCTTATCACAACTATTAAGAAGTCTGCAAGGACTGTGGAGTTAAGCCCTGAATAGTTTTGCGGAATGGGGGACAGGACAGGACACAACAGTTCGATAGGGTGACGCGGATATTTTAGTTTAGTCAAGTTTAATCTAAACCAACCTTTGGTTTAGATTAAACTTGGGGGGGGCAGATTTCAAATTTTTCGAATAGTTTACGGACTAGATATGGGTGCATGTTATTCTCAGAAGGAATAAACTTGATCCAGTTAAAATACATAATCAATTCCAATAAACATTGTAAATCCTTGAGCTAGCCTTGTTTCATAGAAACTGAACAGTGAATAGTCATGAAAGAATCGATTAAACAGCACTTTTTTGCAAAGGTTCTGCAGAATTGTGTTGATTTTAGTTGCAGATGTATTAATCAAAAATCGCATTGAATTAAAAATCATTGTCGTCATGTGAATTATTCTCAACATACGCGAGTTTCTTTTCACAAACAAGGCTTACGTACATAACGACCTAATTTACGTTTCACGACATAAAAACACCAGACTTTTTATCCCGGTGCGCAGTAGATTTACAGTTGCGCCCGATTTCCCTGAAATAGCCCCGAAATAAACAGTATAGTGTTATAAACATCAGTAAACCTATCCGTGATGTAGACTGTTACGGTGTTACCTCTTCAAGGGTTATTAGTTTATACGAGAGGAACGACCTTCGCTTGTTACCAACGCTTTATTGCGTAGTAACGATACACAGATACTCTGAAAAGTATGTCATCGTTTTGAGCATATTTTTAGTCGTAGTAACGTTATGCGCATATTTTTTAGCTAAGTCTACGATTTCATGCGATCCTGATTGACTCATGTTTTAATTGAAAAGAAAACACGAAACTGTTTCGCTTTATTAGTGCCAGCCTTCTGTACTGTAATATATTGTTTGTAGTGATTCTGAGAAGAACTAATTAAACGAGTACGTCATTTCGTTCGATTGTTGGATCAGGATTGATCGCATTTTACTTTATTCGGATTAAAATGAAGCCGTGGAGTGACTAGTGCCGTGATTTAGTTGTATGAAAAGATAAACAGATTGGGAGCATCCAAGAAGTACAATTAGTCACCTGAATAATCGTACTTGTAGGGGTTGCTCATAGATATTGTGAATTCAAATCATTTCTGTCTGTATCAAACTAAACTAGTCTGGTCTGTGAAAGTATTTATTTTATTGCTTGTCAAGTCTTGATTGTTTTTTTTTTATATTGTTAGTTTTAAATGCGATTTTTGTATTTCTTGTTCGTTTCCCAAATAAAATATTTTTCTTTCTTGTTTTGTTTGCACTGCTGTTAACTTTACAAAAGGAACACACCATAACAGCTCAACAAACAAACTACATACATCTATACTTATAATAAAATCGGAGCAGTCATATCTTTACATTGAATATTTTTGAATAAAAGTAATTGTTATTAGGCTATATTGCTGCCTAGGAACGATCCTAATGCCAAAAATATAGTTTTTGTCTGAATTTATGTTCCAGCATTCACGGAATACTACCAGCTGGATAGATTCTGTTCAAAGTTTACATAGATATTCCCAATAAGTCTGGTCAGTCTGTAGGCTATAAATTATCACGATATAACAAAACATGACACGGGCTGCTACTCATAAGGATAACTGTACCAGTCGTGGCTCTCAGTATATTTTGGCTGCTTAGACCAGAACTACAAACGTAGTATACAAAGAAATTGTATAAATATGTGGCTGTTATTTTATTACAATAATATAATTGTGGTGTCTTACGACTTCTACGCGAAGGAAGTCGTGGGCAGAAGCTAGTTCCTTGTAATTGCCTCGGAAACCAATACGTAGCGCTAGTCTAGGAATCTATAAAATATGTATTAAAGTTTTTCGATGCGCAGACCGACTCGTTACGGTTACATTTGTATGCCGATATTTTTTACATAGCAAGAACATGATTGCAGTTTTTGTTGATTGAAAAACCGACATATTTGGCGTTACATTCGATTTTATCTAGCGAAGTTCGTGTAGCGATTCGCGAGAGCGCAAAAATAAATTAATTAGACATAAAGATTGGTAGATAAAATACCTTGTTACTATATTATAGCGTGATAGATATAATTGATTTAATTTAATATTTTAAACATGTAATGTCTTGTCTTATAAACAGATTGGAATTTAGCACGATATGCTGATTGATGACCGAAAGATTGCGCCACAAAAATCGAACTAAAAAGTTGATGTTGCAAAAAATCCTAGAACTTAGAAACATCATCAGCATTCAGAGACAGAAGTCAGCGAGAGGCACTTATTTGAGTTTTTATCAATATTTTTATTGCGTCGCGCGTCGGTGTGAAGGGCCGGAGAGCAGGGAAGAACCGGCTTTTTTATATATTCATGCACACTTATGTATCGGCTTCCTGCGTACGTCGTTACATTCGACGTAAGATGGGTAGTACTTCCGTCGTCAGTCCGAAATCAGCTCAAGGATACATTTCGTATGTGCGAGAAGATCTTACTAAGTTTAGCGTATTTCATTGTTAATTCAGTACGTGTAGATAAAACTTTCCGGTTAAAGATTATACTTGCAGATGCGACATGAAATCCTCAATCTTCGATCGAAAAAAAAAAAAAAAATGTTTAAGATTCACAAAGATAATTCGTTTAAAATTATTTAATTGCGCCCAATATTGGATGCTGCGGAGGAAATAAAAGAAATAACAAGTATCAGCTGCCCCACATCCTGAGTGGTAAGAACGGAGAGGGAAATGGCTTATTAAGTGCGCATCGCAAAACTTTAATGCAACGTATACGCTCCCATCCTGACTCACTGCCATTAACAGGCCAGATCGTGAGGTACCTTGGTTACTTAGATACAGTGCCGGATTAACTACGTAGCAAGAGTTGAAGAGTAGCAGCTACGGGACCCGCGTATCCAAAACCCTCCGCCTCAATTTTTTGAGTGAAACATAAAAATATGTAGTTTATTTGATGTCGCAAAAACGTGAAACGACACGAGCCTTTTCCGACTAAGATAATCCACGTCAGACAATCGGTGACCGATTATTTCGTTGGCGAAAATAAAACACAGAATTTCGTATGGTAAACGCACAAGTTCTACAAATAGTCGCTCGTATAAATATATAGAACTTGAATTGGATCTACAAAAAGTCGCGACGTGTGCGAGCACCCTTACTCGACACTCGGTGCGGATGCGTAGCATGAGTTGAAATGGATCGATTCAAAATGTTGAAATTGACTATTTATTTGTAAGACAAAGTCTATATTATTTTTATTACTTATTTATTTAGTAATCTTAAACCAATTTTTTTTCTTTTACTATAATTTTGTTTAACCACTTTAAATACTTAGGGCCCCTCGATAGAATTTACTACGGACCCCGCGCTTGACGCGCACGACGATAACCGAATTTTAATTATTTTATACTGAAGATCACGTCTAAACGAGTAGTGTTAATGATTTGAAAAAAATATATGTTAAATAAGAGCATTGTCTCATAACTTATTAAGTGAATATTTTACATTATGTATAATATATTACATAGTGAAAATGTCTAACGCGGATAAAAAACTGAGAATGGCGCAAAATCTACCAAGCGTATTTTTCTGAAACCTTCACCAATTTAAAGATAAGTTAATGATTGATCTTTTAGTATACGCGTTTTATTAAAATACCTTTTGGTTTGTGTATAATAAATGAATAATGCGTCAAATTGGGGACAGCGCTCCTTGATGGGCCAGTCCTATTACTGGCTGAACGTACGACGCGTTGCGTGGGCTCAGTACAGAACACGCAAGCTAACCCACTCAAGGTCACTGGCATATATCTCCGTCTTAATCCGGCACTGCTTAGGTACTTTACCTTGTAACTCGCTCTTCAGAATGAAGGTCTTATGTCTATAACAGAAGGGTTAATGCAAAAAAGGGTGTGAAATTGGCAACCTAATAACTTTGCTAAGGTCAAAGACATCTTTGTAATACGCCTTTGAATTCACAGTACCAATAGCTTTTTTTTTATGTGCGGCAGTTATAAAAGTAACTATTAATTCTACTTTTATAAAAGAATGCCTGGTACGGATTACGGATGATCGATGTTTAAACGCGCATTATTATATTGTATGAAAAAACTGCTTTAAATTCTAGACGTACATATCCACCCAGCAGATAAAAAGTAAAAATTGTAATAGTAATCCACTTTTTGCAAAATTATCAGTGCAAGATATTATATTTTAACAGTCGTATTTATTATGAGATCAATGCGCATAAAACGGGGATCATAATAAGCTCATAACCGGTCGTTGACGGAAGGTTAAATAGGAATTTAATAATAACTGAAAGATAAGCTACTGGCATGAAAGGGTATTTGGTCATGAAATGAGTAAAGCCTTTCTGGTGCAATTTCTGAAAATGACGAACTTTGAATTTAGAGTGCATTCATAATTTTTTTTTTCTTGCACATTCCTGTGGACCACAAGAAAAGGAATTAGCCTAGCCCAAGATTGTCCTAGTCTTCCTTAATGTTAAGAGAATTAATAGCCTGAAAGATAAGCTACTGGCATGAAAGGGTATTTGGTCATGAAATGAGTAAAGCCTTTCGGGTGCAATTTCTGAAAATGACGAACTTTGAGTTTAGAGTGCATTCATAATTTTTTTTTTCTTGCACATTCCTGTGGACCACAAGAAAAGGAATTAGCCTAGCCCAAGATTGTCCTAGTCTTCCTTAATGTTAAAAGAATTAATAGCGTGTGTAACCGCAACGTTTTCGTCTTTGACGCAAGGTTCTTCATCGGACTTGAACTCTGCGATTGGCGTAAAAAAAAAAATTGGGTAGTGTTCAATTTGTAGATATAGACAGTATCTTTCGACGTTTATGATTCCGGGTGCGACACGTGTGAATATACCTATGGCGATATTCTCCCACGATATTTCTTTGAGATTTTATGAAAAAGTCCATCGCCGTGACTGACTGATGGGTACATTTGGTGGCCGTTTTCATTTTAGATAATCGAGAAGATTTTTCATTTTTAATAAAACTTGGTTAGAAAAAGACTTCCGCGATTTCGATCTTGGGAGACAGATCATAATTCCCTTCTTAATGTCCTTCAATTTTGTCTATTATTTAGATACCACATGATTAGATTCAAGTTTGCCATTTATAATTAGATTTCGTAGGTTTTCTGGTGGTAGGTATTTTGATTTCCTATCTATCTATCTACACATGGAAAATAATGCACTGTGCATTTTCATCCATGTTGGAGTCAGTGTATTTTAGTAGTAGCTAACAAAGATTTTATGCTCGGTTTAACTTAACCGCGTCGTGCTTATAAATTCCGTCAGCTAGTCCGAACATTTATTGATCAAGTAGAGCGTAAAATGACTCATTAGTTCAATGACCCGTAATCTCATCTCTCGTCTTTTTGTCCATGCTCCTTAACAAGTAGATCTGAGTCAAATCATAGATAATGTCTGTGGCCAGTAGGAATTCGAAAGTGGTTTTTATAACTTTTTTTGTTTTGTTTTATAGGACTTGATATAAATTACAGCTTTGTGCATTTTATTAGAAAGAACTACAGAGTGAATGCTTTAATAATATAAAATGTACTTATCAAATATGTGGAGGTATAAGAATAAAATGAAAAGAAATTGTCTTTTTTTTTTGGGAGTCAGTACATTTTTGCTTATTATAATTTTGAGGCTGGTTTTTTATCAACTTTTAAAAATGTTTTTTTTTTTATTTAATCCACGCATAATTCTGTTGATAAAAACATCAGCACTTGAACAATTTTTTTTAAATATTATTATATCAGCTGTAAACTACCAGGAGCCTATTAAAAATGGAACATAACTGTTGAAGTTTAAAATAGCTTGAATCAAGCCGATGAGGTTTCAACATTTTATGAATGTGCTAACCCGGAAGTGTGATTCATCTTACGTGAATTTAGGACCTACCATGTGATGTAATCATTTTTAATGGGAATTAAACTGTTGGAATGTTGGATCTTTGGTATGGGAACTTTCGTCATGAAACTTTTAAGTTTGATTTTGATCTTTACTAAAAAGAGGTAAATTTAAAACATTTGTGGAGATGTGTGATGAATATTATTGGAACACATTTCAGTGGCCGGTGTTGTTTCACCGCAGAGCTAATAAATTTAAATACTAGTAAATAATTATATTAGACTGTTAAGGTAAGCCTGACCTTGTCAGGCTGACGGAAAATAAATTTTGTAGAAAATTCATGAAACTGCATGAGAACTGTCAATTAGTGACAGATAGGATCTCATGACAAGAATGCATGCTAAAATTCAATAAAATAAAATATTTAAAATTTATGGTTCAATTTATAAATCTCTTGACTGGTACTGAGTTATCATAGCTTTTTGTTTCCTTGGAAAAAAGCAAGTTTTTATGTCAAATCAACACATGTGGCTGACAACGACAAGGGTGAGGACAGGGTTAACCTATACAAAGGCAGTCTTACCTTTTCATCAGGTGTTGAGCCAGCTCACCACCCCCAACAATTTCTTCCTCCTCTCCGGACTCCACCTCGGAAGTGTGGTCATCACCAGCACGCTCCACTGTACCCATGTTTATATCTAAAACAAGAGCTCCTCGTTAGAACAGCGGCGTTCGCGCCACGTTGGTTACCATACCGGCTTCCGACAAATACTTTTACAATCAATTACATATTACAACACTACCGCACCAACAAACTTATAACTACTCAAATAACCTATCCAACCAGCGTACTTCATGATTTTCCATATAAAACATAATGCGTAGTACGTTGAAAAACCATTTTGGCCGACCACATGGCCGACTTCGTTCTTGCACAATTTAGAAAACTAATACCACTTACGGATTATTAACGGACTTGCAAAGCAAATGAAGTAGCAGTTGGACAATATTTTTTATCACAATTTCGATTTATTTAGCGAATTAGTCCTTTTCAATAACGTACCTTACTGCCGACAAAAGTTGTGAAAAGAAAGATGGCGACGGCGGAATACGGCGAATGAGTGACCACAGTGACTTGAAATTGAAAATGACGGCGAATGAAATGAAGGAAATGAACGAAACACGGACACAGTATGAAACTGGCAAGTTTATGAAGTTTACCATAATTTCCGGATCTTTTTTTCAGGCGTCGAACAATATTTTCAAATACACGGGAGAAAAATGACTGTGGCATCAAACTTTGTGGTTTCCAATGCCGCCCCAAACTGTTGATTTTTTCTTAATTTATTGCTGTAAAAAGAAAGATAAAAAGTTGAACAAGTTCATTCGAATAGGCATCGCGGATGTGGGCATGAGCAGTGCGAGTCTCGGGCCCGCCTGGGCCCGCAGTCTTTGGGGGCCCACTCAGTGTCCGGGCCGGTTTGTCTGGCAAATCAACAAGGCGAGAGGGTTTTAGAGTAACATAATTATGAAACATAAGAACGAGTGCTTTCAAAACGGTGAAGGAAAACAACATGAGGAAACATGTCCTACAACTAAAATTCGAAGACATGTGACATCCATCAAACCGCACAGGACCCACGTGGTGGATTACGACTCACTACCTCTCGAAGAGAGGAGGCCTGTGTCCTAGCAGTGGGAACATTGTAAGCTGATTAAGCTATGTTATATGCATGACTACTGAGAATAAGAAAAATAGAGAAGATTGGGGAAAAAAAGACAAATGTTGCGCCAATCCCAAATAAATCGGAATAAGGGCAAGAGGACGATGGTGATTAGTGTCCAATGCATCAGGGTGAATGAGTCAGGTTTGCCACCATTCCGTCACGCAGTGGATACCTTTGCTCTGATGACAGGCGAAGATTTTGATCGAAGCAGGCTCTGGAGAATCACACATTTTTTTTTTTTTTTTTTGTTTACCGATATATCCGTCAATTAAGGACCGTTTTGTTTTTTTTTTAATTTTTTAAAGGGTATGTTCCCGAGGTGGTCCCATTGCCACCAAATCAGAATCTGAGTAGGTGATCTCATGGAAATCGAGGGAACCCCTCGAATTTTATAGGCAAACCTATAGCGATTTGGGTATTTTTTATAGTATCTCGTGCATATGCTCCCGAAAATCACCATTGGTGAAGTGGAACTGATGATGGAGACCACAGGTGGCTACCGGAACAACATGATAATAAGTGTTTAACGGGTTGCGATTCGATTAGGTACTTTAAATACTTGCTAAGCAATTTATGCTCGTCACAATGCATATGATGAGTAGCAGTTCTCTTGGTTCTTACCAGGAGAATTCCTCAAAAATAAACGTCCCAGCATCGGGAAAAGCAATATTTTGTAAAAGGTGATGAGCAGTTGACTTTAGGCTATTGTAACTTAGATAAATTAAAAACTGACCCACTAAAAAGTGAAAAATAAAAATCATTTTGTAAAAAAAAAATAACCGACTTCCAAAAAAACACTACAAAGTGAATTATAATTTTAATTTCGGAAGTCGGTCGCAAAAAACTAAAATAAGGATCCAAAGACATTTTTTTACAAAAAGATTTTTAATCTATAATCTTTATTGAGTTTATGGGAGATACGCTAAGGTAACCCGCGAAATTAAAATTTCTTAAGTTTTTTGCAATTTGCAGGTCAGTAACAGGTTGTATGTTGGATGTAGGATTCTATGAACTTACATCCCCTTATAACAAAACAAGGTTTATCTTCAGACCCAGGCTTAAAACATGGAGCCATTATTGAATTTCGAACTTTATTCCGACTATGGTAAAGTTCCTAGACACAAAACTGACAACTTAGTACCGAACTAAGTTTTCAGTTTTGTATAAAGAACGGTATTTCAATCACTGTTACGTTCTTATTACAAAAACTGGCTCCATGGTTTTAAGGCGGACAGATTTTTATTATTTCGCGGGCTACGCTGACGCATTTGCCAATGCACAGATGCACAGGTTCAGCTAATGGCACAGAACTTTTGTGAACCAAATGAACGAGTCTCTATTCCAAAATTGGTGTTGCTAGCACGAAATAATACCATGTTGTCAAAACCAATTAATCAAATCAACTGTCATAACGGGAAAATAGACTAGTCCGTCGCGTTGTTTGTTGTAATTTCGTAGCAATGGTTTGGAACTATTAATATTTTTGATATATAGCAAATAAGTGAATAATAAGGTCGTGAAAATGCCACCTACCGTTCAAACAAATGAGCCGGAAAGAGACAAACGTCCACAAAGGACGGGCGAAAGGAGGTTAGTTCATTTTCATAACTTTCAACCAATTTATGACTTACATCGAAATTATTGAACTAAATTCTTAAATTATTTGTAGATCGGAGCTTGTGACGCGTGTGAAGTACTGCAATACGCTTCCAGACATACCGTTTGACTTAAAATTTATTACATACCCGTTTCCCTCGACGAGATTCATTCAGTATAATCCGACCTCTTTGGAAAAGAATTATCGGTATGAAGTGCTTACGGAGCACGATTTGGGAGTTCACATAGATCTTATAAACCGGGATATATACCAGGGCGATGGCAATGCAATATTAGACCCGGCTGACGAGAAGTTGCTTGAGGATGACATCCTCACTCCTCAAGACTCAAAGAGGTCGCGACATCATGCCAAAAACGTGTCGTGGTTGCGGCGTTCCGAGTATATCTCTACTGAACAGACGAGGTTCCAGCCTCAGTCTATGGAGAAGGTTTGTTTCCACCATTCTAATTTTAAAATAATCAGAATTGCCTGACTGAGTGGATCAATTTCGTATATGAGCACTACTATTTTAGTGTAAGTTTTATATTGAAGTGTAAGTGTGTATACTTCATAGGTACATACATATAGGGTATACGCACAGGTGGCTAACTGAATTTTTGAAGAAAAATTGGAAGATTTATTCAAAAGTGGACTGCTATAGTCATAGTTAAATATGAAACTGAACAAAAATTTGAAAAACAATGATAAACATTTCAGGTTGAAGCAAAAGTTGGTTACAACGTCAAAAAGATCTTCAGCGAAGAGACTCTTTACATGGACCGTGAGAGTCAAATCAAGGCAATCGAGAAGACATTTGAGGACAACAAGAAACCTATAGAGAAACATTACAGCAAACCAGGAGTTACACCCGTGGAGGTTATGGAAGTATTCCCTGACTTTGAAATGTGGAAATACCCATGTGCTCAAGTCATATTTGACTCAGATCCGGCACCTGTTGATAAAAATATGGCTGGACAGATTGAGGCCATGTCTCAGGCTATGATTCGGTGGGTATTCAGACTGCGATTGTTCTTTATTTCTTGTTCTGTTTACTGCTTGTAAACTGTTTCATACTTTTTGGTGTTATTTACACCCTTTATGATAATATGATAATATAGGTTTCAATCTCTTTTTCGATACAGAAAATTATGGCTTTACAACAGCCCAGCACGCACAACAGACCAATGGGACTCCAGACCAGTCTTGTTTTATGAAGTTTAGAAAAAGTTAAAGTTTTATAACATTTTGTGATACCTACAATTTCTTCAATCCATTTTTTTTTTGTTTTCCAGAGGTGTGATGGACGAAAGTGGAGAACAGTTTGTGGCCTACTGTCTGCCAACTGAAGACACAATTCAGAAACGTCGTCGCGATATTACAGAGAGTGTATTATACATGGACGGTGACACATATGAGTATAAGATGGCTAGAGAGTACAACTGGAATGTCAAGAGTAAGGCTTCTAAGGGTTATGAGGAGAACTATTTCTTGGTAAGTGTGGAGATGCAATTGTTATATTTTGTGTGCTTTATGTTTGTGGTAAATGAGTAATATTGGAGAAGCTTGCCTGTTGAAATTATTTTAAAATAATACAATGATTAATTGAATTTCACTCTGAAATAAAGATTGTATTGAATATGCTGTGTAAGTTCTAAAATATGTGATACCTATGTTTTTTAGTTTTGCTGGCCATACTTTTGCAAATTGCCAATTACAAAATGCCCTTTGTTTTAGTTTGATATTATTGATAGAGATAATTTACTGTAGGAAATTGAGTAACCCTACTATTTTGTCGGCATCAGCGAAAATTCAATTGGGCGTAAAAACACTCTTCCTTACTTAACGATTCCCGGAAGTTCCATACTTCACAACATTTTCTTTTACCCAAATATAACTGCCAAACTCTTCAACAGGTGGTCCGCAATCACTGTGTGTACTACAATGAGTTGGAGACGCGCGTGCGTCTATCAAAACGTCGTGCGCGCGCCGGAGTCGCAGCACAGGCGCTGACGCGACTAGTCGTCACACACAGACCTCTCGGTGCGGCTGAACATCGCATGTTAAGGCTGAGAGAGAAGCAGCTTGAACCGACACAGGTAAGCAACTGAGCATTTATTTAGAGTACAGAATTGAGTTATAGCAGCTCAGGCGTTAGCGCAACTAGTCGTCACGCATAGACCGCTCAGTGCGGCTGAACATTGCATGTTAAGTACCTACATAAATCATTTATTTTGCTTATTTTAGGCTGAGAGAGAAGCAGCTTGAACTGCCCCAGCATTTAATTATAGTAGAAATTGGCCCTTGCTTGCCTGAAACGTAGAGGATTCATGGGGCATTAATACCACCTTCGTACCTTTTTATGTTGCAAAACATAATAATAAATACATAAGTATCAAAAGAGGATGTAATTAAAAAGAGTGTCTGTGGAGTTTCTTGCCCGTTCTTCTCCATAGGAACCTACTATTTGGAATGGGCAACTAGCTTCATATTTGTATCTGAACGACTTCTTGACAATTCAAAAGTGCCTGTAAATGGTTTAATTGAAAGTTTGAGTTTTGAGTCTGATGAGTGGAAAATAGTTAGCCCCATAACACCACCAATAAAATTCAAGACATTCATAAAATACTAATGTCGTGGGTTAGAAGTTAAACCATTTACTTTGCGTATCGTGCATTAACCAGTCTAGCTAGGCCATAACTACAGCTTATTCAAATCTATGGAAGAATTAGATGAGTTATAATGATTTTTGTTTAATAAATTATTTTTCTGTCTCATCTAGGAGGAAGACGAAGAAGAAGAGGAAGACGACGATGATGATGACGAAGATAAACAAGTCCAGAATGGAGATAAAGAAAGGTACTTACATATTCTTTATATACTCGTAATATACACATTGGGCTACACAGGCGTCACTCACATGAGATCACCTTAATTTTTAAGGTCCAAAAATTATGTATAGTAACTACACTTTTTGGGACAAAAAGCTTGTCTTATTACTAGGCGGGTGCAACACAGTTTTATTTAAAAAAAATTACCAGTGGGGACTGCTGAAGAAGTGAAAATTTATAACTTTGGAATAACACATATACAACATGTCCCAGAAATAACGCACAACCTCTTAAGGGGTCATTGTACTCATCATTATTAACAACTTTTACTATGGGACCAAACCTGAAAATGCGAACAAAAAATCAGCTGTTCCCTACATTTTGACGAGTTATGAGATCATAAATGTAGGGAACAGCTGATTTTTTTTTAGCTCAATGTAAAGGGAATCGTCATAATGGGAACCATTCGAAGTTTTCACTTAAAAACCCGCCGAATGTTAGTGCATTCGGCGGGTTTTTTTTGAGTCCGTTAAACTAGCCACAGAATCCATATTTGAAAGAAAACTAGCATTATATGGTCATTATCATTTATTTTCAGATCACGCTCTCGTTCAAAATCTGGCTCGAAATCTCCCCAAGGCTCAGAGCGGTCAAAATCCAAATCCAGAAGTCGGTCTCGATCTGGCTCCAGAAAATCCAGATCTCGTTCTGGGTCCGCACGGTCGGGGTCTGCCAGGTAAGTAATTAAACTAAAATTCATCATTATTACAGATAACAGGGATCCATATTATGTTAGTATTACAAAAACAACTTATATTCTAGTGTTAGTAGGATTGATTCCTTTTTCGGCACATTCCTTTTTGGACATATTCCGTTTTCGGCATATTCTTGTTTCGGCACATTTTAGTAAATAAATTATACTATGAAATACTTGTGACTTTGCTTGCGTAATAAAATAAAATAATATTTATTAGTAACATATTATATTTTAATCAATAAAAATAAAAGACAAAAATTAAACAGTACCTACACTGATTACTTAAAATAATTGGGCAACTAACTAATGATGATAACCAACTTGGTATCTAAATTTCATATGCTTATGGACCCGTCTTTTATAAAAGTTGGCAAAGACTAATAAGCTCTTCAATTGATAAGATCGTCATTACAAAAATTACCTTACTATTTCACTGCCGTCTACCTTGTATTAGGTATCTGTTGTGGGTAAGTATATTACAAAATAGCCCTAGGCATTTTAAAATTACAGAATAATGATGCTTTGTTGTATATAATGATTTATGCCGAAAACGGAATACCTATGCCGAAACAAGAATATGCCGAAAACGGAATATGTCCAAAAAAGAATGTGCCGAAAAAGGAATCAATCGTTAGTAGTAGTTAAAGGTAGGTATAAAGTAAAATAAATTCAATAATGCACACTCCACGCAGAGGATGACCAGGCAAGAAAACATGTTTCCTACCAGAGCGACCTCCGGATATAATGCCGAATATTTGGAGTACAGCTCTCCGCCACAGCTCTCAGGATATAGTTGCGACTACCTCGTACTCTGCTCAGCAGCGACGTGGTTTTTTTTACGAATTATCGCTTGAATTTATTATGTCATATAAATAAGCAGGCTGTTTTATGCGATGGATTCAAATGATACAACCACTAACCATTCTGTAAAAAAAGTACATTCAAAAATTCAAAAAACCCGACTGCGGTAAAAGTGAACTTAAAAAAATTTGGAAACAAGATTTATATAAATTAATACTGTAAAAGTGTAAACAATCTCATGCAGTCGGAGGCAATAAGTCGTTATTGTTAAGAAGATACCTCCGACTGCATCTCTCGATAGGCATGAAAGATATTTTTTTTTCGAAAACTGCCGCCATTTTGATTTTTAATGATTTTAATATACCCAGTGACACTAGCGCAATAAAGAAGAATCTAACGGTAACGACATATCATTCATCAAAATCGGTTCAGCCTTTTAATAGTTACGAGAGAACATAGGGACAGACATACATACATACAGGTCAAACACATAACTCTCCTTTTTTGGCTTCGCCGAAGTCGGGTAAAAAAGATATACTAACCAGATTTTTAATAATAGTAATAATTTAATCTAGAACCGCATCTGTGATGCTTCACGTATTGCTGATGTCTAGACGTCGCGCGTCGTCGGTAACTATCCGGGCGGCCGCTTTTTTTGTTTGCCATTTAGGGCAAATTTTTCACACCTATGGCGTTCAAGAACAACAATGATGACACTGATAGCTCTTGAACTCAGTTTAGATATTCTGATCGCATTCAGTTTCATTGGTAAAATCCACCCCTCAATCTTAAAAATTAATTGAGAGAGGATCCTTACTTCCAAGGCTACGAAATTTTGAATAATACTTCCTGCTGTTATTCACAGATCCGGTTCCGGTCGATCTCGTTCCCGATCTCGCTCAAAGTCCGGATCCCGTGCATCGTCAAGAGCGTCTTCCCGCGCCAGTTCCAAGAGTGGGAAGGGTTCGCGCGCCAGTTCTGCCAGTGGACGAGGGTCTAGAGCCAGTTCTAAAGCTAGCGGCAAGGTATTTATTGATTACTTTACATACTATTGTAAAAGAAATGATAACAGTTAATGACTTATAAACTAATTTGCAGCTCTTTGTGTACCCGTTGTAATTGTATGCCAATGTGAAACTGTATGTGCGTCTTATTTTTAAACAGGGTTAAAGTTGTTGTGTGTGTGTGTGTGTATGTCTTCTTTGAAGTGCCGATGTGTTTGAAGCGCAATTTATAGATTAAACGCGGTGAACATTATTGATAAGAAAGAAAAAAATAAAAAGAAATTGTCACTTTTACTGCCAAGCACCCAGCATATAGGTCGAAAGATAATTCGTTCGTGTGCCCACAACCCGTTCCACGAGTCGTCGCTATACACGCTATATAGATGACTTCAGTGTTGCACTGTACAGCGGTACCCAATTGATAAGGCGCGTCGTGAATCTTCGTTCGCACAGAAAAGAAAGTATGGCCCCGAAGATTAACGAAAGAATGCTTAAAACTTACAATCAACCTTAGGTCACTATTATAAGGTTCATAATACACTGGAGCTGCTAGCGTGCACTCGATCAGAAGTATGGCGGCTGACAAACATGCCACGCGGCGCGCGCTAACATGGCGGCAGCTGCCGACCAATAGCGGTACAGGGAAAAGAACCGCGGTGCGTGGAGCGTGCCGATTGGTCAATAGCATTTCCGGCACTTTTAAAATTCACTTTCTGCGCAGGTACATCGGTAAGCCATATCAATTGGGTACTACTGTACTGATTTGTTGTTATTGATTTACATAACACAATAAATGGCTTGCTAATTAGTATGCATTCTATGTACTTAGCAATAAAAGTGTCCAAGTCTAACTGAAACTTGCTCAGTTTCCTCGTATGTTAAAGTTTTTAGTATATTGTATGGGACAACTGATAATTTTATCGCGATTACGATGTTGGTCCCGGGACACATTGTATAAGCTGCTAGAGACAAAACACAACGGACGCTTGAACTGGCGAAAATCCCCATGTCAAGATTTCTTTGCCAAGGAATTCACCGAACTCCATCCTTCCACAGGAGTCCAGACCAAGTTCTCGCGCCTCATCACGTGCAAGCAAGCGTTCCTCAAGAGCTTCGTCCAGAGCCTCACGTGCCTCATCGAAGTCTAAAGCTTCTGGCTCTAAAGCGTCTTCTAGAGCCAGTTCTAGGAAAAACTCGGCGTCAGGAAGTGGATCCGACAGGTCTAGGAGTAGGTCCGGAAGTGGGTCTAGGAAGGTGAGTTTGAATATGGAATGTGTTGTTAAGATAGTATTATATACCTTTCATATCGATCAACTTCGCTATGAAACTGATAACAGAATCATAAAAAAAAAACCGGCCAAGTGCGTGTCGGACCACGCACAATGAAGGGTTCCGTAGTATGGGGTATGGGGATCATGTGATCAAGTTTCCAAGAACAAACTTGATCACATGATCCCCATACATTCCAACTGCAAATGTAAGTTTGTACGCACAATATTGAGTGACTTACTATGTTATTTTAAGATAACAGACTTCTTATAGGTTTTCCTGTAATCTGTAAGTAAAGAACTATTTTCTGTATTTTTATTTCACTAGTTCAACCAGTTCACACATTTATTTCACCATTTTATGCTCACTAGTTTCGGAGATAAGGGGGGGAATAATCATTTCAAAACATAATTTATGCATCAAAATAGTCTGTCTACTGTTGTATAGGAATTTGTAATTTTTTTCCTCGAGTCGGATAAGAGTTTCATAGCGAAAGTTGTTTAGTATGATGGGTAGAATTACCCCCTTGAGGGATGCAGGTGACTGAAAATAAGATAAATTTAAAAATTAAAAGGGTTCCCAACAAGCTAAATAATGTACGGTGGTACGGAACCCTCGGTGTGCGAGTCCGACTCGCGCTTAGCCGGTTTTTTTTAATATTTAGCATTTTTTTTTTGGGTGGGAAGTCATCAAATAGTTTCTCCCGCTCTGGGCGGAGTGGGACGGCGTGTCAGAATTTTACTGACTAAAACCCACCCGTGTTCCTTCCGTTGCCTGTGTGCCAGGGCCACGTTATCCCTTTCGGACAAACTCGCAACCTGGCAGGTATCGGACTTCGTCAGTTGATGCTGACATCTATTTGAGGCGCCCGTGGAACACAACTCGTCGTCGACCCGGGCCTGTTTTTTTTCGGACGGCGAGCTACCCATCGCTCACCGTAAAGCCTGCAAGCCCGCGCCTACGGTGGCCGGAAATCGGCCTGTGTCTCCCAACGCCCGGGGCGTCTCCTGCGGCGACTAGGGGCACGAGGGCGCAAACCTTGCCTCTCCCTCACGCGTTCCGCCTCCTCCTTCGCAAGCATTACTGCTTCGCAGAAGGAGGAGACGGCCTCCCATGCACTCTCGCTCCGAACCATGGCCTGAACCAGTGCCGGACGCGAGAGATCGCCGCCGCCGATCGCCTCCGTGAGGACACAGCGGTGCTCTACCCAAGCCGGACAAAATACGTTTAGCATGAAATGAATTTAGTCATTTGTGATGTAAGCCTGCCTAATTGTTATTCCCAACAAAACAACAGTTTTAATGAATTCTTTGTTTCCAGGGCTCCCGTAGCCGCAGTGGTTCGGCATCCAGCGCGTCATCTGCTCACAGCGGCTCCGACTAAACAGACAAACCCTCAGACTATGTGTTCACTAGTTGTTGCATATCTTCGTTGCTTCAGTTTGACGTGTAAAGTGTAACATCAATAAAGCGTTAAGGATAGTTTTGTGTCTTTTTTTCGTCATAGTTACGCCTTAGCATATTCAGCCTACAATGTTCCCACTGCTGGGACACAGGCCTACTCTCTGTGAGAGGGAGTGGGCCGTAATCCATCACGCGGGCCCAGTGCGGTTTTTTTGGTTCTAGGACATGCCGTTTTTCTTACGATGTTTTCGTTCACCATTTTGAGAGCAGTGGTGTTGAAATACTGTACACAAAGTTGTTACGCCTTTTTTTTTTTTTTACTGTTTCCCTACTAGGAATTTCTCCTGTATTGTGGCTGCGTTTACAAACATTTAAACTCACATACACAAATAGCCAGCCTTTTTACGCCTGAAAGAAAAGCCTTTTTGTATCATTGGCAAAATCACAGTGATCTTTATTATCGTTTCAATAAGGTTGTTGTTGGCTTGTTCAGTTGCTGCCACTGACAAATCTGTCAACATCACAATGATCTTTATTCTGGTTGAAATAGGGTTGCTGCTGTCAGGTAACATAACTGAGAAAGTACTTTTTTTCATTGCGTGACATGCGAGTCCTGTATAATATACGTATCTATGGTCCAGACAGGAACCAATCGGAGAAAATAGGTTTAATTAGCGTGAACGGGCTAGAAATCAAACCAAACCTTGTGTTATATAGTTTTATTAGTGCAACATTCACTTGATTACATAAAAATACATTGAACGAATATTTCTGAACGACAACAACAGATAAAACTAATTTGTTCCCTTTTCTTTTGACACAACACAAGTCCTGCAATCATAATATAAAAATTGGGTAGACATTTTTTTGGAAGTGTATTTAGTCTCATTTATTATTCATGAATAAATTATCACGAAAATGTTCTACAAAAAATATGTGGTCTTTATTCACATGTCTTTATCAACAAGATAATTTGCTTTTAAAACAAAAAATAAATACAATGCAGTATGTTAGAACATCTAACAAGTAATAAATATAATATAATAAGTGAATCAATTTGTAAATAAATTAATGTTTATTGTATTAATTAACCTATAGCGAAAATCTCACTCGAACAAAAAGCTTAAAATATTGCACATATTATGGATTAATAATGCTATCCCAAATCCCAATGGAATTGCATGCAAAAATATGACAAAATACAATTAATTGTTTAGAGGCAATACCAAATAATCAGACTTATCCTGCAATTTAGTTTCAATACATTTATACAAACACGTAGCTACGTGTTTCTGGAAAAATAACTAACTTAAAAGCGCGATTCCATTAGGCACTTTACTTGTATGCAAGTTGCAAATTGCATACAACTTGAACAAACCTGCATACAAGCTACAACTTGTATGAGGTAGTTTAAACATACATTTTATAGTCAAGTGACGTGCAATTATACAAACAAACGTTAGTTGCCTAGAAATTACTCGGCAAGCAGCACCGACCACAGAAGCACGTCTTCCATCCATGATGTCCTACTCAATTGTTGAACATCTCCACTTGTATGCAAGTAAAACCTGCATGCAATTTGCACACTCTCGAAAACTTGTTTCAAATGCAAGCAACTTGTATCTCTATCTACGCAAATGTGACGTCATACTTGCATGCAAGACTTGCCTAATGGAATCGCAGCTTTAAGTTCAGTTTGCGCTACTACTTTAAACTTTATGAATTTTCAAAGGATCATTCTGAAATCAACATAATTTACACTACTCTAAAGTTAATATTTCCTTAAGTAGAAATAACATCAACTAGAAGCAAGGATTTAAATTTGGAATAACTGTTTCTGCATTTTTTTTTATTTGTCGTTTGTATCGTTAGTAGTCCAACACACCCTCCACCCTTCCCAGTTGTATTCAAGAGGACTTCTTACACGAATTTAGTTATTAGTTAGTTTTTTAAATCACCAGTAGCTACAGAATTGTCTATGGTCATTGGTCACATCACTGCACAACCTAATTGCTTAAAATTCGATTGTTGCCTTTTTCCGATGCTAAAATGTTGCATTTCTATTTTATTTAAATCTCTTTTGAACGCTATACAGAAAAATTTTTGTTACTAAGTTTATTGCCGATTCCCGGCCACCGTGGGCGCGGGATGGCGGACGGTGAGCGATGGGTAGCTCGCTCGTCGATAAGGACCAGTCGCGGGTCTATCTTCATACATTTTGGTGTCTTAATGCTGGGTACAGACTGGTGAAACGTAACAAGAAATGTAACACTCGTAGTAACAAATTCGCCTAGTTGTGTTATATTTCAGTCTGTACCCGGAATAGTGCCAGGTAACATAAAATGTTACACAAATTAGTCGTCCTAATTGAATGCAACAGTAAATGTAACACAACTAGACGAATTTGTTTCAACGTGTGTTACGTTAGAGACTGAAAATGATGGGAGCAGTTTTTAAAGGAGTTTGGTATTTTAATATGGGTCTGATCTTACCCTGAATACTTAAAACATCACTTAACTTGAAGACGTTCTTAAAAGTCGTGCTGTCTTTGTCACCTTCAAATGACAAAGACAGCACGAGATTTAACAACGACCTCAAATTGAGTTTGATTGCATTTGATTATTGTTAGCCGTTCGACAAATTTTAAGATACTTACCTTGTTAAATTACTCTATTCAATTACTTTTCGTTTATGAATAAGGATTATATTGCTTATGCTATATTTGATTACATGATACAGTATTCAATAACTTTCCAATTTAAAATAGGTATTTTTATTCAGGCATATTTTAAGAACCTTTACATTGACAAGGCAATCATTTTTTTAATATAAATTATTATTTCTTCATGAATCTGATATTAATTTTCAATGTAATATGTGATTTAGGCGGAAACCAGTCATGTATTATTAATAGTATTAGTCAATTTAAAAAAAAGTGCAGTCTATATTTCTGTATCTATTATATTTCAATAGTATTTTTTTTTAAGTAACCATGGAGTTTTCGGTTGGCTCTTCTCCATAAGAAACAAATTTGGAACCGTGCACCTAGCTTCTGACGTTTCATAAGTGCCCATGTAGGTTCAGAATCAAAATATTTTGATTTTGAGTAAAAAATCTAGGGAATGGTTAATCGTTATTACAAAGTATGTTTACATATCCAATATGCAGGTTTGTATGGTGAAGATTTCTTTAATAATGTGTACAGTCGACCTCATATTTGCTTCCTCGCCCTAATGTTGAATGTCACTTGTACCGTGTATATCATAAAACTACAATCTCTATGTTGTAGGTACAAAACTAAAATGTCGGTGTCTGTTGTGACAGATAGGTATGTTAAACCTTAGTGAAGTTTCAATTTACTGGGAATTGTTGCCAAAAGTGGTAAACATTTACGAGGTCAATTGTAGACTATAGATTTTTATAAAAGTTTTCTATAGGTGCCCAAATAAAAAAAAACTGTATAATGATAAATTACTATAATTTATAGATCAACAGCATTGCGCTTCACTATTATACGCCGTCTCTCTCCCACATTTTATTACATCGAGTTTTTGGCCCGAGTTAACTATTAATTACATTGTACGAATGAATCAAGGGCAGTACATATCAGGAATTCTATCAAGAGATATACTAAAATATCGAAGTATTATTAAAATATACAAATATTAGCTTCAACTATATTGTATTTACTACAAAATACTGTTAAATAGAACCTACAGTTATGTTATCCCGTAAAAATATTAGGAAGTACATAATTGTTAGTTAAAATGCATTACGCTGATAGCACACCTCCGCCGTGAAACCATATCAGCGAAACCGCAGTAGTTTAATTCAACTGGCTCGTGTCATGTTCCGCTACTCGCATCGGATTCGAGTAGTGGAACATGAAATGAAATCGTTTATTCTGTAAATAGGGTATTAGAATCACTTTTACACGTCATATAAAAAATAAAAAAATAATCTAGATGTAGCCGACATTTCCTATCTGACTACCCCTGAGAAGAAATGGCGAAACAAACTCAGGGGTCAAAGTCTCTTTTAAAGTCCAGACAATCTTGGTCAGATCATGTGAGGACCATGTAGATACGTGTCTGAAATGTTCTTTTGAGAAAAGAACCACACAAATTTGAGTGGACCAGTCCAATCAGTGTAAGCATTTGTCAGTAATCGTGCAGCTCAACTCAAGACTTAAGGAGCTCAACGACTCGACGAACAATACCAAAGAAAGGACATTTGGGTAGGCCGCATAAAGCACTCAAAATGCCAGACCATCATTAAAACTAACTGAGAAAAAGAAAAAAAAGAAAAATATTTAAAGAGAAAAAAAATTACCCACGTACTGCTCACATTCACAATAAATTAAAGCAGGAAATATAATACTTTTAAAAGTTGTAAAATGAGGCGAGCCAGTTGAATTGAACTACTGCGGTTTCGCTGGTATGGTTTCACGGCGGAGGTGAACTACCGGCGTTATAGTTCATTATAGAGAGAACATTTATAAAACTCTTGAAGTCAGAATCATACATAAATTGCCAGTTACGCAACTGTCTTCTTTAACATTGTGTAGTCTAAGTTGATTTTTGAGTGACCATTTGTAAAAAACGTTATTTTATTTAGAGTTGCGATGGAATTTGAACTTTTATACATATAACATTGAGTTTGTATTTCTAAAACTTAACGATCGAAGATTCTGAATTCAGTTCATTTGTTATTTTTTTTAGATTTTTTACCATTACATACACATATTAATGAAAGGCTGATTTATCCAATACCAGATATCCAAGAAGTAATTTTTGACACCATAAAAAAAAACTCCGACGTCAATTTTATTTCACAGATACCTGACTTTGGAAAATCAGCTCTAAAACTAAAGCTATATAGCTTAACTTCTACTCAGCTCTTCTCCCACGATGTCTATGTAATGCGACGTGAAGACTGCTTTGTTGTGCATGACGTAACGGAGTAATGTACCGGAGACTGACGTCAGTTCCTTAGACAGGGCTGATAGACCGACCGGTATCTGACGGGAACCTCCTCCGCATACTAGGATCGTTTTGAGGAATTCGAGGACTCGTTGGCCTGTGGAAAAAATGTTTCAAGTGTCATTTGTGAGGGAGGGGTGAAATGTCGAGTGCGGTTCGGAATTTGTACCTTTTTAGGGTTCTGTATCTGAAAAGGAAAAGCGGCCTAGTGCGAGTCGGACGTAGCATTATCTATAAAAACGGCAAAAATCACGATTGTTGTATGGGAGCCCCCCTTAAATGTTTGTTTTATTTTAATTTAATTATTTATTTTTAAAGTGAATATATAAGTAAATATTCTGTGAATATTTCAAGCGTCTACCTGTTGCCGTTACCAATCTAGAGCAAAAAACGAGCAAAAAAATCACGTTTGTTGTATGGGAGCCCCCTTAAATATTTATTTTATTGTTTTTTAGTATTTGTTCTTATAGCGGCAACAGAAATACATCATCTGTGACGTACCCAAAGGGTAAAACGGGAACCCTATTACTAAGGCTCCGCCGTCTGTCTGTCTGTCTGTCCGTCTGTCACCATGCTGTATCTCATGAACCGTGATAGTTAGACAGTTTAAATTTTCACAGATGATGTATTTCTGTTGCCGTTATAACAACAAATACTAAAAAACAGAATAAAATAAATATTTAAGGGGGCTCCCATACAACAAACGTGATTTTTTGCCATTTTTAGGGTTCAGTAGTAAACAAGGAACCCTTAGTTTCGCCATGTCTGTCTGTCTGTCCGTCCGTCCGTCTGTCCCCGGCGTAGCTCAGAGACGCTAAGTCCTAGAAAGCTGTAATTTGGCATGGGTGTACATATTAATCACGCTGAGAAAGTCGTAAAATAAAACCATGAAAAACATTTTTATTACACTTGCACGTAAAACGGGGATGATATTTTTTTTTCTCATCTAATACATGGTGTGGGGTATCGTTGGATAGGCCGTTCAAAATATTGTGGGTCTGTGAAAAACATTTTTCAATTCTGAGATCCGGTTGCGTAATATTAAGCTTTAAAGTGCTATTTTTTGTTAGAGTCAAGTGTCCCCCCCCCCCTACCAGCTAAATGGTTGGTTTTGGATATGTGAAAAAAATCATGACAGTAGTATATATAACGAAATTAAAAGGAAAACTATCACAGCTAAGTAGGGTTTACAAGTTAACGAGTAATCGTCGACCAACTTAAATTTGCAGTTGAAGAATTGACCGTAACGTATATAGATGTATGGGAGAGCATGTTTTTCAACTACAATGTTAAGTTTGTTTTTGGGATAAATTCATCCTAACTACGGAACCCTTCATTGTGCGTGGTCCGACACGTACTTGGCCGGTTTTTATATATAACGGTACGGAACCCTTCGTGCGCAAGTCCGACTCGCACTTGCCAGTTTCTTATTAGTTCCGCTACAGAATATTTTAAGGTCATCGCACTCTAAGCTGACCTGTTTGACAGTCATTACCATTCTCTTATTGCCCTTATCCCTTGTCTGAGGGCCTCTTTCAAAAAAAAAATCTTTAGAATAGACTGTCAGACAGGTATGCAGGACGCTCTACACACTCAAACTTTTCATAAACTCGATGTGCTATACAGAGTGGAAACTTTCAGCGGGGCAGTAAGGGGAAGTACCTTATCCGTTGCAGCTACGCGAAAATGGTCTTAAGAGACTATCCATAATTTTTTATGGAATTTTGATCCCCGTTCACAGATTTTCAAAAAAATGTACAGTCAGCAGGAAAATTCGCCGTTTTCACAAAAACTTTTTTTTACGCCAATCGATTCTGTTTCTTATAAGGATCAAAAACCTCTATTGGACCAACTGAGTTTTGAGTACTAGAAAAGTCAGAAATCGCAAAAAACTTTTCCCATACATTTCGTAGGAAATGAGACTCAAAGTTAGTTTTAATCCAAGTTGTATTTCCAACAAGATGACGCTCCGCCACACAACAGCCGCCATTCCCGTTCTAATTTGAACCGGCAATTCCCAAAGCAGTGGATAGGAACATAATTTTGGTCCTATACCGTGGCCACCTCCTGATCTCATACCTCTTGATTTTTTTATGTGGGACTATTTAAAAAATGAACTTCATAAAAAGAAAATACGACAATGTTCAGGAACTCAAAGATTCACTTACCACGATTCTCTATGGAATTAATCCTAGCACATTATCAGCTGCTACCCACTCTGTAGTTAAGAGAGTAATCCTGTGCCTACGTCAAAACGGCTACCGTTTTGAACACCTCATATCTTAGAGCAAAAGTAAAATTTCTAGGTCCAAATGTAAAGTTTCAAGTTTTTAATTTTAAGGTACAATAATTGGGTATAATACCCAAAGTAAAAGTTATTATATTTGATTTGTTTTTCGAACAGTATTTTTTGTAGCGGCCAGTTTATCGATGGTAAAAAATTTAAGTTGGAGTCTCATTTCCTACGAAATGTAGGGAAAAGTTTTTTGTGATTTCTGACTTTTCTAGTACTCAAACCTCAGTTGGTCTAATAGAGGTTTTTGATCCTTATATGAAACCGGATCGATTGGCATAAAAAAAAGTTTTTGAGAAAACTGCCCATTTTCCTGCTGACTGAACATTTTTTTGAAAATCAGTGAATGGGGATCAAAATTCCATAAAAAAATTATGGATAGTCTCTTAAGACCATTTTCGCGTAGCTGCAACGGATAAGGTACTTCCCCTTACTGCCCCGCTGAAAGTTTCCACCCTGTATAGTCGGCCATTTTACCTACAAAGTCTTGTAAATAGCATTATCAGCCTATAATGTTCCCACTGCTGGGACACAGGCCTTAAATCTACGAGACGGAGTGAGCTGTAATCTACCACGAGGGCCCAGTGCGGGTTGATAGATGTCACATGTCTTCGAAGTTTTGGTTTTAGGACATGCCGGTTTCCTCACGATGATTTCCTTCACCGTTTTGAGAGCAGTGGTGATGAAATTATTTACATAAAGTGAAGTGACTGCTTGAAATTGAAGTTACCACTGGGACAACCGCTCGTGAAGCCTTGTAAATACTTACGAACAAGCTCCCGGACCCGATGTTCGGGGTCTCCGAGCGACAAGATCTGTGTTCTGATGATCTCCTTAGTTTCAGCAGTGAGTGGCGCCTGGTTGAGGTTCTCCAGGAGTTGTTCTGTCACCAGGATTATCTCCTCAGCCAAGGATGGGAGGACGGCCTTCAGTTCGCTGTAACAATCACAAATGTCTCGTTGTAGCAGTATATAGTTATGCCATGTGAGTGGACATCCAATAAGCCAGTCAGGATTTCAGTAGCTTTTTTGCCATGCTCCACTTTCCCACTCCTGGGCCGGTCGCTATCGCTTTACGACCGAATTCGGTCGCAAAGCCTTATGGGAGGGATAGACAGTCAAAATTGCTTGACAAGCACGAAAAAAATCACAATCTTGTCAAGCAATTTTGACCGTCTAGAGACCCCATTAGGACTTTGCGACCGAATTCGGTCGTAAAGCGATCGCTATCTATGTCGAGACTGCAGGCCCTGGGCAAAGGTCATATTTGTTTGTTAACGATTTTCGGTATTTCAAAATGACTTGTTACGTACTATGGATAAGATCGTTTGAATCGATCGAGGCGAAGGCATCCTTGACAGTGAACATCTAAGGATGTCTGCACATCTTAGAGTAAAAAGTTCGTTTCATTTTTGAATTACACGACAGATATGAGTTTTCATAGTAATTTATTCGGCCGCTAAACACTACAGATACTTATGGATTTTCATCTAACATTGCCAGCCGCCTGCTCGCATGTATTTGACCAGTACAGCATTTTCGATTTAGCTCGAAGAAGGTTGTCAAAATAATGCTCGAATTTCCAAGCATGTTTGAGAAATAGAGATTTTATGATTTCAATAATTGTTTACTATGAAGCTAGCGGCCGAATAAATTACTATGAAAACTCATATCTGTCGCGTAATATAAAAACCGGCCAAGTGCATGTCGGACCACGCACAATGAAGGGTTCCGTAGTTGAGATGAATTTATACCAAAAACAAACTTAACATTGTAGTTGAAAAACATGCTCTCCCATACATCGATATACGTTACGGTCAATTCTCCAACTGCAAATTTAAGTTGGTCGACTATTACTCGTTAACTTGTGAAGCCTACTTAGCTGTGATAGTTTTCCTTTTAATTTCGTTATATATACTATTGCCATGAATTTTTTCACATATCCAAAACCAACCATTTAGCTGGCAGGGGGGGGGGACACTTGACTCTAACAAAAAATAGCACTTTAAAGCTTAATATTACGCAAACGGATCCCTTAATTGAAAAATGGCTTTGCCAAACCCACAATATTTTTGAACGGCCTATCTAACGATACCCCACACCATGGAATAGACGAGAAAAAAAAATATCATCCCCATTTCACGTGTAAATTATGAAAAACATTTTTTTTAGGGTACCTCACCCTAAAAAAAAATGTTTTTCATAATTTTATTTTACCATTTTTTCGGCATGATTAATATGTATACCCATGCCAAATTACAGCTTTCTAGGACTAAGCGTCTCTGTGCTAAGCTGGGGACAGACGGACGGACGGACAGACAGACAGACAGACGGACATGGCGAAACTATAAGGGTTCCTTGTTTACTACGGAACCCTAAAAATGGAACGAACTATTTACTTCGGCACATGGCAACCAAGGAGGTAGATTAACAAAGATCTTATTTAAATTTAGAACTGGCTTGCAAAAAAAGAGCTGTTTATAGTAAAAAAGAAACAAATGAACATATTGGCGCGTGAAAAATTATCGTTGTTCGTCATTGAATCTGGAATTTATAAATAATTTACTTAGTTTGAACTTCCACGCATTATTTGAGAAAAGCACTATACAAGCCTTGGCCGCAACCAGGCATTGATGGACTCACGTATAAGTGCCTCGGCTTGGCCTCGGCCCACATTTTCACGTTCGTCCATCAATGCCTTTTTTGCAGGCCGCTGCAGTAATGTACTATAGATCTCACCATCGCGCGTTTCCGAAGATAAACGATGATTCCCGAAGTGCATACTTTTCGTTGGAGATCTGTACTTACATATCATTCTCAGTGCTATCAATGAGGATGAGTATCTTCTCCTTCAACGCTTGTTTATGGGCAGCTGCCGTATTTGGGTCGCTGCCACAAGCCGGGCTGGATAACATTATAGACGCGACGCATATGAGGCGGTAGACTTGCGTGCCGAGTTCGGCAAAACGAGGGGCATCGAGGGATACTGTCTGCAATCGAAAAAAAAAATAGAATAGAAACGCAAGAAAATATTTTTTTTAATTCAATTATTTGTAGAACATAGGTAAACAAAGAAGTGCAGATATGTCAATATTAATAAAAATTAACGCTATGTCTTGCAGTCAACGGCGCACAAATATTATAATTATAATCTTTACATTTTTTTTATTTTTTTTTTTATTTAAAATTATACATATTTTTAAATTGTTAATAACTACAACAAAACATTTAAAATTAGTACACAAAAAAACATTCGTTATTACATTGAATTATCATAACAATATGTTAAGTAAACCAAATAAAAAACATTAAAAATTAAATTAAATTAATACAACATTTAAATTATTAACAAATCAAGAAACATTTAATAAAAAATAAAAAGTCGTAAAATTATAATTTGTCGTCTAGTACGTAAGTACTCATTGATTCTGTAAATGCTTTTATATTTAATAAATTAAGAACAGCCTTTTTGAAATGGTGTATGTCAAGATTTTTTATTGGATTATGTTTATTTATTATTTATTTATTCAACATCACATACATTTGTTTTAACAGGTAATACCCAAGCTAACAAAAGTAGTCATAATTTCTAATTGTTATGTTATACTATATTTTTGACCCAAAATCATTAATCACCCAAAAAAAAAAATACTTAGGTTTATTAAATTATTAAGTAGGTACCCAATGGGAAATCAAATGAAGGCCATTTAATGAGAGAGTTTAGAAAAAAGTGATATTTAGTGACAAATTCTGGGAATTTTTAAAAAATACAAAAAAAAAATGGGGCTTCTCGAATCCCACCAAGTGTATGGGGTTCTTTATTGATGCAAATGAGTCACACGATCAAGTCCTGTAAGAAATAAATTAAATTCCAAGTCACCCTGTTTATCTCTTAAGGACGCTATCACATTTTTCCTCAAATAGTCAGTGCTTTTCAGGTACCATTTTAATGAATTAGGAGTCACAACTGCAAGGATATCATTGTCTCAAATTAAAGATAATATATTCATCTCCAAAATTGTCCCATAAAAATTGTTTTAACAATCACAATAAAACCAACAAATAAAAAAAAATGGGGTCTGAAAAGGAACCAATATAGCTAAATCCACTGCATAATTAAACATACAAATAATAACAAATTGTTGCATATATAGTCCTCTATGCGGCCTACTAAATATTTTGTAAGTAAATAAATAACTTTTTTATTTATGATTAAAATAAGAAGCGCCCTCAAATTTCTTCATACATTTTCTACTCGCGGTTCATCATTCCGCGCTCAGACGCGCTCGTGGAAGCACCGGTGTATCGATTTTTCGCAAAAAAATATTTACGTACAGAAGTGTGTGCTGTATTGTATACTGTGGGTGGACGAAATTGATACTTTATCGGACCGGAATAAAAGTATGATTATTGGAATTTGTTTTAAAAATAGTTGTAATTTTTTGTATAAATAATGGTTGTAGATTACGGATAAACATTGTGTAAATAATTATAATTATTATCTTTAATCAAATTGAAATGGAGGAAATTTTTTTTTTTTGTTGAGATATTCGACACAGTCAATTTTGGGGTTTTTCGGGGTGGTGATTACGTATAGGTCATATTTTTTTTAATCCAAGATTAAAAAAGGTGTATTTTTTTAAATAAATTTTCGACATTGTTATTAATTGTGGAGGTGTTGAAAGTGGTGTTTACGAATATACGAGTACCATCCAGTTTTTGATTCATGATGGCGGATGTAAATTTTGGTGATAAATCGACTTACGGCCGAACCCAATAACCTATATATCACCAGTTTCGGCCTACTGGAGATATAAAAATATATCTATTGATGGTTTTAACGTCCCAATAATCTATGACATCATACCGGCCCACACTATCTACTGATGGAAGGGGGTATCGCATACAACAGATATGTCTTTGTATGAAAATGCCAAAGTATGCTTCCCAATATACGATTTGTTTGACAGGACAGTACTACAGATGGCAGATTTGGCTATTCCCCGAATTGCAGAGATAAACGTAAAGTAGCCAAGCTAAAATTAACTCTTTAGTACTTGCAATAATGATCATAGATGTTTTTATTTATTTAAAGTAATAAAAAAATTTGAAATTCAAATATATCGACAACGGTGCGCCTTAGGCAAAAAATAACAGAAATTTAACCCCCCCCTTACCAACACCCCCCGTGCAAGCACCATTCCAACATGAATTTAAGTAAAAAAAAAAAACATTAATGCGCTAAGGTAGCCCGCGAAGTTCAAATTTTATTACGTTTTTTGCAATTTGCAGGTCAGTAACAGGTTGTATTTTGATTCGCGGCCATAACAAATATGGCTCTACAGAATTATATCTTAATCCAGTAACTTATTTAGAACTAAGAAACAAAGAAGTTTTAATATAACCCTAATTACACATGTTGTTTTTTAAAGTGATGTTGGTTGTAATGGAACGCACGGGCGGGCGAAGTAGAGAAACCTAATTATTGTTTTCGTTAGATAGATAGCCTTTATCAATGATTGTGAGACGCCAGCCGAGCATAGATATAATTATACTGTCTATCATCAATAGCGATCTGTCTTTAACTGAAAATAAGTTATTGGGTTCGGCTGTTAGTTTTCAATTCATAAATCTGTCTGTCTGTCACACCTGGATATCTCAAGAACTACTAATGCTATCAACTTGAAATTTAGAATAGTTTTAGATGACGTTTGCCCAACTATTTTGTAAACAAGAAAATAATTAAAAAAAATATACCTTTTTTGCAAAAGGGTCTGAAAGGGGGTCTTAAAAATTTGAAATGGGGCTACTAGGGCATGTGGGGTATCATATGAAAGAGCGCTGTTTGCACCTTCAAAAAATTTTTTTTTAGGCAGTATAGTTTCCAACTTTTGATGCAAAATGAAAAGAAAATACCGTTCCCCGCTTATCTCCGAAGTTTGCATAGATAAAAATCTGAAATTATTCTATGTGATAGAAATTTATGTAAAAATTACAGGAAAAATAAAACGATGTCTCTAAATAGCACAGTTTTTCAGAAATCATCAACATCATATATACGTACGGAACCCTCGGTGCGCGAGTACGACTCACTCTTGACCGGTTTTTTATTCTTAGGAGCAAGAATGAGCAATAAGAGAATATAAGCCAAAAGGCATTGATTAATCGAGATTGATTTCCATTTTCAGCAGCTAATCCTTGTAGGTAGCCACACTTCTCTTTTTGATTGCGGCGTGAAGTATCTCATCATGAATAAATAAAAAACAAGGGTTAACAAGATGCTTATACAGTGAAAATTTAAAGACTGTAGATTCAACCGTTTGGCTGTAAAACCTGTGTGATAGACGGACACGTGAGTGACAGCAATAGTGCTCCGTTTGGACCCTTCGGTTACGGAACCCTAGAAAGAGCTGGCCTTCATTCTAAATTTGAACTTTTTTGAAACATGAAATGAAAATATACTTTTTACTACCTACTTTGGTTTTAATTTTTATCAAAAGTACTGAAATCGCGCCCCAGTCTCTGTAAATAAAATATACTTACTGTTTTCATAAGGGAATGATTATTTTTAAATATCATAACGAAAGTCTACGATAAACTCCTAGGCTAGTATTTGATTATGTAATGCTCCATTATTTGCCAGCAAAAATAATATTTACAAGTACCTACTTACATCTTTTCTAACTAATAGTAGCCTGGGGGATAATAGTAGGTGTTCCTTGGTTAGTTTAGATTGTTAGTTTATGTAAAAATATGTGGTATTTAATCCATATGGCCAGCGCTTGAATTTTTTGGGTACCTACCTACGCTACGTAATGGCTGATGAATTTAAAAAATACTGAAAACATAATTATCACGCAGATAGTACTTAGTCACAGTTACTAAAATTCGATTGCAAACTTACAACTAACATTACACAACCATACCAGAAAAATTAAAAAAAATATACCTTCAAGTACCAAGATTAGTTAAGTTACGTATAAAATCGAGCGGTCAACAGTTTCAATGTGTGCGTGCGCGTAATGTGGTTGTGTTGCGATTCAGATACCTAAACTCGAGCGAGTTCAAAATGTGATAGCGTCCTTAAATAAATAAATAAAACCTTTATTTCCGGTGGCATCTATAGAAACCTTAACCTGATACATTTTTATTTGCCATGACTTGCTACAACTACACAAGACATGGCCCACTGCTTCTGAAATGGACAGTCAAAACGTACAGCTATTGCGTTCAGAATGCCGTTGTTATACGGGCCAGCAGGGAAGCTGCTTTTTTGCGCATGATAGCCTGGAAACCATCAGTGCGCGCTTCAGCAAACATCCCAGACGCGCTGCACCACCACGGCAGACCCAACAACATCCTGAACGCATTATTGTACTAAGTGCGCAGGGCTCTGTAGGCTCGCTGAGTATATCTCACCCACAGGCCGCTTGAGTAGGACTGGCGATAAGCTTTGAATAGCGTAACCTTAACTTCTCTCGTGCATCGTGCGAAGCTGGGGGTCTACTTGGAAGCGTTAATCGGAACTATCGGCCGAATGTTCGGCCGTTTTATAACTTCCATAGTTTCCTGTTTTGACTTTGAATCCTTACTCGACTAAGAGCCTGTGCACACCACGTTTATTAAACGCGCCGTCGACGCGCGTTTGTAGCGATACAGACGCGATACGCACGCAAGTAAATCTATTCTGTAGGATAAAAGCGCGCCATCGACGCACGTTTCTAAAACGCGAGTCAACGACGTGTTTAAAAAACGTGGTGTGCACAGGCCCTTAGTCGAGTAAGGATTCAAAGTCAAAAAAGGAACCTATGGAAGTTATAAAACGGCCGAACATTCGGCCGATAGTTCCGATTAACGCTTCGTATTGTGTATAGGCCCTTAAAGCAATATTTTTGACTTTGACTGTAGTTTTTTTTTTCGACGTATTCGGCCATAGTTAGCCTTAGTCAAGCAACGGCCGAACATTCGGCCGATACTTCAGTTTTATGTTCGGAGCATATTAGTTAACAATAATTTATAAGAAGAATGAACTATTTGATACATTTATCTAATCAAGTCGTAATAATACGGTGGATTTTGAGGAAACAAATATGTTCAACAGAGTCCTTATGGTAGTGCTGCAAGAATAATTTATCGCTTTTACCCGTTTAAAGCACGAACCACACAGTTCCCCGTCAGGGACATGCCATCCGTCACCCGTGTTCACACATATTAGGGAAATCGGTATCAGTGTAATCTGTTTCTTTAGCTGATACGCACACAACACGATGTCCTTATTTAACAATGAAGAATTAGCAATGATTGCAATAGCGCTAGATGAAGAAGAAGCAGATCACCAAGAAGACTATCAGCAGGCAAAACGTATTTGGGTATGTGAGCTCTAGATAAAAATCGGATAGCACTGTCAGAGCGTCCGTGCGTGCTCCGTGACACTGAAGAGCCGGATGCGCCTGACACGGAGCTATGTGAACAAGTTCATACAAGTTGTACGTAGCCGATTTTTTCCCCGTCCCTGACGGAACACGGCAGGGCCGGGTACCCGGAAATGTGTGGATAGCGCTTTATGCTGTTTTCAATGTATAATTAAAGTATTGTCCTTACCTCAGGATAGTTCTTAGATGGATCCCACTCCAGCAATTCAAGGTAGGCCTTAGCTAATGTCTGTGCGGTCACGTTCCTGATGATATTCTTGTCTGTGACCGGGAGAGTGAGTCCTTCCAAGTCTAAATGACGCTTGAGCCATTCTCGAGTGTATTGGAGACCATCTGTTACGACATAGGGATAAATTAACACACATACATCCCGCCTAAAACCCCCGAAGTGGTTGTATAACGGTTTACCAACAGTCGATTGGCCATGAATTATTGGTCACATAACTCTATAGGTTAGGTTAGTTATGTTAAATGGGTCCAGGGACGGCGGACTTGGGGACGTCCGCCGCCCCCAATCACACTGGACCCGAGGTGGCGGCGCATAGTGTCGCACGCGCGCCCCTTTCAGACGTCGCGAGGAGGGTCAAACACCTCACACCCCCCCAGACTTGAGGTGGCCGGCAGAGGCGGGCCGGCACTAGCCGGGGATTGCGGAAGTAATAACAGATCCCAAGATTCCCGGTGCAAGTGTAGGAAGGGAACACTGGGGGGTTTTTAGTCAGTAAGAGTCTGACAGACCCCTCCGCCCGCCCCAGGGCGGAGGACATCCATGAGGATTTTCCACCCCGTGAACAAAAAAAAAAGTTATGTTGCCGTAACGTTCGTGGGTGAAAAATCTTTTGGATGAAAAGTTAGTGGTTTAAAGATAATGTTGACCAACGGTTTATGGACCAATCGACTGTTAGTAAACCGTTACAGTTTCCCCCGAAGGGTTAGGTAGAGGTATAATACCTAATGTTTTTTTTTCTCTCTTCACATAGTTATAAACATGCGAGATAAGAACTGTGTAAGAGGTGCACCTATAGTACACCCACATTTCGCCAGTTATGTTCAAAATTCCTGATAAAAATCCAATTACACTTTGCCCGATCTGGGAATCGAACCCAGGACCTCATCCTCAGCAGTAGCGCTTTTTGAACACTAGACCAACGAGGCTGTCAAGGCAGTGCAGGGACAAATTAATAAATAAAAAAACATGCGGGGCAGTCTTTGGGGACTGCCGATAGAAGTGAAAGCAGTATACATATAGCTCATGGAAAGCGTTCGGTGACATGACGCGAGTTCCATGATTTTTGTTCACCCAAAAAATACTGAACGCGCCTAAAGAAGTTTTCACTTCAAAAATGTACTTATATTACTGCTATCTTCTTATATGAAAAACCAGAAAACCAATAAGATTTCATTGTCCTGCCCTTATTTCAATATATTTGGGGGCAACATGTCCCTTTCTTCCATACCCCCCCATAGTCACCCCCTTTCTAGCCATATCATCTTTCACACAGTCCATCCATCGTTTGGGTGCAAACATAAAGGATACAGGTTTTTCGGTCCCGATATATCAGTACGGATCGGTAATGATAGGTACCGGTCAATCACCAATCATATACCCGTATGGCTCACTCCAGGCAGTCGGCACCGACAAGTTTAAACCAGGGCCCCAAGTCTGCTATTTTTATAAATTCAGTCATTCCAACACGATCCCATTGTCATTTTGCTAAAAGTTCGTAATCTGCTAAATTCATTATGGTCGATCATTGGTCGGTCAATGTTCTCGTAATAGAATTGTGTTATTTTAATGGCATTGTCGTATTGCCATTATTATAAAACCCATAAGTAGAAATGTCATTCATTTGTCATTATGTACGAGATTACCAATAAATGCAATTTCTTTCAATGTAGTGTCAGTGGCCGACCATTGGAAAGTCATAATGACGCCATTATAATAGTAGATTACCAACCTTATCAAATCAACAATTATGAAATCAATGATCGACCATTCTGACACTATTGTAATAGCAGACTTGAGGCCCTGTTTCTTTATAAATTGAGCGCTTATGATAACACGAGATTATTATAGTTGCATCGATCGGTACCGACCCGCGGAGACTAGCCTGCACCGGTAACCTGTTTTTTTCTTTATGTAAGCACCCTTTCTTTGGTCTTCCCTACTCTTATAGCCATCGACATGTAACAAGTCTACTGCAACTATTACAAATAAAAGGGAAAGTAGACTAGTTAACTATATAATTAAGAATTTTAAAAAATACAGAAAAAATAATTAAAAAAGTTAAGGGAGGTTATAAAAGGATGGTACGAAACGGTGTCCAGGTTCAATACGTCAGGCCTCGTCAGCTCTGAAGCATCCAGATCCGCTTCAAGTTATTTTAGCAGGTTCAACAGGCAGTGTAGAAGTCGTCAGGCCTCGTTAGCTTAGAGGCCTGTAGATCCGCTTCGCAGTATCACTGCCAGTCCAGTCCAGGTCTCTGAAGTAGTGATGGTCCTCTTGGCAAGTATGTAGTTCCAAGAAGACTGAGTATGTTGCAAGACTTTTGTAGAGATGATTCCTTCAGCGCTACCAGATCAGATCTGTCCGGGAATGTGTCAGAAATCCCTTTTATATCCGAGTCTCGGGTGTTTTTTTCACATCATCTGTTTTTTCTGTTCTTTAAAGAATTTAATTTCAAATTCAGTGTTCGAAAAGGCCAGACATATTCGTACCAAAAACCTCTTTGATGAATTTTGAGAGTGTTTCAATTATTATTATAAATGTAAGTTAGGATACAAATATTATACAGTAAACAATTATAATTATCTATAAAATACAATATTTGAGCTAAATATATTGAAAAAAATAATTTATATTATATAAATCAAAAGTAACCTTCAAGGACTAAGCCAGTAAGAAAACTATGAGAGAAAATTAGAAGAAAAAGTAATGACAGCTTGACAGCCAGACGTAAGTGTCATAACATTGAAAAATATGAAAATTAAAGAAAACTAATCGTTTTAGAACGATTCGCAAAATAATAATGCAAAACCAATAAAAGAGTATAATACATAATATTAATGAATGCAAAGTGTAAGTATATGATGTATGATGTAGTGTCTGTAGTATGTAGATACTATAGACATTCATACTCAAAACTTTCCCCACGACATTTTCGTCATTCCTCCGCATCACTTGCTCATACTATGACAACCGATGTCCGTACAACTTTTCAGTCACCGGTGCCACTTTAAGACAATCCCCCAAAAACGCCCACCCTTCACCACTTCCTAGTGCTTGCTGGGAAGAAGTGGCGCAACAAACTCCCCAGCCACTGGGCAACCACAGCTCTCTACCCTGCTCGTCCCATACTATAACTTTACTGACCTTCAGAAACCTTGAGTATCTCATCGAACTTGGTCCGCTCGTACTGAACGCTCTCCTGTTGTATGTGGGGCCTGATCATCGCGATCATAGTGTTTGCCAGATCCAGTTTCAAGAGCTCTAGCGTCTCTAATATTGCACGGAATACATCCACCTGGAAAGAAGGAGTTTTATTGATATCTAAAGAACATTTTCTCGTACCAATCAAGAGATGGGAGCTAAGAAACGAATAGAGCCATCTGTTTTTCGAACTGAAATGGTGATGAATTGAATGCTTTCGTAAACTGTCCCTGAAAGGTCGTGAAAGGTGGCTCAGGAGCGTCATTGTTACTAACGCCATTGCAGCCAGCAGAAAAAAGATAAACACCAAAATAACGTGGATACAAATTTAAATTTCTGTCATGGGAAATCCATCGTTTAACAGCTCAGAAAAACTTAGCTTAACTGTGTTTGCAATTTAGTTTTCAAACATGTGTGGCATCTACATCGTCACATACGATCTACGCATCACACTGACGTCACGCAAAATCCTGCATCGCGCAAGCAGAGTTTACCGCGCGTCTAGTATACAACATCAACAGAAGCCCACCAGACACAACTCTCGTCTGGTCGGAGGATCCTCCCTTTTCTACAAAGGATGAGTGTACTTTACACCCTGTTCGTCATACCTCTAAACATGTAAACAAATATGTTTTTAGAAAAATAACTTTAATACCCGCAAATAAAGTGCAGTTTGCGTTACGACTTATTTTTTTTTTTAAATAACTGTTAACAAAACTAGTCATTCTGAAATAAAGTTACTTTAAACTAGAAAAATATAAAGAGAAACAAACAGTACTTACGGTATCAGTAAGCTTAGTAATATTCAGTATGATCTCGTCCCGCGCCGGCGCAGCTAACTTCGCCATCAGGTCTATGACGAAGGTAGAATACTTGTGGAAGTCCAGGCTATTGTTCTTAGCCTGCTGTTTTATGAACTCCGAGTCCAAAACCTCTTCGATCATCTCACGAATGCGGGTGTGCCGGGGCAAGAGTAATGCGAAGAGGCCCTGGAAATTCAACTTTGGTTGTAGGGAGGTAAGGTTTATTTTTGTGTGCTTTAGTTTAGGTAGTCTGACCGTTTGAATCTTTATCATGAAATTACCCAAGTTTCTTGGGTCCATTGAGAAAAAATGTTCAGGCCAAAATTTAAAAATTGATGGAGTATTCTTTTCCAAATCTACAATTTGTTTCCATAAATAAAATAGATAATTATCAGGACGTGGAATGGCGAGCGAAGGTCGCAATTTCGATCCCCATCAGTTGTTGTGCTGATCCTACTCCTAGCAAAAACTTTTAATCAGTGTCATACACATTTACCAAAATAATATAAATTAATGTGAAACCTATTTTGTTACTATTATTCAAACTCAAACTCAAAGCATTTATTTCAATTAAACCATTTACAGGCACTTTTTAATTGTCAAGACAAACTTTTATTTTGTTCTTAAACCCTATCTGAATCTCGATTCCAAGAATGCCAAGGAAACGAGTTAATTTAAGTTAATTAATGAAACAATTATAAATAACTGTTATGCATTGGATGTGTGCCAATTATTACTTAAGACAGTCGCTGGATTTCAGAGCATGAAATAATTAAGAAAACTGTAACAGTTACATAATAATATTGTGATGCTGCCATCTTGGCATGTTAATATTAATAATATATTTATTTTCACTCCAAGACACAAACATCTGTGTAGCAGCCATTCAGTATCACAAGAACCAGACCTACCTTTCAATATTCAGAGAATATGACAAAGAAGCTCAATAGACAAAAATGTAATAAATTACAGTTTTGGGTATTGCTTTATTTATTTAAGACTTTAGTTTTTTTTTTCTAGTTTAGGCCTAGCATAAAAAACGAAACCCTCTTCGCTGATTTATTGAATAATACATTCCTATGTCGAGATTTCTTTTCTTTCTTTTTTTTTCAATCTTAAGGGCCTATGCACACCACGTTTTTTAAACGCGCCGTCGACGCGCGTTTGTAGCGATACAGACGCGATACGCACGCAGGTCAGTCTATTCTGTAGGATAAAAGCGCGCCGTCGACGCACGTTTCTAAATCGCGCGTCAACGGCGCGTTTAAAAAACGTGGTGTGCACAGGCCCTAATATGTTACTTATATGTAGATAAACTACAAACAACAACAGCAACAATACACTTCACCTTCTCCCTTCTCCATGTCAGAAGAAGCCTTTGTCCTAGAATTACAGCCAGCTTTATTAGTTCATAAACATACCTGTTTGACATCTTCTAATAGGACAAGAGCCTGCTTGTATTCTGGTGGGTCAGAGTTGAGCTGCTCTCTTAGTATTTCGAAAAACGCCTTGTGCATCGTCTCTTTAACTAGTTTCTGATAGCTGTAATGTAAGAATAAATGTGAATGTGAGTTTGTTTGTTACGCTTTCACGCTAAAACGGCTGAACAGATTTGGATGAAATTTGGCACGTGGGTAGACCATGACCTGAGTTAGGACATCGGATAGTTTTGATCCCGATATTCCTACGGGATCGAGGATTTTGCGGGTAAAACCGCGAGGCGCAGCTAGGATAATATAATAGGACATGAGGAAGTTATCTTCTAAGGCTTCCAAGTGAATGACCGCCTACTAGTTTTATATTAGGAAGTAAACAAGTTGAAAGTATCACAATGTACTAATGTAGGAAGCTAAATATTGTGCGGGCAGTACAGACAGCTGTGCTGCTGGGGAGTTTGTTGCGCCACTTCTTCTTCCCAGCTAAAACGTGTGTGCGAAGTGGTGAAGGGTGTGCGTTATTGGGGGACTGTCTCATGTAATTTTTGACGTTCGAAAAGTGCTGATTCTCAGCCTAGTTTGAATAAATGACTTTTGATGTTTTTGATTGATTTGATTTTTTGTGATAAGTATATATAGCTAGATACATAAACTACATTATTTTTAGTACTTACATGCGAAACCTGAATATAGTTTATTCGGAGTATGGAACTGAATCGACTTCAATAATTTTTATACCATGTTATATTTTGTCCCAAAAATATTGAAGTGTGATGGAAAATGTTATCACCATTTAATTACTTACAATACAATAGCCGTACGGTTTGGTACCTACTGCCAAATTATTATCAATGAGCGCAAGGCGACCCTGGAGGCGCGGGGGCGCCGTTAGCATGTTTTTGTACGGACAACCCGGAAATGAAATGAAATGAAATGAAATCGTTTATTCTGTAAATAGGATATTAAAATCACTTTTACACGTCATATAAAAAAAAAAAAAAAATCTAGATGTAGCCGACATTTCCTATCTGACTACCCCTGAGAAGAAATGGCGAAACAAACTCAGGGGTCAAAGTCTCTTTTAAAGTCCAGACATAATCTTGGTCAGATCATGTGAGGACCATGTAGATCCGTGTCTGAAATGGTCTTTTGAGGAAAGAACCACGCAAATTTGAGCGGACCTGACCAATCAGTGTAAGCATTTGTCAGTAATCGTGCAGCTCAACTCAAAACTTAAGGAGCTCAACGACTCGACGAACAGTACCAAAAAAAGGACATTTGGGTAGGCCGCATAAAGCGCTCAAAATGTCAGACCATCATTAAAACTTAACTGAGAAAAGAAAGGAAAACATTTAAAGAAAAAAAAAAAATGACCCACATAGTGCTCACATTCACAATAAATTAAAGCAGTAAATATAATACTTTTCAAAGTAAACATTCATGTAAAATTGTATACAATATTCTGCAATGTCAATATGTATATAAAATCATGCATAATAATTAAAATGTCAAGTTTTATCACAAGGCTAGCAGAGCGAGCAGCTCAATCCCAAGCTTTTTTGTCCTTTTTTGTGCTTTTTTACAAAGTTTAGTTTTAATACAGATTTTAAATCGTTTAATGGGTAAGTTCCGAATGTCAGTAGGAAGTTGGTTGTAAAAGCGTATACATTGACCCATGAAAGAGTTGCCTACTCTGTGGAGGCGAGTGCGATGTACAGTAAGATTGTGTTTATTCCTGGTATTTAAACTATGAATATCGGACATTTTCTTAAAATTTGATTTATTTTTTTGTACATATAATAGATTTTCAAGTATATATTGAGAGGCTACAGTCAGAATATCTATTTCTTTGAATATTTCACGAAGTGAATCTCTTGGACCTAGATTGTAAATGGCTCGAACAACCCTTTTCTGTAAAATAAAGATATTATTAATGTCCGCACATGTTCCCCAGAGAAGGATCCCATACGACATAAGACTATGAAAATAACTAAAATAAACAATTCTGGCAGTATCTACATCAGTAATCTGTCTAATTTTTTTAACAGCATATGCGGCCGAACTAAGCCTTCCTGACAATTTTTCTACGTGTGGGCCCCATTGTAATTTACCGTCAATAGTTATTCCAAGAAAAACTGTCGACTCAACAGGGTCCAACTCTATTCCATTAAGTTGAACATTAGTAGTTAGCTGCCTGACATTTGGCATTGAAAATTTTGAAAATTGAAAATTGAAAACCGGTAACATAACAACCTTATAATTTTACGATTTTTCATGATACAGTTTTGAAATTTTGTACATAGATTCTTTACATAAAAATACTAGGCACGTATTCCGGGTTTCGCATTATACTGAAACTAATATTGTATAAACATCATTAAGATTTATCTATCTACAGCTGGAAAAATGTACCTATTAAAGAGTATTCTATTCTATTCTTGACAAAAATATTGCACTAATTGACTATCATAAAGACATACTTACATTCAAAATATTTTAAACACCAATAATAATGCAATAATTTATATTACATATGTATTTGTTATGTATAACCTGTTAATAGCAAACTAATGAGACACAGTTAATTTTTTATTGTTTGTATCTCTCTTGGTCTGCGGTTAAAAAGATTTTCAATACAATTAATTTTACTATATTATGTGGAAATCAGTTGTCATGGGATGCTATGGAATGAGGGAAATGTTGTGAGGTTTTTGAGTATTAATGTGGATGGCTATGAGAGTATGGGCACACCAAAGAAACAATCAATAGACTGTGTGAAAGATGATATTATTATGGCTAGAAATAGAAAGTATAATTTGTTGTAAGTAAAGCTTAGTTTTAATTGTATAATTTATTATTTTTATGACATTTATTTTAAATTCTGTGATTACCTTAACTCACACTGATATTATTGTTATTTTTTAGGAAATCGTATATATTTTTTACAATTTTTGTAAATATGTGAGTACCATGTTCTATCACATAATTAATTTATCTGTCATTGCTTCATTCTTAACTCTTTTTATTACCTATTGTGGTATAGTAATTTTATTCTAGGTGCATCATCTTCACATATAATTATATAATTAATGTACCTATAAAAATATTGTACAAGATTTTAAAAGAGTACCGGTGGAGTTTCTTGCCCATTCTTCTCCATACGAAACTAAATTTTGGAAGGGGCGACTAGAATCAATTCAATTTTTTTGTAAATATTGACGTTCAAAAGTGCCTTTTATGTGCCTATTTGAAATAAACAATTTGACTTTGACTTTAAAGAAATATTGAAGAAAAAAACATGTTGCGCCATCTGTAAATAAATTGGAATAAGCAAACTTTTGCAAGAGAATGATGTGAAATATTACTTTATGAGAGTATAAAAGACCATGAACTAAACAATGACATTTGTGTTAAAAAATAAAGCTTACCTATTATCTGGTGGCTCAAAAGGTTCCAGCCTGAAGTCCTGGTCAACAGCAATCTCATGAGCTAAGGCCATATTCTGCATGCCATGGGCAGCCTTCATAATGTCTTCCAGGGTTACAAACTTGGGTGGAGAGGCATCCGTGATAGTTGAACCTCTGACTCTGAACTGTATTGGTTCACTGGCATAGTAACTGTGGGGAAGGAGTACATAGATAATAATATTAATCACCATTTATTTCCCAGACAATACAATCCAATTTGTTAATAATATGTATAATTAATGTTCCTAGAAGGTTACCTAAAACAAAACTGTGTTTTATTAATAATGTAAGTACTATTAATTAAAATAAAATATTATAACAATAAAAAATCAACAAAATAATAGATATCAAGGTTGGTGTTAGAAGTTCCAGAACAATGCTTTGTTTAGATTTCAATTAAAAACAAACAGATTTCATACAAATCTCAACTCTAATGTAGTTTTAAATTGAGATTTGTGTCTAAGTTGTTCCAGTTTATAGCTCTTTTATTTTCTATTGTAAAATTGATCAAACAAAGTAAGTAACAAAGGAAAGATAAAAATGGACTAATAAATAAAAATTGCCTTGTCCTAATATTACAGCTTAAGTTTACTTCTACTTTATTTTAATTAAATCAGATAAAGTGATCTCACTTTGTGCTTAAAACGATTTTAATAATATTATAACTTGCGAAACTTGGTTTTGAAAGTAATGACAAACATAGAAAATATTTATTGTAAACTCTATTTGTGATTATGACTTGACATCTATTGACACCCTATGATTTGTGAGTCATAGGATAAAAAATATTTAATCATAGTGTGTAACAGAATAATATAATAATTATTTATTAATGTAATTACCTATTGGGGTTTTGAAACTATTCCAATCAGCGGTTATCCAATTTTAAGATACTGACAGGTATTGCGTCAAATACTGTTTACATTACATTTCTTACATTAACATAATCACTCAAGACATTAAAATCTAAACTTTAAAGAAATGTCTTGGATACTAAAAAAAAACAAAGAAACCACAAACCTTGAAGCAGCAGCAGGCATTGGCTGTGAAGCACTACAAGTATTTTTATCACCTTTCTCGGATCCCTGAGATCCCGAACCACTAGGATTCTCGCGGTCGCTCATTGCGGAAACTTAACACAAACTGACTGAGCTGAGGTAAAAGGAGTAATCTCTGTAACCCTTATACGGCTACCTACTCAACGACACAGCATAAAAACAGTCAAATCATTGAATATCTTCACCTTGAGTCATAATAACACATAACCTAACTTTTACAACAAAGCAACGTTAAGTTTTTCGAATTTCCACGCGAATATTTTAAACAAAAACTACACAGGGTTTTTTATTGTAGTTGTGATTATTTTGTACGACTTTTTGTGATGTTTTCGTTTATTTTTAACGAAATTATAAACAGATGTTTTCATTTACTTGTCAATTTAGGTGGTTGTCAAAATCATGGTTGACGTTTTCGTTTCGTTACTCGAGTCGCATGTAATGTTCTATACATCCAAAGCCACAGAGTACAATTGTATGCCAAAGCAGCCTAGAAATAAATGTGCTGGTTTTATTTCCCTCAAGTATTTATTTGTTTATTTCCCTCTAGTTCAATAACACCATTATCAGAATGGTTTACATAGACAATGTGATAAATTATTTTTAACCAATCGGTGAACCTGCAGGCTGCGAAGGCCAGCGAAATTCAAATTTTCGTATGTTTTTTGCAATTTGTCAGTCTCAGGTTGTATCTTGATTGAAATATAATTTGCGGTTTTATCAGACACGGTAACAGATAATTATGTATTTACAGAATTGTAATTATTAGAAATAATATTACATCTCTAGTAAGATTTGTTAAATAGAATTACTTTTTCATAAAATTATGACATTGGGGAACAAATCTAACTTAGAGATTTATTAATGACTAGCTGCACCCCGCGGTTTCTGCGTGTCTCGATCCCGTAGGAATATTGGGATAAAAAGTAGCCTATACGTTAATCCAGGATGTCAGCTACCTCCATACAAAATTTTATCAAAATTGGTCCAGCCGTTTGAGCGTGAAGAACAAACACACACACACTCACAAACATTCACCTTTATAATATTAGTGTGATGTTGTGATTCTAATGATTATAATTCCAAAATTCCAAATCGGTTTTCATAAAGGCGGAGTCACACGTCAATACAATAATTAAATCGTATAGATTACCTACGTGTGATGTGTGACTCCGGATAAATGAAAACCGACTTTATTTTTAACTAGCGTCTGCCCGCGACTTCGTTTGCGTGGAAGTCGTAGGACACCACAATACATGCATATACACATAAAAGCCACATTTTTATAAAAAAAACTGCCTCGTTGGTCTAGTGGTCGCAAGCGCTACTGTTGACCATGAGGTCCTGGGCTGGATGACCAGGTGGGTCAGACAAAGTGTTATTGGGTTTTCCATCTGGTATTTCTCAGTTACAGTCCGAAGTCTGTGCCCGGTTAGTGGCAATAGGCTCGCCCCCTATTACATGTGACCTAAACATGACCTAAACTGGCGAATTTTTGGTGTGTGTACGTCTACCTATAATACACACGGCTACACATCAAGCTATATTTTCCAGTATAAACTGATCTAGCATTGTATAGGATTTCCGTACAATGAGAGATCAGCGTATACTGGAAATGTATAGCTTGATGTGTAGCCGTGTGTACTATAGGTAGGTAGACCTCTGCTTAACCTTTCGGGGAATACAGATGTGGTGCTAATGTTATTTTTTTAAAACACTAGCTGTGCCCCGCGGTTTCATCCGCGTAAGTCTCGATCCCGTAGGAATATCGGGATAAAAAGTAGCCTATGTCTTAATTCAAGGTGTCAGCTACCTCCATACAAAATTTTATCAAAATTGGTCCAGCCATTTGAGCGTGAAGAAATATCAAACATACACACACACTTACAAACTTTCGCCTTTATAATATTAGCTTCCTATATTATATAACCAAAGCAAATAAACAAAGCAAGTAAACTAAATCAATCCTATTATAACGTTGAAGATAAAGCAAAGGAATGAAGGTAAATTTTCTCAAGTTTAAAATGAAATAGTTGTGAAAAAGCAATCCGCTTCGCCAAAGGAAGGCAGTACGTTTGCCTAGGTAAATTAGTTGCTAGTTCTGTCTGTGAGCAAGTTAGATTGCCTCCTTGACTCTGCACGGTTCTTTAATTTTTCTCTGAAATATACTTAGCTAGTAGGTGGATTGAAAGTTTTGCGAAATATAAAATGAAAATCGCATTTGGCTTAACTGAAATAAATATGAGATGAGATGATGCATCTATAGGAGATTTTTAGTTATATCTAAAGACTGCGCTTATTAACCTAAATAATCATAGGTGTAGGCAGTGCAGCGTAACCTCTGCGGTGTCAACCTATCAATTATTTTTTTCTAGTGCATACAACTGGCCTGTAATTTTTTTATAAAAAAATGTGATTTTGATCCATTGATATTTTAATGTAGGTACTACAGTAGTATATTATAACTATATAAAATTCTATGATTTGATCTTTGATCGAGTCAATTTTAAAATTTTCCTCGTAGTCTCTTTTCATTTAAGCCAAATTAATTACCTTTTCCGCGACAATTTTTAATGATATTCAATAGTTTATTATAATTACGTTTTTGATGCGATACTTTTTAAAGTAATAATAAATTATTATACGAGTTAAGTCGTGAATTTTCATTTTTATTTCGATAAATGAAAATGAAAATTCACCTCCAAGTCTTATACGTACACACGGCTACACATCAAGCTATACAAATCCAATTTACGCTGACCTCTCATTGTACGGAAATCCTACACAATGCGAGATCAGCTTATACTGGAAATGTATAGCTTGATGTGTAGCCGTGTGTACGTCTAAAGATTCAGTTCGATTTTGTGTCTCTGTTCTAACAGAATCCCTAATGGCTTAGCAGTTGTTAATAAGTTCGTATCGCATTGCATTGGATTCTCTCTCCACTTCAAATAAAATCGGCAAATAATCGTCTTATGCGTTTACAAGGTTATTTAATTTGAGCTTGTTGACCTTGTTGACTTTGACCATGCCCATGTCTAGACCTCATCAAAAATTTTTAAAGTACAGTTCTTTCAAGACTCTGGTCTACTTCGGAAGCGGCCGAATATTCGGCCGCTTCCTGACTACGGCTGACTATGACTGATAACGGCGAAAGAAAAAAAAAACACGACAATCAAAGAGATAATATGTCAAAGTCAAAAATGTGACAAAGTCGGGTAAGGACTCGAAAGTCAAAAAAGGAAACTTAAGAAGTCAAGAAACGGCCGAACATTCCGATACTTTGGATTATCGCTTCGGAGTAGACCCCCTGAGGGCCTAGACAAAGTAACATTCGATTAGCGATGACGCTAGTTGAAAAGCCACAAAATGTATGGGGTTGACATAAGCTATCGAAATGTCACGTGACCATAGGAAATTAGCTAGACAATTATAGCATCATTCGATTCCATGAAACGAATCGACAGCGGCAAACGATAACTTCCTTAAAGATGCGTAGCCAAGTGGCACTTTTTGACAAGCGTTATCGCTAGTTTTCGAAAATTAGCGATAGCGCTTGTCAAAAACTGGAATAACGATAGCGATTGTAGAAATAGAATCGATCCGAAGCGAATGCCATTTGTCTAGGCCCTCTGGTTCGTTTACTCTCATTGGTGAGCTCTCATTCATATTTTAATTTAACTCCGTACAAAATTAACTTATTGTTCTGAATCTAAAACAGTAGAAACTCAAACACGATCAGTTTATATTGTCAACCACAACATTTATCTAATAGAGTGTGCAACTTATGATCGCCGCTCGTTCCAATCCGTTCCAGTTGAATTACCTCGGTTGAATTTACTTATCGTTCGAGTGTTGGCTTAACTACAGAGTTTAGTGCATTTGTTGGCAAGTTAGACAGCTTTACAATTGCATTGTGATAAGTGGGAAGCTACATAGATTTGCTGTTGGTTATGAATTTGCCACTCTCACCACTGTCTCTTTCGGAGTGCATGTTAGAAATGGTCAAGCATGGATGACCATGTGGCGGCATCTACATCACCACATGCGAACTACGCAGCAACTGACGTCACGCAAAATCCTGCATCGCGCAAGCAGAGTTTACCGCGCGACTAGTATACAACCAACGTCCCGAATCAACCGTCGGGCAGTAGCCCACAAGACACAACACCCGTCTGGTCGGAGGATCCTCCCTTTTCTATGGAATATGAGTGAACTTTACACCCTATTCCTCATACCTCTATAACCATATGTACTTTGTAGCATTCCGCTTTATCTATTAGAAGGTAAGTATTTATTTATTTTTAGGAAATCAAAACACAAAATCTATACTTTGTAAATCTATATCTAATCTATACAAAATATAAGTAAAGAAGTCCCTTTTCGTGTCTGTCTGTGTGTCTACGTTATTCGTCTAAACTGCTCAAGCATTTATTCCAGAAGTTCTATTTATACTTACATTAACATTAAACTTACATAAACTGAATTAAGAAATCTCGATGAGTGTTGTCACGTCGTTAAAACCGTGGGGCGAATCGCTAGTGGTCAATATTTTTAACCTACTTCCAAAAAGGATTATAATGTTCGTCTGTATGTTTTAAAAAAAAATCTATGTTCACCGATTTGTCTTTTCTAGGCAGATCTATAGCGATTTGGGTATATTTTACAGTAAGTCGTGCATTTGCTCTCGGAAGCATTCATTATCTAGAACATTACAGTCATCGCTGAAGGAAACATCGTGAGGAAACCAGGGTCTACTCCGAAGCGATAATCCGAAGTATCGGCCGAATGTTCTGCCGTTTTATAACTTCCAAAGTTTCCTTTTTTTGACTTTGAGCCCTTACTCGACTTCAAGTCACTTTTTAAGCGACTTCACAAAAAGGAGGAGGTTCTCAAGTCGTCTGTATTTTTTTTTTTTTTTTTTAACGTTTGTTACCTCAGATCTCCGTCGTTTATGAACCGATTTAGAAAATTCTTTTTTTATTTGAAAGGATATACTTCCAGAATGGTCCCATTTTTATCAAAATCTAGTTCTGATGTTGGGATCCATGAGTAATTGAGAGAACTCCTCAAATATTATAGGCATACATATCGCGATTTTTATATTTTCATCAACAAGTCAATCATTTGCATTCAGAAAGTATAATTTGGTGAAGTGTAACTGATGAAGAAGGCCACAGCTGGCCACCGGAACTTCTCAATGATACGTATTTCACGGGTGGCGATGAGATATCTGGATTAAGATAGTTAAGCGAAGCAAATTTAAATAAATAGTTCTGATCAAAATGGTACCATCAAACTGATCTGACGATGAAGCCGGAAGGTAGGCACTGGAACTCCGTAATAAAACAATGTATCCTACCCGTGTTTGGTCTTATTGGAATTGACATGAGATGCACCCTGGCTATAAATGATTTTTAACCGACTTCAAAAAAGGAAGAGGTTCTCAATATATGTATATCTAGCCATATATACATATAAAAGGAAACCGTGACTAATTGGTCTATCAAAACAGCTTAAACCACTCAACAGATTGGGCTGAAATTTGGCACGTAGGCGGATCGTTAAGAAGGGGTTTTTGGAAATTTTACCTTTAAGGGGGGAAAAATCTTATTCCTAGAGTTAATAAACTTGATACTTGGACGAATACTTACGTAAGTAAATTATAAAGTTTGTAGTTTTTTGTTATCTTAACTTCAATGCATGGGATGTCAAAGCTTGTATAGAAGATTTTTTAACGCACGGTCCGATCAACTCGAAACTCAGTATTTATACTTAAAACCAAAAATGAAGACTAACTTGTATCAGGGTTTTTTGAAAATCTACCCATAACGGGGTGAAAAGGGGAAGTCAATTTTACAAGAGAGGATTTTACTACGTGGCTTGATTAACTCGAAAATTGGTATAACCTATAAGTCAACTATTGGAAAAGTTGCAAACCACTAAAAAAATTAACCTCTTTGGGGGTGTAAAGGGGGGATGGATACAGTTTGTATGAAAAAAATCTTCTTTCGTTGATCTATTAACTTGAAACTTAGCCTGAATACTTCATCATCAGTCTCCTGCCCTAAACCCAATTTATTTGGGGTCATCGTAACATGTCGAATTTCACTATGATTTAATACATAAAAAAGGAAACAGTGACTTACTGACTGATCTATCGACACAAAGCTCAAATCACTGAATGGATTGGGCTAAAATTTGGCACACAGATAGTTATTATGACGTAGGTAACCGCTAAAAACAGATTTTTGAAAGTCAACCCCTAAAGGGGTGTAACGGGGTTTCACAACTTGTATGGAGAAATCATATGAAATGTATCAATTCGACAATTCGCAGGGTTCAACAAATAAATAGGTAAAACGTGTTCATGTTTTTTTTTAAACAGCCCCTTCAGGGGGTGTAAAGAGGTAAATTAATAGTCTACAAATCAATATGGTGTCATTTTCAAGGTTTGTCAGGACGTTCATCACGTAAAGGTCAACAATTTTGAAATTGATTACCTGAACAACAAAAAGAAACTAATAAGTCTTAATTTATTATTATTTTGTATTGATCTAAATAACGAATCTATCTATATAAATAAATGGAGAAACTGACCGACTGTTTGACTGACTTATCAACGCACAACCCAAACTACTGGGAGTGACGTGAAATTTTGCACTAGGGTTCCTTTTATGTAGGGTAGGTGGGTAGGTACCAAAAACACTGTTGTTCCTTCTACCTACGTTGTAAGAATCGGTATACATACGTAATAAAGCAAGTCACTTATAAAAACTGTAAAAAAAAAAAAATGTAATGTTTAACAGATTTCTTACCTTTTTAATTCTTTGATTTTGACTTCTCAACTAGCCAATGCTTAATTTTTTTAAATTATAATTCCACCAATGTTGTGCTTGTAGGTAAATGTATAGGTACGTCCCTAAAAGGAACAACAGGGTTTTTGTTACATACTGTATATGTTCAGGCATAACTTATTTGTTTATGAACTAATTTTTATAATTATTTTATTTGGTAGAGGAAGCTTGCGCGGTCTCATATTATACATTACAGATCTACAGCTAACTCTTCAATAATACGTACCTATTTAGTCCACTCAGTGTATGTTGATGATGTTATAAAACTTCCTGTCACTGTTGTTTTCATAGCAAGTAGTGGTATACGAATTGGTGTGGGGTAGGTACCACTAAAAAGTGAAAAATAGAAAAATAAAAAACTTTTTTACAAAAAGAAACAACCGACTTCCAACAAAAACACTAAAAAGTGAAAAATAACTTTAATTTCGGAAGCATATAACATAACATCACGCCTTGTTTCCTCGAAGGGTTGGGCAGAGGTGTACCTGTAGTACACCCACATTTAATATTATATGTAATTTCATTTCGGGAGTCGGTGGCCATAAACGAAATTACACAACCAAAGACTTCCGAAATTAAAGTTATTTTTCACTTTTTAGTGTTTTTGTTGGAAGTCGGTTGTTTTTTTTGTAAAAAAGTTTTTTTTTGACTTAGGCTTATCTCTTTGACTGTCGGTTTTTTTTCTCTTTCGCAGTAGTTTGCCATTGTTAGCCGTAGTCATGAAACGGCGTGGTGATCAATGCTGGTGCCTTCACAATGGGGCAATAATGTAACACAGTTTGAATCCGAATCGGAATGATTTTGAAGTATATTGCTAATCCATTGCTACATATGTTAGAAAAAATTGTCTGCTCAACAACGGGAATAACGCAATGAATGTTACTGCTAGTGTGTTACGCAATTAGCCCACTGGTATTCAATCAACTCAGCCTATAGCAGTCCACTGCTGGACCTATGCCTCTCCCAGGCTGCGCCACAACCCTCTGTCCTCCGCCTTCCGCATCCAGTCTGTCCCAGCCACCTTTTTAAGCCATCGGTCCATCTAGCTGCGGGGCGTCCCACACTACGCTTGCCGATACGCGGTCCCCACTCCAGGACTCGTCTGCTCCACCGGCCATCGGTCCTTCGACAATCATGGCTAGCCCACTGCCACTTGAGCTTGCTTAGTCTGCAATCTAGTATACAAGGTTATTTTTAAAACGTCAATAACCTCTTAAGGGGTCATTGTACTCATCATTATGAACAACTTTTACTATGGGACCAAAACTGAAATCGCGAAAAAAAAACAAGCTTTTCTTTACATTTATGTTCGGATAATTCGTTAAAATGTAGGGAACAGCTGATTTTTTTTTCGCGATTTCTGGTTTGGTCCCATAGTAAAAGTTGTACATAATGATGAGTACAATGACCCCTTAAGAGGTTATTGACGTTTTAAAAATTACCCTGTATATATCGGTAACTTCGGTTCTCTTCCAGATAACTTAATTTCTGATCTTATCCGCTGGTATTAAAAAGCTAAATCTTTTTCCAAAACGCACGAAATTATTAAAGCCAATTGAGTCACGACCAAGACAACATTATTACTGATATCTTCATCTCACGAAACGTCTTAACCGCTGCTCTATAGTTGAATTTATTAGCACTTCGGGTGTGCACTGTGATTAGAAATGTAGATTTTGGGGGACAAAAACTACGCTCTGTAGACCGAGGAAGCGTTTAGCATAGTAATTAAGTGTTTTGGATGTGCCGGAATTAATAATGTGGATGCGTTCGCTTTATTAACTTGCTGGGTGGGATGAGATTTGGCTCATATCGATTTAAGGAGTCATTAGGCCTTCGAAGTAGAAAGTGAGTATTTTCGGCTCTGAAGCATCATTGAGCCCGATGAAGCATTACAATTTTTTTTAGTTAGCCTGATTAGTCCTACTTCTGGGCAAAAGCCGGGACCATTCCTTCCAGTTCTCTAAATTTTATTTCACTTTAAAACGAAATAGTAGATTACTGCATCGAGCGACGTGTTACATTGGAGTCCGGGCGTTAGCGAGGGCTCTAAAAACACGAGTGCAACAAGAAGTCACGTCGAGTGAGGTGCGTAATCTGCTTTTCTTTCAACTACTACAACAATGGCTTCATAGTTTTCGTGAGCTCACAAAAATACGCTAAAAACACACTCTCGGATACAGATTTAGTCTTGCTTTCGTTTCTTCAAGACATGACATTTTCATTTTATGCCTTGAAATATCAGGCTCTAGATTTTTCTGGTAAATAGGTGATCAATTACGAACAGAGCCTCATTTTTTAAAGCTTCTGATAACTCACTTTAACTAGAAGAATCCATTTTTTACTAATTTTGATGAAATTCGTAATGTTCAGCTGTAAAAATTATAAAGTTCATGCCAATTCGTTTTCTTTTTTTTATTAAGTATTATTTCTTTACAGCCTGACTCTTTGGTTGTCAGCGTAAACTTTATAGGGAACATAATTATGAAAAGTTTTTTGGCCAATGAAAAAGTTTAAAAAGTAACAACAGTGCAGAAATGATTGTCTGCACTGTTTTAGCGACGCAGAAATGTTCAGGTTTCTGCAACTACGATATTACTATTTAGGTAGTTGGAAGAAAAACTTGTTACCTATTGTTATGTATTAGTTTTATTCTAGGTAAGGGCAAAAAGGGTTCAGTAGTGGAGTATTGAGTTAAGACTAGATTCGGTATCTAGAATAGTCAACTGATAATAAGGATTAAAAAAATATTCAAAAACAGGCATAGTTTTTTAAATCAGACTTTTGAAGTTGAAGCCCTGAAAAAGCTTGATTTGAGAAAAACTATAATTATGAACTTGAGCTTAGATAATTGAGCATTAATTAATAATGAATTAAAATCGAGAAATGCATGTTTTTCACCCAACTTCACAAAACTGCGTAGGTATATCTCGGAAACTAAATGCCGAGAACTGGACCCTTTTTGCTTCATCAGCATCATCATCATTCGAGCTGAAAGACGTACACTGCTGGACATAGGCCTCCCCCAAAAGGGGGGGGTTGCCATAATCGCTACGCTTGGCAGGGCGATCGCAGTATAGTGTTAAAACGCATAGAGAACGCTGCTGCCCATTCTCTAGTAAGTCCCTTAGTCGCATTTTACGACACCCACGGGAAGAAATGGGATGATGCTATTCTTTACGTCCGGCACCACACGGAACCATAATAATATTGTGGATTGCGTAATACTGCCCAATGTTGCATCATTATTTAGATATGACGTCATGTTTCAAGGCCACAGCCTACTAAGTTCGTTCTTTTTACTTGGACGCCCGTATATATTAGTGTATACAGAATATTGTAAAACATTTTAAAAGTGTAACGGTGGAGTTTCTTGCCCATTCTTCTCCATACGAAACTACCCTTTGGAAGGGGCGACTAGAATCAGTTCTATTTTTTTTTGTGTATTATCTTTCCTCTCACTTTCTGCTGTGGGAGTAATTTCGTGAAAAGGGAAGGAAGTCACAGCTTGAGCATGGAATTAGTAAGTACCTAATAATAGCATGGAATTACTAGACTCATGGAATGAGTAAGTACTACATATATAGATTGTAAGTAGAGGGGGTCTAATTTCAATCAGTGGGCGACCACTTGTAATGAACAATTATTCGAATAAATATTTCAGTAGATAGTTAGCTTTTATGTTCTGAGTTTAGTTTCTGTCGATGCTCAGTTGCTTATTACCAAGGTGAGATGTCAGATCAAATGCGACTAATTTAAGACGCTGACAACAGGTAAACCGCTGTCACTGTCAGACTGCATACAAAGAAAGAGAAGCGCGATGACACAACGCTTGAAATGTATTGCAAAATATGAAGCAATTATTTATTTACTCATAAATGAGTTGAGTAATCGAAAATAAAAAACAACCAAGTTCTGCATACAAATAAGACGTTCTTGTTATTAATTAAATACCAACCGTACGTTGATATTTAATACAGATATTTTGGATTGAAACTAAAAGTAAGGGGTTAGTTTACCGTTCATTTGTATCGAGATTTTTTTTCTAAACGAAATTTGGTAACAACCAAGTTCTGAGAAATATGTTCAAGAATAACATACATTTTTTCCGCTACCACAAACTGTATAGATTTGGCAATTTGTTTGTTTTAGACAAGCCTACTTTTATCATTTGCCTCTTGTCAGCGCCTTAAAGCTCGCTCGTTATTTTCTGTAAATTTTGACGTTCTAAAGTGCCGTTTAAGTGCCTATTTTAAATAAATGTTTTGACTTTGACACTGAATTTGAATGTTGTTTCGCAGGGCGTAGGCTGTCGATGTTATAACGGTGAATATAACTCTACTAACCAACTATGTACTTATACAATATTAGTTTTAGTATATGCGAACCCCGAAACACGTGTCTAGTATTTTTTTGTAAAGTAAAGAATCTATGTACAAAATTTCAAAACTGTATCATTAAAAATCACAAAGTTATATGGTTGTTATGTTACCGTGTTGTCCGTACAAAAACATGCCAACGGCCGCGGCGCCCCCGCGCCTCCAGGGTCGTCTTCCGCTCATTGATAATAATTTGGCAGTAGGTACCTAGGTACCTAACCGTACGGCGAAAGTAATTAAATGGTGATAACATTTTCCATCACACTTAAATATGTTTGGGACAAAATATAACATGGTGTTAAAATTATTGAATTTGATTCAGTTCCTTATTCTGAACAAACTATAATTCAGGTTTCGCAAATACTAACAATAATGTTGTATGTCCGATGAATAACTGTCTTTGTCTTTGTGCAATGTGGACGTCTATGGCTGAAATGTGCAGTTTTCTCAGCAATCATTGTATGATGGAGAGAGGGGTTGGTCTATATAATTTTTTTTTTAAGGAACAACTTGGAATCTACTCCGCAGATTGCAGTGATCGTAAAACATAGTACCTACGTATAAAATCCTTGTCAGTCTCTGGAATTGTAAAAGTAGACAGCGAAAAGGGTTTCTTTGATACTACATAATAAAGACGATGGCCGATGGGCCCACAAATTGTAAGCGATTGACGTTCCTTGCATTTTACAGCTAGCCATTGGTTGCAGACACTCCAGGGTTGGTTGGGTTTTTTCTTAAAAAAATCAAAAAAGTATCTATTCAAATCGAATATTCTAGTTTGTTAGTAAGTTTACCGAATTTAGAATAGGCTTATGTTGCCCCATATTAGGCATGCTTAATGGCTCACTTCTAATTAACGTAAAAGTTTATTTCGTTTATTTTTTTAGAAAAATATCTATAGGTACACAGATTAGGTATATACCAAGACGGAACGTGTTTCCCAGTAACTGGGAATAGGCAATCGCTCCATGTGTGTGTGTACTGGGGGTCTACTCCGAAGATAAATCCGGAGTATCGGCCGAATCTTCGGCCGTTTTCTGACTGTGGCCGCCGATGGCTGACAACGAAGAAAGAAAAAAAAACGACGGTCAAAGAGATAAGTCAAAGTCAAAAACGTGACTTGAAGTTGGATAAGGATTCAAAGTCAAATAAGGAAACTTTGGAAGTCAAGAAACGGCCGAACATTCGGCCGATACTTCGGATTATCACTTCGGAGTAGACCCGGGGTCTCCCTTATTACAAAACAAGGTTTATCTTCAGACCCGTTTAAAAAATGGAGCCATTATTGAATTTCGAACTTTATTCCGACTATGGTAAAGTTCCTAAACACAAAACTGACAACTTAGTACCGAACTGTGTTTCCAGTTTTTGTCAGTGTGTTAGCCATGTCAAAATATAAATCTTGTTTTGTAATAAGGCGGCCTGAGCCTAGACAAAGTAACATTCGATTAGCGATGACGCTAGTTGAAAAGCCACAAAATGTATGGGGTCAGATAGGCAGTCGCTCCATGTAAAATGCTGGTATTCTGCTGCTTCCGGTTAGACTGGAAGCCGACCCCAACGTAGTTGGGAAAATGCTGGGCAGATTCATACCAAATACGAATTCCATCGACTTATCATCTGGTCTCTTTAGTTTGTACATATATTTGTAAATCCGAATCACAATGTCCCGAACAATAAAATTAAACAGACAAATCTGGGCCTTATTGACAAATAAAATCAGACTGTTATGAACCCCTTTTTATAACAGCTTGAAAATTATCACCAGCAATAACGGCATCGAAAGCCGACCGACCAAATTCACATACACAAACAAGGATTAAAGAGTTTAAATTATTTTAAGAGATTAAAACGCATGATAAAACAGTATATCCGCTGTCGACACTCCGGTCCCATGTTAATTTAACTTTAAATCCTGTTTTTAAGCAGATTGCTCTGGCGCCCATATTGTATTTATTGTTCTTAACACATTAAACAGGATCAGAGTTTTGTACGTAAATTGTGTTCTGGACATCTGTGTGTTTGTTTTAGTGGATTAAGTAGTTAGGGTATCGTGATTGGGTTTTCATTTGTGGGGCGAAATTGTAATTATGTATATACTGTAGTAGGTTTTCTGTAGTCAGTGTATTTGGCTCAGTAAGTAAGAACTTCTGTATTATTATCTACCTTTTATAATTAAAGTATAGAGTAAGGTTTAAAGTATATATCCGATACATATCCGATATTATATAAACAAGAACATTGGAAGTTCCGAAACTCCCTATAAAAACGCAAGAAAAAGTAATATTAAAAGATATCAAAATTGAAAAGATCGTAGATGAACTAATGACAGGCAAAATTACTGTTACTAAATGTTTAAATAAATTGACTTGGTTAAAAGAAATTACAATTAATTGAATGCGTTCTTTCTCTTGACTTCTTGACTGTATACAACCCGTCCTATTACAAAACAAGATTTATATTTTGACATGGCTTAAACCATGGAGCTAGTTTTTGTAATGACAATGTAACGATGATTGAAATACCGTTCTTTATACAAAACTGAATACTTAGTTCGGTACTAAGTTGTCAGTTTTGTATTAGGAACTTTACCGTAGACGGAATAAAGTTCGAAATTCAGTAATGGTTCCATGGTTTAAACTTGGTTCTGAAGATAAACCTTGTTTTGTAATAAGGCCCAACAAGTTTATCGTAGAAGTCATTTGATCAATTGAAGACGTGACGAAAAGAGAATTTGACTAAAACTGAAATTAGACTAAAAAAGGACTTGGCGTAACAATAACTTGACTGACAGAGAGTTTGACATAATTATATCATCGATCCGCAATAAAATCTCCTTTATAATGTTCCTACTGCTGCGACTCAGTCCTCCTCTCGGTGATAGGGAGTGGGCCATAATCCACCACGCGGGCCCAGTGCGGGTTGGTAGATGTCCTAGATGTCACCACATGCCTTCGAATGTTTTGGTTCTAAGACATGCCGGTTTCCTCACTATGTTTTCCTTCACCGTTTTGAGAGCATGGTGATTAAATAATTTCCACAAAGGTTCATTGGTCGTTTTAGGGCTCCGTAGACAACAAGAAACCCTTATAGTTTCGCCTTTTCCGTCTGGAGACAGCTTAGTACTAGAAAGATATAATTTGGCATAGATGTACATATTAACCACGCCGACAAAAACAGGATTTAAAGTTAAATTAACATTGCACCTGCCTGGGTTCAAACCTACGATCTACAACTCGTAAGTCGCGGCCGTTACCAGTAGACCACCACTGCTTTCAGGCCACCACCACCACCTTTAATATACTTCTGACAAAATACACTCTCTGTGAAAATACATAATGTAAAAAAAATACGTACCTAAATACAGATATCATCATCTGCCCAGCCTTTTCCCAACTATGTTGAGTTCGGATGCCAGTCTAACCAGATACAGCAGTATCTTACATGGAGTGACTGCCTATCTGACCTCCACAAACCAGTTACTGGGTAAGACGGTACCCCTTGGTAAGACTGGTTGTCAGACTTTCGGGCTTCGACGACCCGTAACGACTGTCAATGATCCACTAATGACAGCCGCGGGACCGACGGTTTAACGTGCTTTTCGACGCATGCAGGAGTCTTGGTATGTAAAGATGGTCACCCATCCACGGACCAACCCTGGTAAACGTAGCTTAACCTGGTCGATCGATCGGTGCGGCTGTTATTACTTGTGTCTGTGTCTAGTTAATTCTGTCTTACGATACTTCGGTCACTTAAGTCCTTGCCCATAAGTTCATCATCATCATCATTTCAGCCAAAAGACGTCCACTGCTTGTCATAGACCTCCCCCAAGCAAGGATTTCCCATAATTGCCAAGCTTGGCAGGCGGTTGGGCGATCGCAGTATGGTGAACGGAGAACGGTGCTGCCCATTCTCTAGTAAGTCCCTTGGTCTTGACTGCACGGTTGGCGCAGTGGTTAAGCGATTGACTGCTGCGCTGCGTGTCGCAGGTTCGATTCCCGCACGGAACAAATATTTGTATGACCTACAAGTAGTTGTTCCGGGTCTGGCTGTTTGTGTATGTGAGTTTAAATGTTTGTAAACGCACCCACGATACAGGAGAAATTCCTAGTGTGGGGCAAAAGTCCCTTAGTCGCCTTTTACGGCACCCACGGGAAGAAATAGGATGGTGCTATTCTTTACGTACGGCACCACACGGCCCACACGTTGAGTTGGCATAATACTTGCTTTGTCTAAACAAGCAGTCTTCCTTTTACCAACACCTCAGTACCCTAAGTTCCTTTCCAGCATCAACGAATTTGTATTGCCATACCAAACTTCAAATCCTCTATCTCCTCAAAACGATTTCCACCATAAAATAACTTCAACTAACTAGAAACAAACCTATAAATAACTAACAGGAATCCAAAGCCGTCGTCAGAGTTTATATTAAGTCTATAAGTCAGGAAAGTTGCTAGTTCGGTGGAGGCACCCGATGCTAAGCCGCTGGCGGAAATACCACCACATTTTTAATGAACCTTCCAGCTCTTCGGCACTAAGAAATTGTTTCCTGAACGCTTCTGAAGTACTTACTGTATTTTGTTACTGTGATTTCAAAAATAAAAGGTAGTGGAGGAGTTTGTTCTTGGGTTTTATGGATTAGATGGTTGAAGCTTTTGTGGAGTGATGAGATAGGATTTTTAAACTACATAAGCAAATTCAAGGAAACAATTTTTTTTTTTTAAGCATCACAACAAACACACTAGGAATTTCTCCCGTATTGTGGGTGCGTATACAAACATTTAAATTCACATACACAAACAGCCAGACCCGGAACAACTCTTGTAGGTCATACAAATATTTGTTCCGTGCGGGAATCGAACCCGCGACACGCAGCGCAGCAGTCAATCGCTTAACTAACTGCGCCAACCGTGCCGTCGTCGTTGTTATGTCCCATTTCTTCCCGTGGGTGTCGTAAAAGGCGGCATTTTTAAAACCATACTGCGATCGCCAGCCCGCCTTGCCAAGCGTGGCGATTATGGCACACCCTCCCCCCTGTTTGGGGGAGGCCTATGTCCAGCAGTGGACGTCTTTCGGCTGAAATGATGAATGATGAATTGTTATGTAATTTGCTGTGTAATAGCCGTTTCTTACCATTGTTGAAATGAAACTTGTGATTTGAATATAGGTACGGACAATTTAATTCAGATGTCAAATTTTGCCATTCAACGTGGCAATGCTGCCAGCCTTCTGGCTTCGCACGGTTTGTGCATTTAGCCAATGTCAAGTTTTAGTTCTTGTTTAAAATATTGATGAAATGAATTATAAATGCATGATGATGATATCCCCGCCCACTCCCCTTGAGTTTCAGTAAAGATGTGGCACTTTACTGAGAACGACTAGACTTAATCACGGTTTATTTGATGGTGTCGTGTCACTGAGACATGGGATCACAATTTTTCTATGACATTACTTCTGATAGCCTCTCTATAGTACCTACTTATCTATCTTAAATCTCTTCTGTAACTACCAATATTTTGTCAAGCCGCAGTAGTATTTATAAAATGGATTCCACCATTTTCTGAATGTCTTATAGCTGGAATTGTGTGTCAGCCATCTTTCATTGTTCAGTAATTGACACAGAGTGCATGCGTTTAGAACTTTAGCCTCCTTCATAGCGTAGTGGTTCCTCCATCTAAAGAATTCGTAATACTTAGTTTTATTTTGAATTGCTTCGTACATCAGTTTAGCAATCATTTCTTCTCCCAATTTTGAGCCCTCTAAGTACGAGTCTGGGGGTAAATGTCTGTGGAAAAAAAAGAAAAAAAAAGTGGAATAATGAAATTATTAAGCACGACATAACAAAAGAGTATGCTTATTGCTTAGGTGGTCATGAGGATGAATGAAAGGCGACTAACAAGGCAGATGAGAGTGGAAACGCAGGGACCCCTTGAAGGACATTATAGTGACCTTATTGGCGATGTTTTTCAGAAAGGTCAGACGCGTAGTACTCGCAACCAGTGCCTCAAGTCTGCTATTACAACAGTTTCAGAATGGTCGATCATTGATTTCATATTATTGTTGATTTTGACAAGTTTGGTAATCTACTATTATAATCGCGTCATTATGACTTTCCAATGGTCGGCCACTGACACTACATTGAAAGAAATTTCATTTATTGGTAATCTCGTACATAATGACAAACTAATGACATTTCTACTAATGGGTTTTATAATAATGGCAATACGACAATGCCATTATAATAACACAATTCTATTACGAGAACATTGACCGACCAATGAACGACCATTATGAATTTAGCAGATTACGAACTTTTAGCAAAATGACAATGGGATCGTGTTGGAATGACTGAATTTATAAAAATAGCAGACTTGGGGCCCAGCGTGTGTGTATGACCAGATGTATGAACGTTAATGAAGCAAAAGGAGTATGTTAGGATCGTAGCTGGTAGCGTTTTGTGGTGTCTGTCGGGTAGACAGACACCACAAAACGCTACCAGCCCAGTACCATGGGAATAAGGCGAGAATTTATGTATGCGTGTATGGATGTATAAAATATAAAGTAGGTAAATGAAGATTCTGATCCATAGACAGATTGTTGGTAGAACTTGGGTTGAATGAATTTTTTAACTGACCTTACCTAATCTGTAAGATTTCAGTATCCGTGTAAGAAATATGCACTGCATGAAAAAAAATAGTTTGTATTCTAACAAATATTATAAATGTGAAAGTGAGTTTGTTTGTTTATTGCGCTTTCAAGCTAAAACGGCTAACGGATTTCAATGAAATTTGACACATGGGTAGACCATGACCTGTATTAAGAAATACAATGTTTTTTATCCCGATATTCCCACGAGATGGAGACTTATGCGGGTGAAACCGCGGGGTACAGCTAGTGAAAGGCAAAAATTGTCAAGAAATAAATAAATACCTGTTATAATTAGCTCCACCAAGCACAACCGGTACAGCATGGTTCTGATAACCAAACAACACGGTATTGGTGATAAAGTCATCCGCTAACGAATCTTCAAAAGCTAGATAGAAGTAATAAGTCGTCCTGAATCTATAAAAGCATGGCTTCAAAGAGGTCCTGCCACATTTCCTGGTCCCACAGGGACCGAAGACATCTACGGTGAGGTTGTATTTTGCTAGATGTGCCTGTAAGTTCTTAAGGAAGTATTCTCTTTTGCTAGAGCTGGTGCACTTGTCGAGGTATATAGCAGCAGCCTGTGTCTTCGACGAGAGAGAGCTTTTAAATTGTTGGGTGATTGGCTTCATGTCGTACTTCCAGTGAAGATCTGCACCAAGCTCTTGGTTATCAGTGTTGTAAACGGTGATGAACTTATAGGGTATTGAGGAGTCGAGTCTGGAGAGAAAAATGAGGTGTGAAATTTTCTGTTGATGGCATTTAAATATTCGTTTAAATTTCTTCGAAGTAAACAAATCCCGTCTTTATACAAAACCGGTTTGAACACAAAACTTTGAGCCTTATTTGTATTATGAACTTTATTTAGAGCACGGTGAAGTTCTTATTACAAATTGTCCACTTAGGCCCGTATTTATAGAACGTTACTCAGTACTCAAGAATTACCTACTTATGACTAGATTCAAGCCATTGTATTGGTTGAATTTAGTCTTAAGTATAAATACGGGCCTTAGACTCGTTAGACGTCAGTTTTTGTAATAAGAACTTCAACTTTTTCGAAATAGAGTTCGAAATTAAAAAATGGCTCGTTGTATTAAATCTTACTTTTTTTTTTTTTTTATTAATGTTCAAAAAATATATATATCGCAGAGTTAATAATTATGCTAAAAACCACAGAAGCCTTTGATGGCTTATACATGGCTAGTGAGTTCGGAAATTATATTTATACTTAATATCTATAATATAGGTACTACAAAGTAACAATCTATACTGTAAGCTTGTGAGTTTACTTAATTATTATCAGAGATCGGAATCTAGGCGTAATACCAGGGCCGCATGTAGAAGGATATTATTCTTGATTTTAAAAATATTGAAAAATTAAAATTTAAACATTTATATCTGTAACTTTTATGGTGTACTTACATAATAAAGAGTATTCTATTCTATTTAAAATTTTATTGAATACACCGATACTCCGATCCCTGCTTCTTTAAATAATATAATAACAACACAATGAAATATGAGAGTAAATATATCTACTAAAGTGCATATTCATAGTTTGTAGTTTGCAGAAAATGCTTTTTTAATAAACATTTTGCTTTTTTAGGGTCACAGAGGTATTTATTTTGCACGTCCGCAGGAAGTTCGTTTACTATTTTTGGTAGTATGTAGGTCTTCCCTAGTTCTAACTGTAAACCATGTTGAGTAATCGTATCCGTAACGTTTGGATAAATTGAACAGGGGCTCAGTAACTAATCCTCTTGTTTAAACACTCAAGGCAAATAACCTTAATCATAGCACCTAACTTAACTGCGAACTTATCGCATCTTTTTCTAGATAATCAAACAAAGTTTTTGGCTTACTTATATGTCCAGGTCCAGTTGAAATAATCATCATACACAGGATTGCAAACAGGGTAGTTACCAGCAGATTCGTTTGAAGCAAAAATGTACTTCTGAACTACACTTCTTATCTTCGGCAACTGCCCAGCTTGCCGACTGATGTCGTGGACATTGAAAACTATAGCATCGAAGTATCTTAAATCAGTAAAAAGACTTCTGTTCATAGTGAAGTAGCAGTTTAGACGATCACAGCGATTTCTTACGAAATATCCCTGTCCATCTTCGTCGATGCCAGGAACTCTAGTCCACATTAATATATGCTTCATGTCTGGGACATATCTTTCGATTTTCTTCACAATTTCTATAGGTTCATGCTTCTTGATAAAGTAAACGATGAGCGTCATAATGACGATATGTATGATGAGTTTTAAACACTTTTTTATTCGAGCCATTCTGTCTTTAAGTATGATGAGCAGAATACAGTTGGTCGACGAATTTGTGGAGTCGAAGCACAATGACTGCTGCACATGTTGTGTAAAAAGGTGTTCATTGTTCTGACGCGAATGTAGAAGGTAAGTTGATACAAAGATTTCTAGTGAACACTCTTCTTAGTTGTTTACATTTTTGCTTGTTCTGACTATCTCGCGTGTTTGCGTCAAAATAATTTCCGGAATACGACCGGAAAATTCTGAAAGATAGTGCATAGTTAAGATGCATTGCATTACTTTGTAGCATAATAGGTTATGTTACTTTAGCAATATTTTCACATTTTATAGCGCTGAATTAATGTATGCAGCATGTTTGCTTTTATACTGAAAAATTCTTTGAAAGACTTCGTTATGATCTGAGAAATAATAAAATAAAATGTACAGGAGCCGCAGCCAAAACATGAATAAAATAATTCATTATTTGATTTGTCACAATACGATTTGGCGCGCTTTTTTCCAAAATGGCGACAATGCTTCGCGCGCTTATTGTGCACATGATGTGGGTTCGGACGGACAGCGAATAAAATTGTCCCGAGTTTTTTGAATGGCTTGTCCGATTAATGTTGTTACAAGGAAATCATTTTGATGGACGCTTTAGAAAACATTTTTTGTGCTCCAAATGTGATGTATGAATGTGTTAGGGGAAAATAAAAATCAAAAAACATCCCAAGGTTGTACAGGTTTGCCGTCGCCTAAAACCTAAAAAATAAATAAATCCACAGTGGAAATACTTGTTTGGTAAATCGCCTTGACAAACAAAAACGAATATCTGCATGGACTGAATGTACCTACTTCACATTCAGTCTATTCAGGTATTTCGGTCAGCGTTAAACTCATAAAATATTCTAGGAATTGGAATTGAAAATGGTTTTTGTTGTTCAATTTCACATTGTACAGTGTACACACAGCGTCAGTATGTGCTAACCCCTCAAGTTTTGAAATGTTAAACAAAAATACAACATTAAATTCGTTACGAATTATCTAAAGAATACTTACTTCAAAAAGAGATCACTGTTTCGACTTGGATTCGAACCATCGCATCGGCAAACGGCTCGTCCAATCTCATACTTACTTACCAGTTTGACGAACTAGCCAGCGAGCCCATTTGAATTGCGATGAAATTGTTATCTAGTATCGTCCGAGTCACTTTATCTTTAGATCTCTGTTTAATCGATAGATGTTATAATTTGAGGGTACTTTCATTAATTTTACTTACTTACGTTTTCTTCATAAAATTAATCCATACCCTCAAGTTATAACTACTACGTTTGATGTATACGTTCACTTAAAGGATGTTACTTGTCCAGGGACCCGTTCGTGTCAGTTGGCAAAATAGGTATATTATGATAACTGTAAAATATCAAATCAAATTGTAAAATATATGTAATGGCAATCTTGTTATTATAAATAGGTTTTTATTTTTATTATTTTAGTAATATTATAAATAGATTCGTTTTTATTTAATTTGTGAATGTGAGAACGTTGTAGGCTTAATAGACTGTACCATTGTAAACCAGTTTCTATTTTTGTTGACGGGCCTACACTGTCCTCCCATACCTATTAACACTGTAACTTGAAAACATTGTAAAAAGCCCATTATTTTAAAAGAGTATCCGTGGAGTTTCTTGCCGGTTCTTCTCCATAGGAAACGACCAATTCGAACCGTGCACCGAGCTTCTGACGTTTCTGTGCCCATTTAGGCTTATGTGAAATAAAATATTTTGATTTTGATATATCTTTGTAGTAAAATAAGATCCTTTTTTTTAAAATAATAGCAATAATAAATATTATACAATTGTAATGCAATTATAATAATAGCAATATAAATAATTGTTAAAATATTTTATTTTTCTTGATTTTTAAATTTATTATTAATATTACTAACACAATATAGAAAAAAACTTTATATTAAAAAAATATAATGCAAGACAGAAAGGACACTTCGTGCATAGGATTTGAACCTCCAATATCATGAACAGCAAGCGGTCTTGAAACCTACGGTCTATTTAAACACTAATTATCTGGTCGTAAATTTTAAACCTATTAATGCTTGTCGTTATAAGCAATAATAAAAGTGTTAACGTTTTAATGAAAAAAAAACAATATTAAAACCAGACTTTAGAAAAATAAATACTAACTTCAGCTTATTTATTCACTAAAAGAATACATTAATTATAATAAAATGTTTTTGCAAAATACAAAAACCAACTTAGGCCTTATCACAGATTTGAACGCACATGTCTTTTGGGGGGGTAACCACATAATGGAGCTGTGTGTACCTAAAGACGTTGCCCTGTCCAAAATTTAATTCTGAAAGAAAAAATCACTTTCAGTTTTTCCCGAATGTTCAAATTTTCTTGCAACTTTTATATTTTATCCAACTAAAAACCTTATTCGGACTATTACGAAGATTTTAAAACAAAAAATTGGCAAATCAGTCCAGCTGTTCGTACGTGATGCGAACAGCATTTCATTTTTATTGAAATACAGGGTCAAAAATGATGGTGAAAATTGCATCAAAATCCGTTTTGGAGTTTAGAAAAACAATGAGGTTACATAGACAGACAAGAAAAGCCACTTTGATTTATAATAAATGTAGTACAGCTATAGACTATGCAATATTCATACGGCATACCGAATACAATCCCAGTCGATATGAACAGTATGTCAGTGGTATATGAGATTTAATACAGAGATTCGCAGATATTGTCGTGCTGGTTTAGTATTCAGAGGGAGGGAGTGATTTTCCAATGAGCGGGCTGGTACGAATGCAAAGACGCGATGTCTTCAGTGTGCCGCGGACAACGGAGCCGTATTCTGAATTTGATAATTCGATTATTCGGAAAAATTTCGATGTTTCCGTTGGAGAGACTTGTCTTGATTTGGAACAGTTGGTGAACTTTATTTCATGATTATATAGGTTTAATAACAGACTGCTTATTTTTAAAGTGAATAAAAAATGTAGTGGCATATACATTGCCACATGCGAACTACGCATCACACTGACGTCACGCAAAATTCTGCATCGCGCAAGCAGAGTTTACCGCGCGACTAGCAAATATACAGGAATGACAGCCGGGACCAACGGCTTAAAGTACTTTCCAAGGCCTTGGGCCAAAGGTTTTGGTATGTAAAGATGGTCACCCATCCATGGACCAACCACAGCAAGCGTAGCTTAACCTGATCGATCGACACGTTTGGCAGTTATTGCTTAGCCACAAGTCCCTCCGGTTGGCTAGCAAAGTATCAAGTTAAATACCTTATCATCATCATTTCAGCCGAAAGACATCCACTGCTAGACATTTGCCTCCCCCAAAATAAGATTATGGCAACCTGGGTTGCCATAATCGCCACGCTTGGCAGGCGGGTTGGCGATGGCAGTATGGTGTTAAAATGCATAGAGAACGCTGCTCCCCATTCTCTAGTAAGTAAATAGTAAGTAAGTAGTTAAATACCTAGTCCATCATATTCATCTGATCTGAAACCTCATTTTCGACTAATACGGAAAGGAGAGTAGAAGTCTGCCAAACAACCTTAAGACGAACGCAAACCAATTCGTAGTGCGAAGCCTGACGTCTCAATCTATTTATTCCTTTTGGGGTTCTTAGAAACTAAGTTGTAGATTCAGCGTATAAGACTGTAAAATCTTTCAACAAAAAAACAATGAAACTATCCGCACACCGTCCACCGTACCACCGCTGCATATCCAGAATAGTCGGGTCCATATTGGCTCAACTAAAGTTCTTTACCCGAAATTGTTCTTCCTAACGATTTGTAATCCGAATGATCACTCTTCCTAAAATTTTTCATCCTAAACTTTTCATTCATACTATTTGTAGTGATACCGGCGATGTTCATAACACTCATGTTTCCGAAAATTGTAATTAATAATATCATTAATGTAAATATATTTAAACTCCTACTGTTTTTTATCATAACGCTTTTATCCCTAAAACTATAACTATACATGAGATAATTATGTCTAAAAAACCAACTGTTTAGAATGATTTAAGGTCGTTTCACAGATTTTTGTCTTAAATGAATGAAATTCAGGTCAGAATGTCGTCTTGGGGGCACTATAAAAAAATACTTATAAAAATTTCGCGACCAATTTCGAGGTAGCGCTCGCCGGCCGCTGCCGCGGCACCGCTCGCTTCGCTCGCTCGGCTCGCGCGTAGTTGGTCACAGTTCTAACCTAACCTAACCTATGGATATCTTTGCAGGTACACACCGCTATAAATAAAAATAAAAGACTTTGAATAATATTGTAAAAGATGGTTATGTTGAGAAAATATAGGAAAACAAATAAAAGTCTATTAGATGTTTATTGCTACTGACATTATGAAGTTAAATGCTTCGGAATTATGAACATTAGAGACAGAGTAGTTAGGAATTGTGATTGTTAGGATAAAAAATGTTAGGAAGAACATTTTCGGATTTCCAATTATCGGAGTTGAAAATTTAGGTGAACTTTGGCGCACCCAGAATAGTCCCGCGCCAAGGTAGCGTAGTCCCGTCTGCTAATGAGATTCTTTGGGTCGCGGTTTGCATTTCAGATCAGGCTGTTTCGACGTCGACTCTGTCTGCCTTGTTCTACTGAACTCATGCTCTAGTAATGTGGTACTACCGCTGCAGTTTGAGAGTTTAGTTTTGGCAGTTTTTTTAATGTGGAGATAGAAGTAAAACCAATGACGTATTATAAATAGACGAGTCATACACGAACATAAGTGCACTCAAAAACAGCGTAAGTTATGATTGTAGCTACATACTTGCATACAATCATACTGCGCGTGAAGAAAAGGAAAGGCTTATACCGATATCTGTTGTTAGAAAGAGATGAACATATATACACATACAACAATAGCTCTCCTCACGCATTCACCAGCTTAATCCCCAAGTCAAGCGCGCGTAAAGAAGTTTTACTTAAAAAAATAATGAATCGTCTTGCCTGGTTGACCTCTTGCTAAGTGAAAGCAATTCTTATTTTTATTAATTCTTTAGAGGTATCTTCGTGATTTTTTTCTATCGCATCAAATTAGTTATATTATTTTTGTAACACAGTATCAAAATAGCTTAGATCCTGAAGAACATCATATATTCTTCTGATTTTGTTTACTGCAGTGGATCATAAACTTTTAGGCATTATAAAACTTGCGTTTAGCTCCTGTAAGCCCCTTAAAACCGTGAAAGACAGTCTGTTTTGCGTATACTTTAGACAGGCTTATACAAAGTACACACAGTCTGCAAGCCATGTTACATTTACTTATACAGAAATAATATTATCTTATATAATGGAAAATGGATAGTTATCTGAAACTCCGAATAGCTTTACGAGGGTTCGTGAGTCCATCTAAAAAAGATCGCACAATACTCAATTCATCCCATGAATATGTCATTTAAAATATGATTTGTGTAAAAAAGGAATAAATTTAGCGTAGAAATGTAACAATATCGTCGTGGGTGTATGAGGGGCATACAAAAAATCCTTTTATTGAAACTAGCGGAGCCCGTTATCCATTATGTATTAGGTACTTGGGGGCTCATCTCCGTTGTCGTAAGGTATTATATTGGTCCACTTATTGTATGTCCTTTGCTGCACGTAGACTGCAGATGTTGATACACCATTGCTGCAATCATCGTGTTGATTTCGTGTTTAAGCGATTGCACCTATGAGTCTGTTTGGCGAAAACAAATTCTGTAGCTCATCTTTCATTAATTGATTTCAGGAAAGTATTTTTACGACAAATAACGGCCAATCTGTCAAAAGATCTTTAGTTTCTTAAAATATTTCAAGTTTTGTCATTTGATAATAAAACTAATAAATACAGAAAGCATCTCCCAGTTAAACTCACAAAAACACATCTTCCCTCCTTAAACATCATCATTACATAATATTTTTGCTCTTGTTTCATGCTTATTATTGTATATACATATATTTATGTAGATAAGTATATGCTTTATGTATGTATTTGTATTGTGTATTTAATCACTACCTGCAGTATTGTCTTTCCTTCTCCCTTTAATCTATCCAAAAGTTGTAAAAGATCCCTTTTAGCGATAAGGCCACCCATGTTGTCACCATATGTAATATTTCAACATTTATGTCTGTAATTTGTATGATGAGAGTATTCTATTCTCAATAAGTAAATCAACCGTCATAATATAGGTACCTAATCAATACAACAACTCCAGTAACGGCTGCCAATAACCAACATATCCTCGTCCGACAATTTCGCACCAAAATCCCGTATCGTCTCTCCCAATGGTCATACGCAGCAATAATGCGAACATATCTGCAACATTCAGTTTTTGCCTCTACCTTGTCTCTTGGGGGCCACTGTCTATGACATATGCGAAGGACTGCCTCTAAAATGGGCCCCCTGAATATATTTGCTCATCCGATATGAGAAGTCGCCTTTTGTCACCATATGTGTGACACGGAAGGTTTTACGCATATCATATTTGGTCACCATTTTTTTTTGTAACTATAGCGATGGAATTTATTGGAATATTTTATGCATTTTTTTCGGTATTTCGTTTTGTTTTTCGATTCTATTTTACGAATTGGACTGACACGTTTTATTAATTTATAAGCACTCCGAAATACCAATTACGATGCTTTTGCTTTATTTGATAAAATCAAGTTGTCTTTTGAAAAAAAACTGTGTTTTGCTGATCTTAAAATTAAAAAGTATTTTGTTAATTAAATTAAAATAGATTTTCAAATGCATAAATAAACTCACGCCTTATTCCTATAGGGGTAGGCAGAAACTACTTGCCTCGTTTACGTTCATACATCTGGGGGTCTACTCTGAACCTAAAGGCTTCTACATATCGGGGCGACTTGTCGCGCGACGCGACGCGACAACAAGGCACCGCTCGTCCCGCGACACGCGGGGCCTTTGTGCCGTGTCGCGTCGCGCGACAAGTCGCGCTGGTATGTAGAAGCCTTTAATCCAAAGTATCGGCCGAATGTTCGGCCGTAGCTTGATGACGGCTAACTATGACTACGGCGAAAAAAAAAATCGACAGTCAAAGAGATAAGCCAAAGTCAAAAATGTGACTTTATTTCGGTTATGGATTCAAAGTCAAAAAAGGAAACTATGGAAGTTATAAAACGGCCGAACATTCGGCCGATAGTTCCGATTAACGCTTCGGAATAGACCCCTTGGTCTTATACGCACTCCGGTTGCGAGTACTTCGTACGTGAACTTTTCCAATACGTATCAAAAGACTTTTTCGACCAAAACATGATAAGTACTTTGATATTTTAAGTTCTACCAACTTGAAATGTCAAGTAATAACCAAATATGTTCACCAAATAATGAGATGAAATAAGAAATTAAGATTTAATTGGATTCAAACTAACAAAGCCCTCTCTAAATAAACTATCTAAAACTTTCCGTGGTCGTAGTGATGTCGGATTATTAACAAACCCGATAGTTGGTTAGCGTCCGAAAAAGGTGGCATTTTACAAAGCACGTAGCCCTTTCATAATCAGATGTTATTATTGAGAACTTGATTGATTTATTCTGGTTTCTCTAATGAGGCGTTGGTAATCAATTGATTGATGTTTTCATTACAGAATTGGTCAGTGTTGTGACTACTACTAGGTACATTGTAAGTTTAAGAAGATATCAATTTGCGATTTATTTATTTATTTAATGCACAATGTACACAACCATAGTTACTCGCTAGGCTTAAACTAGTGCGTACATGACCCTTTTAGGGCGCAGCAAGATATCTTAAAACTAGTAGATAATATCACGTAGATTACGAGGTTTTACAATTAAAATATATATTATACATAAAATATTATTGTATATTATAATTAGCACACAGATTGGAAATCTATTTTAACATTTTATCTTCCATAGACTCTTGGATACTGTAGTAGCATTTTTTTAAGAGCAATGCCTTTAATCTAGCTTTAAATACACATGTTGTTTTCGTGGACCGTATATTTTCAGGTAACTTATTGTATATTTGCATGCTTCGGTATTTTGGGCTGTTTTTGTACATTTGTAGTCTAGGTGCTAGTAGAATTAACTTATTGATTGCTTTTTAGAAACGCAAAATACCTTCAAATTCAGAGTTTTTTATTATCTAATACAATAGTGTAGTTATAGGTATAATAGCTTAGAAATATTAGAATTACATGAACAACCAAGACTAATTTTACAAAATGCGGCCCGTGTGAATTCACTCAGAGTAGGTACAATTAAAGGAGTCAATCTGTTGTGACACCATATTGAGTGCATGGAGGGCGCGCGTGGCGGCCCTCCAGTAAAAGATAAGATGATTATACGAGTAGTATTTCACATAGCATGGCATCTAAAGGCACTCACGAAAAGTCCAAACAGGTGCACGGCACAATTTTTCACTTTCCGTGAAGACGGTAACCTTAACCATACCACATTACATTGGATTTTAATGAATAGAATATAATGACAATTTTGGTTTTATTTTTTTATACGATTCTGACATTCTTAGATATTATTTGTGAATTTTTAACCCAGACACAAAAAGGAGGGAGTGTTTTTTTTTATGTGTTCTCAAGAACATATACATATTTAAAATTTAATTAAATCACAATTCAATTTTGGGTTTTTATCTGTTTAAAATAGTTTATAATTTAAATGTATGAGTGTAAAACTATGGACTAGAATTACGTCTGAAATAAATAAATTATATTTATGTTATCTAAAAGGTTTTAAATGAAATTTTTTATTATAAATTTAAATTAGACGACTCGCCTTTATGCTCTTAATATTGAATGGAATTTCATTTCTATGACACTGACCTGCACTACGGCTGCAAGACAGGCCGTGGTGTCCGAGGCTGTTTGTTCTTGAGATAAAGTGATCCCAACTACGGATCCCTTCATTGTGCGTGGTCTGACACGCACTTGGCCGGTTTTTTTTAAGCAAGTGATAATTATACAATCCTAACTAATATTATAAATACGAAAGTAAGTTTGTTTGTTTGTTTGTTTGTTTGTTTGTTACCTTTTCACGCCTAAACCACTGAACTGATCATCCTGAAATTTTGCACACAAAACAAAAATAACGTTCTTATGATAATAGATGGCGCCACGTGTCCTTCGAATTATGATTGAATTAGCAGCAGAGTACAACCCGAATTGATTGTCAAATTCTAAATTAACGCGAGCGATGCCGCGGGCAAACGCTAGTACGCACATAAATCCGGAAAGTCAGAGGTGCCTTGGTTTCGAACTCGAGACCTATGATTTGGCAGTCCGACGGTCACACTACTAGGGTATCACTACTAACTAGTAGACACAAAATATTACACTACACACTATTTCACTATTGACTCACTTCAAGCTCATTTCACTCAAGTTTTACGAATAGAACTGCTGGTTGGTGAGTGAAAAAGCACACAAAAAATTACTGACCATTTCAACAACATATCCCGGCCCGGGACGATAACCGACTTTTAATGATTTTATACTGAAGATCACGTCTAAACGAGTAGTGTTAATGATTTGAAAAAAATATATGTTAAATTAGACCATTTTCTCAATAACTTAATTTGTAAATATTTTAGATTATGTTTATATTACATAGTGAAATTAATTTGTAAAGTTATGTCTAACGCGGATAAAAAACTGAGAATGGCGCAAAATCTACCAAACGTATTTTTCTGAAACCTACAAGAATTTAAAGATAATTTAATCAATAATCTTTTAGTATAGGTACGCGTTTTATTATAATACCTTTTGTTTTGTGTATAATAAATTAATAATGCGTCAAATTGGGGACTGCGCTCCTTGATGGGCGAGTACTATTACTGGCGAAACGTACGACGCGTTGCGTGGGCTCAGTACAGAACACGCAAGCTAACCACTCAAGGTCACTGGCTTATATCTGTGTCTTAAGTGATCAATTCTACCATAAAACATTTTATTAATCAAACATATTAATTATTTCACATGTTAGTATGCTTTCACGGTCCGATGGTTATAATTATAACCAAATATAACTCACTTCAGTTAGGCCCGAACTGTAAAATTAAATCACGCCTCAAAGAGATCGTGCTTCGAATAAGTCTATTGGTAACCAGATTAAGTTGCAAATGTGTGTAAATGATAATTGAATATCACCCCCCCCTCCCTATCCCTGAAGAATGTTGATGAAGATAATATGTGATGTGTGTTATTTTATATATATTTTTTTACATATGAATGTGAGAAAGAAGAAAGAAGGAAAAAGTATTTATTGGGACTCGCACAGGAGATCACAAATTAACATAAAACACACTCAAAGAAACATAAAAAAAAATCATAAAAACAAAGTAAAATCAAAATAAAATCATACAAGTCCTGTACGAGGCCAAAATGTTCCTATCTCAGCAGCGGCCCGCTGTGATGTCACGGATAGATACAGAAATAAATAAAATAAAATAAAAAATAGATGATGGAAATAAAAATAAAATTATTATTTAATAAAATTATTGTAAATTATTGTGAGACCGTTGTAGGCTTAATAGACTGTAGATTTGTACTGGTACTTGTTGACGGGCCTACATTGTCCTCCCATATCTGTTAACACTAACATTTAATTTTAAACATATATAATGTTTTACCCTATGTTCACAAAACGAATAAATAAATAAAACAAATAAATAAACACTGTAAAGGCTCGTGCAGACTGGCGCGATATCGCGGGCGCGACGCGCCTCTTGTGGCACAATTACTTTGTACACTACCTGTCGCGCTCGCGATATCGCACCAGTCTGTACGAGCCTTAATTTGGAAACATTTTAAAAGCCAATTATTTTAAAAAGAGTAATCGTGGAGTTTCTTGCCGGCTCTTCTCCATAGCAAACGAGCAATTGCAACCGTGCACCTAGCTTCTGACGTTTCATAAGAGCCCTTGTGGTGGGGAGGTTTATGTGAATTAAATATTTTGATTTTGATGTTGTGGGCTGTAAAGAGAAAGAACAGCTACGTTATTCCATTAAGTTATGGATAAATTGGGGTGAAAGAAAATTAAATGGAACACAAATCAGTAAAAAAATCACAGGGAAGCAATACCACAAAAAGAAGGACGCCTCAGCTCAGCGGGGGTTCCACCCCCTAGCCCTCTACACAAGGCTGTCAATGATTATGATAAAATAAACAATCGCAATGAATCGCAGAACAAATTTAATTTGGAGCACCAAAAATCACCGTGAATATCCTAACTTAATATTATAAATGCGAAATTGAGTTTGTTTGCTTGTATGTTACGCTTTCTCGTTAAAACGGCTAAACGGATTTGGATGAAATTTGGTACATGAGTAGACCATGACCTGGGCTAGGACCTAAGATACTTTTTATCCCAATATTCTCACGGTATCAACACTTATGCGGGTAAAACCGACGGGTTCCGCTAGTAAATTAATAAGGTGGAAATAGTCGTGATATGGAAAACCAATAAACAATCAGCACATCAGTCTTACAAGACAATATACCGTTAAACAAATCAAAGAACGACAAGTACCTACCTACCGAACTAGGTTAATTAAATATAACAAACATTGCTTTATCAGAAAAGACAGATTACTCATCATCATTCATCATTATTTCAGCGGAAAGACGTCCACTGCTGGACATACGCCTCCCCCAACGTTTGGGGGTTTGCCATAACCGCCACGCTTGGCAGGAGGGTTGGCGATCGCAGTATGGTGTTAAAATGCATAGAGAACGCTGTTGCCCATTCTCTAGTAAGTCCCTTAGTCGCCTTTTACGACACCCACGGGAAGACATAGGGTGGTGCTATTCTTTACGTCCGGCACCACACGGTCATTGCAGATAAACCCAGGATATCAATAATCCCGAAATAAACAATATATCGAACAACGAATCAAAGTACTAGGCTTGCATGACAGTGAAGACATCGATCACTGTAGGAATAGGAGGAGATGGAAATACAATACCTACACCACCAATAAACTCGGCTAGACCATGCAGTGTCTGCACGGGTGATAGTCTTGCAAAACGAACATTCTGTAGTCCTGAAATCGATAACAATTTCAATAATATATCGAACAACGAATCAAAGTACTAGGCTTGCATGACAGCGAAGACATCGATCACTGTAGGAATAGGAGGAGATGGAAATACAATACCTACACCACCAATAAACTCGGCTAGACCATGCAGTGTCTGCACGGGTGATAGTCTTGCAAAACGAACATTCTGTAGTCCTGAAATCGATAACAATTTCAATAATATATCGAACAACGAATCAAAGTACTAGGCAATTTTTTTTTTTGTGTCTCCACCACGTCCTCCGGTCGATCCACACAGTGGTAACACCCGGGCGGTTCCTCCCGCTTTATCCTGAACAGAAACCTCCCGAAACAACCGTGTCCGGTGAGGACCTGCGTCAGGCGGAAGGTGAGGACGCCGTGGCGCCTCTAGCTACTCCTCAAAGAGGGGACTTATCACCACAATTGTGGCGTGCCCAGCGCAACAATCGCACTCTCCATGTCGCCATGAGAGTACTAAGCAAGCCTGAGAGCTAAGACATCGATCACTGTAGGAAGGAATAAGTGATGGAAATACAATACTTACACCAGCAATAAACCCGGCTAGATCATTAAGTGTGTGCACGGACGATAATAGTCTTGAAAAACGAACATTCTGTAGTCCTGAAATCGATAACAATTTCAATAATATATCGAACAACGAATCAAAGTACTAGGCAAGCATGAGAGCGAAGACATCGATCACTGTAGGAACTAACTGCGCGCGGACAGGGTGACCACGCGTCTCGTCCGCGATCTATCTTCATCTGAGCACTGAGTTGTGTGGCGCTGTGTCCATTGTCTCATCCTCCCACGCGTTCTTTCTTTACGATTAACGAATTTGCAAGAGGAAGATTATAATTTCATACCTCAAGGTTAAGATCAAAGAGGTTTCAGGAATCCGCTTGGTAACAGAATTTTCAACACATTTGCTCAAAAAATGCATTTACGAAGCCTGTATACATTGTTCGAAAGTTAAAAATTACGCACCATACAACGGAACGGGCGGTAAAATAGGTACTCTCACCTAAGTACATGTTTTACCGCCCCCTTCGTTTTAAAGCGCCGTGCGTCCGTAAAGGATTCCGTACAGGCTTCGTAAAGGCATTTTTTGAGCAAATGTGTTGAAAATAACTGTTTCAGCCTTCTTTATTTCTCTTATCTCGCGCATCTCGCGAGGTCTCCCCGTTTTCGACAACAACTCCTGCCGTGCGCGTTGAAAAGTTTAGCTAGACACAGCAAGATTTGATATCAAGGCGAAAATCCAGGGAGTCTTTTAAGTATCATACTAACTAGCAAAAATATGTCGTGTTTACACGCAAACTGCAAACACACTGTGATGTCATTACACTATGGAACTGGTTACTGGCTACTGCCAGCCTGCTTTATTCCACTGCTGGCAAAAGGTAATGACCAGCTATTTCGATCCATGATTAACAATCGGCAATGATATTTAGGGCATTATGAAGCTATAATAGCTAGCTATATAAGCTAGCATTATGAGGCGTGCGTGTATAACTAGATGTATGAACGTAAGCGAAGCAAAAAGGCATGTTTGCTAGCTTTCAAGTTATTATGCGAAAAAGAACAGCATCCCTGATGCGAAGGATTCCGGGGAGTACCAACAGCATTTTAATAGTTATTTATGATATTAGGGCGGTAGTCGAGGGCTTACCATAGTCACGAGTTTGTAAATACCAATTTCCGCGCGTGTGTCATACAACGTTTTTCAACACATTTGCGAGAAAACAATACAATAGGTAATAAAATAAGCCATCAAAACATTTTAAGAGAATCATTGAGTATTTCTTCGAGTCTTCCAAAATTATTGTAAATCATTAAATAGCACTCACGATTTTGGCGGCTCATTCAAGATATCAGGTGCAGTAGATTCCATATTAATATCGGATTCCTCGCTTGAACAAATATTATTATTTTGTAAATATCAGTCGGAAAGTCGCAACAATCTTTGACATTTCCAATAAGAAAATGGCGCCAATTTGCAAATGTCTCCACGTGCACATGATAAAAATTAGTACTACATCTTTCGTCTCATTTTCTCTTTATTAATAAAGTGAGATAAACGTATTGAGCTAAAGCGCTTCCAAGGAGGTTCGATCACTCAGCTTATTTATCCTCGTAATTTGAAACTCCTTGGTGGAATACTTTTATAATTTTTATGGTAATTAAAAAAAAAACCGCAAAGGATACGCACGGCGCTATACAACGAAGAGGGCGGTAAAATATGTACTTAGGTGAGAGTACCTATTTTACCGCCCGTTCCGTTGTATGGTGCGTAATTTTTAACTTTCGAACAATGTATACAGGTGTCGTAAATGCATTTTTTTAGCAAATGTGTTGAAAAGGTAATTGTTAATAAGCCTGATTGCCCGTTCCCGGGGCACTGGACCCGTATGCACAGCTGCAGGTCTGGTGCAGCATGGAACGGACATAGTTATAGGTATTTGAATTAGTTTTATTTTTGTTTTAAGGAGAAATGTTACTAACATAGTTTTATACGTGTTACTAACAACAATATGAATCATTTGTGTTCAAATTAGAAAAAAAAACCGGTCAAGAGCGAGTCGGACTCGCGCACCGAGGGTTCCGTACGTATATATGATGTTGATGATTTCCGAAAAACTTAGAGACATCGTTTTATTTTTCCAGTAATCTTTTCATACCCTTCTATCACATAGAATAATTTCAGATTTTTACCTCTGCAAACTACGGATATAAAGGGGGGGGGGGGGGAGGGGTGGTATATATTTTTTTTAAAATTTCATCAAAACTCGGAAACTATGCTACCAAACAAAAAGAAAAAATGTTTGAGAATGTGCAAACAGCGTTCTTTCATATGATACTCCACATGCCATAGTAGCCCCACTTCAAAATTGTAAGACTCCCTTTCAGTCCTTTTTGCAAAAAAGATATATTTTTATTAATTTCTTTCTTGTTTGCAAAATAGTTGGGCAAATGTCATCTAAAACTATTCTAAATTTCAAGTAGATAAGATAGCATTGGTAGTTCTTGAGATATCCAGGTATGACAGACAGACAGACAGACAGACTTAGTCTCACCATAAGGGTTCCTTTTTACCATTTTGGTACGGAACCCTAAAAAGGAGTATTTATAAAGAGCGTAGCAGGTAGCGTTCTATAATTTCTGCCTACCCCATGGGAAGAAGGCGTGATTTTATGTATGTATGTATTAAGCTATAATAATCTTTCACTTAATGCGAACAAAACAAAATGTCTTAAGTTCTCATTACCAAGTGTACCCCAAGTGGGTCTAAATTTAAAACTTGATGGCAAGAAACTAGATGCTATTACGGAAACTGTATTTCTAGGAATTACTCTAGATTCCAAATTGCAATGGGTTGCCCACGTTAGAGCTGTTTCAGGTAGATTAAGTTCAGCTGCATACGCAGTAAGAAAAATAAGGCAGTTGACGGATATAACCACAGCTAGGTTAGTATACTTTACTTATTTCTACAGTATTATGTCTTATGGTGTTTTGCTGTGGGGATCGGCAGCCGACGTAGATTCAATTTTCATTCTACAAAAGAAGGCAATCCGCGCCGTCTAAAGAATGGGTCCTCGTGAGTCCCTTAGAAACAAATTCAAAGAAATTGATGTACTAACTCTGCCTTCTCTTTATATCTTAGAAAGTATTTTATATGTTCGCAAAAACTTAGGCCTTTTTAAAATAGGAAGCGATTTTCATAATATAAATACACGTAGTAAACATGAAATTGTGATACCCAAATATAGATTAACTAAAACAAGCAAGTAATTTCTTATAAACAGTATCCGCTTTTATAACAAGTTGCCAAAGTCTGTTACAGAACTTAGCGATGGATAATTCAAAACCCACATCAAACGTGTCCTTATCAAAAAAGCATATTACTCGTATAAGATTAAAGACTACGTTGAAGACAAGGGAGTTTGGCATTAATTCCTTATGCACATGTGGCTTCCCTGGTACCTCATTAACGGCAAAAATATGTAAATGTCTATTAACTGCTCCCATGTTGCGATATTCATGTTATTTTTTTTTTTTACATACTTCTTTGACATAATCGATGTTTTGTTTATTTTAAATTTTATCTTTACAAACTTCACTGAAATAATGTTTTTCTTATTTGACATTAAAAGACCTACAATTTTAATTTCAACAAGGTTCTAACTTATATTATTTTAATCATATTATATATTGTTTTTTTTGATTATGTGAGGACGTTGTAGGCTTAATAGACTGTAGACCATCTCATACTTTTTAACACTGTAATTTGATAAGATAGATAAGATAAGATAATTTTTTATTTGTTCAAAACATGAGTATACACACATAGCATGCAAGATGTTAAATACAATTATAAATTCAGTCATGTTTTGCCTGGACGGCGTACAAATATGAGATGTCGAAGTTACACAGCATCAATTATTTTTATAATCGTTAATTAAATTGCAGATATACCCATTAAACAATCCAATTTAGAGCATATTAAAAGCTAAATAAATAAGTTTATAATAATTATACAATCATGTCAATATACAAATACATCTAATGGAATACATACACATGTCATAGCAACTGTTAATAAATTGAATGTCAATATGCAAGTCAAATTAATTTGTCGGTTAAGAATTCGTCAGTGCTGTAATAGATTTTCTCTAACAAAAGGTTTTTTAATCTATTTTTTAATTTTACAATAGGTAATTCCCTCCAAGGTTTTGGCAACTTATTATAGAGAATTGGCGCCATACAGAATACACTTTTACGCATTAGAGCTTTTCTGGATCTCGGAATACATAGCTTACTATTGTCGCGTCTATTTCTAACTACTTTATATGACTCTAAGGGGAATAGGTGTGGATTCGATTTGACGAACATGACGATCTCTAAAATGTACATTGACGGAAGGGTTAATATTTTATAGGTTTTAAATAACGGCTTGCAACTTTCTGTAACATGGAGGCCAGACATAGCCCTCAGGCACCTCTTCTGTGTTTTAAATATCACATCTTTATTTGTTGAGTTTCCCCAAAAAATTAGTCCATATCTCAAGTTAGAGGACACCAAGCCGTGATAAGCAGTTAGCAGTGCATCAACATTTAAGATAGGGGCCAATTTATATAGGGCATATGTGGCATTACTAATTTTTTTGCTTAATTCTTCCGTATGAGCTTTCCAATCTAATTTGCTGTCAATAGTTACACCAAGAAATTTGGTTGTGTTTACCTTATCTATTTTGTTATTACAATAATGGATATTTACGTTTGGTATGGATGATCTTTGATCAAAATGCAGAATATTAGTTTTCTCAAGGTTTATCTTAAGATTATTGTTTTCCAGCCACTGTACCATTGATTCTAAGGAATTGTTAATATCAGATTCGTATGTGTCTCTGTTTTTAAAAGCAACTGTAATAGTACTGTCGTCGGCAAAAAGTGTCATCGGGTGGTCGATGCTTTTGGGTAGGTCATTAATGTACAGTATAAAAAACAGCGGGCCAACGACAGTTCCTTGCGGAACGCCAAATTTAACTATACGTTCTTTGGACTTATACACAAATTCCTTTTTATTACTTTTATTTACTGCTGAGATTTCTGTAAATTGAGTTCTATTGCTTAAATAAGATCTAATGAGGTTTGAGACATTACCTCTAATGCCATATGCTTCTAATTTTTCAATAAGTATGTCGTGCCGGACATAGTCGAAAGCCTGTGTCATGTCACAGAAAATCGCACATACAGGTATATTTAAATCTACTTTTTGCATGACATAATGTAAAAAATCGTATATTGCCAAGTTTATTGTTTTACCAGTTCTAAACCCTTTCTGTTCATTAGTGAGTATGTTTTCTCTTTCAAGGTACGTATTCAACTGTTTACATAAATACTTCTCAAATATTTTGGAGATTATGCTAATAAGAGATATTGGCCTATAGAATTGCATTAGCTCTTTATTTTCCTTTTTAAATAACGGCTTTATGACAGATACTTTTAAAGCATCGGGAAAAACACCTGTCTCGATGCACAGGTTAATTATATAGCTTAGATGCGGTGCTATTTCTCCCGCTACAGATTTTACAACTTTTGTTGATAGGCCATCATGGCCTACACTATTTGTATTTTTCAATTGATTTATAATTTTAAATACTTCGATTGGCAGACAAGGGGCGAGAAAAAAAGAATCTCTTCTTTTTGGTATCAGTGATGCAGCATTTTTACCAGACCCTGCTATAGGGTTAATTTTGTCAATGAAGTAATTATTAAATGCATCTGAAATAGCCTTTGGATCTGTAATGACGTCATTTTTTACACAAATTTTATCAATACAGTTTTTTGGAATGTTGAATTTCGAGTCATTTATAATTTTCCAAGTAGCTTTTGATTTGTTATCTGACGTCTTTATTGCATAGTTATTCTGTGCCTTTTGAGTAAGTTTTACAATTTTTTTAAATATTTTTAAATAGCAAGTTAGTTTTCTTTTATTAATCGAATTTGGTTTTAGTCTATATTGCCATAATAATTGCCTTTTCTTTTTACTACATAGTTTTACACCACGTGAAACCCATTTTGGTTTTTTCATCGCGCTGATTCTAACATTAATTTCTGGAAAGCACAGTTTGTAGAATAACGAAAACATGTCAAAAAAGGAATTGTACGCTACATTAGGGTCATCGGTTTTGTAAATATCAGAAAAAGATAGTTTATCTAAGCAATTTTTAAATATTGTCATATTTTCGTTACAGTAGTCGCGTCTTGTAACCTGCCAATATTTAATATTACATTTCTTTTGCACTGGAAATGACATTAGTTGTGCCGTATGGTCCGATAGAGCAAGTTCTAGGACTTCAACCTTGCCTGCTTTGCGAAAGTTATGAGCAATATTATCAATACAAGTTTTACTCTTTAAGCGTGTAGGTTGATTTAAGGCTAACTTTAAATTGTAATTCAGTAATATGCATTCAAATTCCATTGTCTGTACGCTCTTTTTTAAGATGTCAATATTGAAATCCCCTGCTATGACAATATTATGATGGCATTTCTTCGTTAACTCTTGCAGGAGGAATTGTAATTTGTCCATACATACGTTGAAGTTTGTTAACTTGGGAACCCTGTACACACATGCCAGGACAATGTTATAACTAGGTAACTCTATCGCGCAGCATTCAAATACTCCAGGTTCTGACATGTTGGCTATCCTCTTTAATTCGATGAAGTGATGTCCGTTCTTTACCAGGATGCATGCACCACCTCTCTTGCTTTCTTTTCTGCAATACGAAGCCGCTAGTTGATAATTTGGTATGGTTAAATATGATTCGTATCCTGCCATAATAAAGTGTTCAGTTACGCACAATATATCTACACTAACACCCTTTTCCGATAATAGCTCATCTAGGCATATTGTGACATTGTCGGATTTATTTAGTAGTCCGGCAATATTCTGATGCAAAACACAGACATTTTTAGTCACGAAAAAAGTCTGTTATTTTCTCCTGGTTCCCTGCCATGTCATCTTGATTAACAGATTGTCGAGTCCGGTTATTTTCATTATTTAGTGTCGTATTATTTGATTCTTTTGGGTCTGCGTAGAAACGTTTGATATCGAGTACGAGGTCGTTTAGGTCGTGAATAATTGTTCTCATGCCAGCGTTATTAAGCTTTCCGCTACGTCTATTGAACATTTTACAGTCATAGGATAGGTTCAAGTTTGAGTCGAGAAAGTAAGCGTGTTCATGGGTGAAAATGTCATGGCACAGTAGGCTATTGAAATATTCCACCTTCCCATTAAAAATGTTCGTATAGCTGCCACATTTATATGTCGGTGCGCAGATAATAATATTTGTGTGTTGAATTTTATTTATCGATGCTCTTATATTAAATAACAAATTAGGGTAGTCATTTGAGTTGACGTCTTCTTCTCCTATTAATACAATACAGAAGTCGTTCATAGTAAATGACTTCACTTTGGCTTCTATATTGAGCAATATTTGGTCCATCGTACGGTGTGGCATTATGTAGTGACATATTTCTGACTGGAGTTGCAGTGTTGTATTAGATATTGAAAGTATTTTGTTGTCTTTGTTATTGCTAAGAATGCATATCTTACTGGTTGTCGGAGTAAGTTGCTCAGATCTTGGTTCTCGTGTGCAAGCTGCATATTTTATTGGTATATTATCAGTCTGTGTTTCTTTATTTATACATCTTGTAGGTTTTGAGCATTTAATTCCTTGCTTTTTTGGTGTGGTGGAAGCTTTTAATGGACTAGCAGCTATTTGTTTGTACAATGAGTTTTTCCGAACTAGGTTTTCATTTTCCTTTTTAAGCTTTCCAATGTCTAGGCTTAATGAGTCAATTTCTTTATTTGCGCTACTAAGTTTACTGGTGAGGTCTACGATTATTTTCTTTAACTGGGTTATTAAATCAATATCATCATCATCTGATATATCTGGCATACTACATACAGTGCCATCTAGTGTGTGATTGACAAACGTTTCATCCAAGTTATCGGAGTTCGAGTGCGCTCGTGCGCGTCGGACAGTGATGTTATTGATTTCGTCCATGGTTGTGTATGTAGTACCGATATTGATCGCTAGATGTCTATTACACAGTATCACTTGTTTTGAAACTAGATGTCACTTCGCTCAATATTTATGAGTCATTATGTAGACTACAAATTCAAAATGTTGAAAATTAACGATCTTTATTCGCTCTTCGTGAGATTAATGAGTTTTCAATAGAAATAAGTTAATGTACCTGTTGTCTTTGGTGTTGTTACGTCGTAAAATCCGTTTGATCGCTTTTTTTTACTCCTTTGGCACTGATTTATTTGTTTTGTAAACACTGGACGTATGTTGTTTGTTTTGTCACATAACACTTAAGTTTTGCAAAGATAACGTTATTTAGGGTCAATAGTCACTTTCTGGATCCACTTATACTAATAATTACTTAATTGATGCACTATTACTATTTTATTACATTTATCGAATACGGAGTCGAAGTTAACTGTGCGCCACTAGCGCCCTCTCCTTGAAAACATAAAAGAGTAACCATGGAGTTTCTTGCCGGCTCTTCTCCATAGGAAACGACCAATCTGAACCGTGCACCTAGCTTCTGACGTTTCATAAGTGCCCATGTAGGCTTATGTGAAATAAAAATATTTTTGATTTCGATTTTTGATTTTGATCTAGTAAAATATCGACTTGCCTCAATCCTATTCCTAATCTTAAATTAAATCACCGTGGTCGTTCGATTTTGTCTCCAACCCCGTGCCGTGAGACAATGGACTCCCTCCTCAGATTGACTGATAGTCGCATGTAATGGGGGCATTGAGTGATCACGCTCCAATCTGACAAGTTAGTTCTACTCTTTCGGGTCTGATCGATGGACGAAACACATCGTTCAGTTGAGAAGATGGATACGTTATTGATTGACTTTTTTGAGTTACACAGATTGAGATAAATTGGCTGATTGAATATTGTTTTTGGTAGTATTTTTGAAGACGTGAAAGAAGCAAAATGAAAATGAAAATTGCCTTATCATCAGCATAACAGGATGGAAGAACCACATTTTGAATATATGCTTTATACTTCTGCCCTTCCCTGTGGGTAATACAGGCGTGATGTTAGGTTATGCATACTTTTGAGTCTTTCTCGAATAAGAAATTCAAATTTAACAGTTTTCTTTTTCCATTTTCACAAAGCAGTGAAGAAAAATTCAATAAAAGTACTTACATAGCAAAGCATGGGCATAGATTATTTCTAAAATGTTTTGTCACTTAAGGGGACGATAACCGAGTTTTAATGCTTTTATCTGAAGATCACGTGTGAACGAGTAGTGTTACTGATTTGAAAAAAATATATGTTAAATTAGACCATTTTCTCAATAACTTAATATGTGAATATTTTAGATTATGTTTATGTTACATAGCGAAATTAATTTGTAAAGTTATGTCTAACGCGGATAAAAAACTGAGAATGGCGCAAAATCTAATCTAAAGTGTATTTTTCTGAAACCTTCACCAATTTAAAGATAATTTAATTACTTATTGATCTTTTAGTATACGCGTTTTATTAAAATACCTTTTGTTTTGTGTATAATAAATTAATAATGCGTCAAATTGGGGACAGCGCTCCTTGATGGGTGAGTCCTATTACTGGCTGAACATACGACGCGTTGCGTGAGCTCAGTACAGAACAGGCAAGCTAACCACTCAAGATCACTGGAATGTATCTGCCGTCTTAAACAACAGTTAGAGTTTAAGCTCATTCTTGATCTTATGATAAGATGATAAGAGCAGATATTTCTTAAGGTGGATCCGCCACCGCAGACCGCAAAATTCAAATATTCTTACGTTTTTTGCAATTTGCAGGTCAGTGTCAGGTTGTATCTTGATCAAAATATGATTCGCGACTATAACAGATATTTATTTTCAGAATTATAATCATTAGAATACATCTCTCTCACTTAAATTAGTTCCATTGAATGCATGAAATCATGGCATTGGGGACAACATCTAACTTAGAGAGATGTAATAATGATTCTAATGACACTTAATTTGATCAAGATACAATCTGACACTGACCTGGAAATTTCAAAAACCTAAGAAAATTTGAATTTCGTATTTCGTTTTTTTTTTTTTTCGAATATTTTCTATTCGATATTTTTCAATTCCAATTTCGATCCACTATACAATTGTTCCATCAAAACTTTACACTCGCGTTTAGTAAACATGAACCTAGTGAATAGAATTATCTAACGCAGATATCAACGCACGTAGGTAGGTATTAGGCTATGTTGGGGTGAAATATGCAATATCGTCAGCTCATACCACATCGTAATTAAAATGCAGAATTATCACACACGCAAAATACATAACATACAAAAACCCACGCTTTCTTCTCATGGGGGTAGACAGAAACTATATATTATATGTATAACGGCACCTGTTACGCTCGTTACATAGCCCCTGGCTGGAGGCTTTAAGCTCAACCTTAAGGCAGCCACAGGAATGCCACACAATTGTGGCGATAAGTCCCCTCTTTGAGGAGTGGCTAGAGAGGCGCCACGGCGTCCTCACCTTCCGCCTGACGCAGGTCCTCACCGGACATGGTTGTTTCGGGAGGTTCCTGTTTAGGATAAAGCGGGAGGAAACGCCCGGGTGTCACCACTGTGTGGATCGCCCGGAGGACACGGTGGAGCATACGGTGGAGGTCTGCCCGGCTTGGGTGGAGCACCGCCGTGTCCTCACGGAGGCGATCGGCGGCGGCGATCTCTCGCGTCCGGCCCTGGTTCGGGCCACGGTTCGGAGCGAGAGTGCATGGGAGGCCGTCACCTCATTCTGCGAAGCAGTAATGCTTGCGAAGGAGGAGGCGGAACGCGTGAGGGAGAGGCAAGGTTCGCGCCCTCGCGCCCCTAGTCGCCGCAGGAGACGCCCCGGGCGTCGGGAGTCGCAAGCCGATTTCCGGCCACCGTAGGCGCGGGCTTGCGGACGGTGAGCGATGGGTAGTTCACCGTCCGATAAGGACCAGGCCCGGGTCGATTGGTTGTATTCCACGCGCGCCTCAAAGAGTTGTCAGCAGCAACTGACGGGGTCCGTTAGGGCCAATGCCTGCCAGGGTTGCGAGTTTGTCCGAAAGGGATATCGTGACCCTGGCACACAGGCAAATGAAGGAATACGGGTGGGTTTTAGTCAGTAAAAGTCTGACACGCCCTCCCGCTCCGCCCAGAGCGGGAGAAGTTATTTGATAATTTCCCACCCAAAAAACAAAAAAAAAACCACAGGAATGTCCAGTTAAGACGCAGATATATGCCAGTGACCTTGAGTGGTTAACTGTGTGTTCTGTACTGAGCTCACGCAACGCGTCATACGTTCAGCCAGTAATAGGACTCGCCCATAAAGAAGCGCTGTCCCCAATTTGACGCATTATTAATTTATTATGCATATAATGTGATAATTTATAATTATCCTTGAATAGTATGGTGAACAGTAAAACTATAACCAAAATTGAGTTGCTCTGAAAAGAGGAGGTTTTATTTTATTACATAGACTAGTTTTAACACTTTTACAAAACATTGTTTAACATTAATTATTCACTAGTCTTACCTGAAAAGAGAAACAACATTTAAAGCTATTGTTTCACCAGTTCTTATTATTCACTATTAATACTCTAATTACAATTCTCACTTTTAACCTAACATAACCTCTACACTCTCCACGTTGTATCAGTCATTCAATATGACAGCTCGCTCCATAGAATCAAACAATTTCACAGATAAATTTTACATCAAAGTTATTACGCGGCAAATACAAACTATACAAACTAAATGAAGTGTCACGCACTTTGTTTTCATACACAAAACAAAAGGTATTTTAATTTAATAAAACGCATATACTAAAAGATCATTAATTACATTATCTTTAAAGGCTTCTACATACCGGCGCGACTTGTCGCGCGATGCGACGCGGCACAAAGGCTCCGCGTGTCGCGGGACGAGTGGTGCCTTTGTGTCGCGTTGCGTTAGGTTAAGGTTTCAGAATAATACGCTTGGTAGACTTTGCGCCATTCTCAGTTTTTTATCCGCGTTAGACATAACTTTACAAATTAATTTGACTATGTAATATAAACATAATCTAAAATATTCACATATTAAATTATTGAGAAACTGCTCTAATTTAACATATATTTTTTTCAAATCATTAACACTACTCGTTTAGACGTGATCTTCAGTATAAAATCATTAAAAGTCGGTTACTCCGTTACTTTACCTTCTGACGCTCAATTTAACAGTGTCCCCCTCTCCAACGCTCGGCCGGGGTATCCTCGTTATTTCAGAGTTATATTCAGTTATTGCCCTGATATAATTTCCCCACATAGTTCCAGGCAATATTGTCAACTATTTAACATTGCTTTTCGTAATTGATTTATGTTGCGTAGGCGCTAGGCTAGGGAAGCTAAGTTTGTATGGAAATAGTTATCGTTATAAAGTAGGGTTTTCAATACTTTTAAATAGTAAAGGATAACCAGAGAACGTTATGGCGTTACAAACCGATACAAGTTTTCTTAGTCAACATCATGCAGCGGGCCGTGTACGGGCGTGCCAATGCATTTGTGACAAGACATGATAAATGATGTAATGTCAATTTGTACTAGCATTTTATGACAAAACAGTTTTATCGCTCAAAATGTGATAAAATGTGTGACTCAAGTCATGTCACAGTAGCTCTGTGCTCGCCTCGCTGGGTGCACGCCTACTTTGTCACAGTCATGATGTGCGATTATTATGTAGATCTATTTTGTGTAATGTGTAAGTAAACTTAATAAACTCGAGTAGGTAATACTCGAGTTTATTATGTTTTCTAGTGCACGTGCTTCAGTGACAAATAAAATGATTTTTATTTCTTTCTTTCTAGTCACCATAATTTTATTTTATTTTATTGTCTAGCCCATAGTGTGGTATCATTGGATAGGCTATTAAAAATATTGTGGGTCTATGGATCATATTGTTGGTGAAAAATATTGTGGGTGCGGGATCCGTTTGCGTAGAATTAAGCTTTAAAGTGCTAAGTATTTTTTGTTAGAGTTAAGTGTCCCCCTGCCAGCTATGTGATTGTTTTGCGATATGTGAAAAAAAATATGGCAGTAGTATATAAAACACTAATATTAAAAGAATTAGGAAAAACCAAATTATTATCAGCCTGGGGTAGTATAGGATAACGAAATTAAAAGGAAAGCTGTCACAGCTAAGTAGGCTTTACAAGTTAACGAGTAATAGTCGACCAACTTACATTTGGTTCGAGAATTGATCGCGACGTATACCTATCGATGTATGAGAAAACATATTTTTCAACTACAATCTTAAGTTTTTTTTTGGAATAAGTTCATCCCAACTACGGAACCCTTAATTGTGCGTCCGACACGCACTTGGCCGGTTTTTTCAATATTATAGTTGCACGACAAACTGTATTCGTTACCTAAAAAAACCAAAACTCCAGAAAGCGATCCGATTTTGATCTTTATTTCAAGTTGATAAGGATACCTATACAAAATTATCTAGATCAAGAATATCTACTTATTAAGAAAAGCTCAAGCATGAAAATGAAACAAAGCATCTTTTTCCAATAAATTCTCCTATACGTTCCGCACAGTGCATCACTATCTTCGTTAAATATTATAAATATATTATCAGACTTGGCTGCTTCTATTAAGTCGAATGATAAGGCTATGGTTTTATGGAACGCGGTTTGAAACCGGTAAGAGAGCGAGCTCTGAATCCGTGATTAGTGGCAGGTCAGTTCATCGGTGTAGCTGCGGTACAGTGCTGCCTTGGTCATAATTTGCTATGGCAATTTGCAAGTTATCCGATCGCGTTAGAATTTGCCAAAAATATGTCAAACTCAGTGTAACTACGATGCTAGAGTGATTCAGCCTAGGATTTATTCTTCGTTCGTCCCAAAGTTTTGTCCCACATTCCAAAAAAATCTTAGTTTGTCCCATAACACTATTGAAGTTGTGTTTTGTCCCAAATTTCAAGTACTTTAAAGTTACAGACAACAAAAAAAAATTTTTTTTTTGAAATTTTTCAAAACAATAATCTATATTAAAATGAATCCCAATTTCCCTTGGTTACGCCATAACTTGAGAATGACTACCGATTTCGTTAATGTTTTTTTTTAAGTTTTCCGATACTTTGTAAAATATTGTTACGGAAAGAATAATTAAGAAAATTGCGCAGAAAATTTCAGAATTAGCAAATAATAATTTATCTGTAGGTAGGTGGTTATAGCAGTAACCTAACTAACCTAACTAGGCTTGCATGACGTGAGGCTCAAGACACTGTTCGATGTACCGATGACTGTTTAGTGCAGGCAGACGTGGCCCAGACACAAAGACAAGCTCTGTCTTACCGTCGGCGCTGATTCCTCCCCAAACCGTCCACGAACCGCCACCATAGCTGACCTTTTCTTCAATGCAGCATTGTGCAAAGCGTTCTCCATCTCTTCTGTAGACCTTGTTCCTTCCGTCGTTACCATACAGCATAATTTTACACTCATCAGAAAAGAGGACTTTGTTCCACTGGAGGTATGACCAATTTAGGTGCTCACGTGCAAAGTTAAGGCGCCCTCTTCGATGGTCTGTAGTTAATTTCGGCCCATTTGCTGGCTTGTGCGGTACTAGTCCATGTTCCTTTAACCTTCTTCTAATTGTAGAGTCACTTACAGCCACCCTACGTACAACATGAAGCTGCTGCTGCAGTTGAAAAGCATTAAGGCGTCGATTTCGTAAAGAAGTTGTTACAATAAATCGATCATCTCGCTCAGAAGTGACCCGATTCCTGCCAGATCCTGAGCGGCGCGTGAACAAACCAGTCTCCCGATAGCGTTTGTAGACTCTATGAACAGACGACAGACTTAGATGTAATCTTTCAGCCACAACACGCTGACTAAGTCCAGAACCCAGCAATGCCACAACCAGGGCGGCATCTGTGGGCGAAGTATCCATATGTTTTAGGAAAAACACTTTTTCAGACGTCCCAAAGTCACAGTACACACAGTATACAGAACGCAGAACAAAAGGTTTTAAGATAAGCGCAATTTTTTAGTTTTCAAGGGTGAAATGTAAACACTAAACACACATTTGTCTCAAAACAGTTAATCATTTCATATAAAGGATAAACAAATGAAATTTTAATTTTGAATTTTTGCTTATCACTGTAATGGCCAAACTGCCAGCTATGTAATCATGTGATTTTTTTCATGGAATGAAAACTCTTTTGTGTTAAATTAGACCAGAAACCATAAAAACGGAAGTGTTTCGATTTTTCTGATGAGAAGTGTAGTTGATTGATGTTATTAAATATTAATACGTATCCCTTTTTTGCCGATTGTACAAAAAAGCAAGTTTGGCCTATACAAAAAAAAACATGGACTGTACAAGGAATATAAAATGGGACGAAACGAGAATAAAATAATTAAAATTATATTTTGGGACGAACGAAGCATATTGTTTGGGACAAACCAGGATTTTTTTATGTAGGACAAAACTTAGTGGGCCGAACGAAGAATAAATCGATCCGCCCCAGCTTCACAAGATTTTTACGAATTGACAAAACGCTGAAATTTCCTTTTAGGGTTCCGTAGTCAACAAGGAATCCTTATAGTTTCGCCATGCCCGTCTGTCCGCAGCTTAGCTCAGAGACTAGAACTAGTGCGATGAATTCATCCCAACAACGGAACCCTTCATTGCGCGTGGTCCGAGACGCATATGGCTGGTTTTTAATATGTAAGTATAACATGTATGTGTAATTCACATATACCCAATTTACGTTTATACACATATTCCGGAATAAATTCTAAACTACGCAGTCCGTTGCGAAGTTTAGAATTTATTCCGGTATAGGTAAGGACAACGCGGCCGTATAGACAGAAACAAAAGCGACTTTAATCTAAAAGATGTTCATTATTGGAATTAGTTCCTCGCGTCCTCTGCGCTCCCGATATGCTTCTTTGTTTATCTTCCTCGTCAATTGTTTTATTTCCTCCATCAGTTCTGTCCGACGTGAGTGCACCTAAAATTGTATGTTGCCGCCAACCGCTGTTTCGGCCGCGTTGCTGACAATCGCCCCGCCTCATCCTCTCGCTTACTGTAAAGCAAAGCTGTAATTAGATGCATCGTGCACGCGCGGCCGCTGAATATTTCACGTGTTTCAACTATTACCAGGGCTACCTACGCACACATAGAATGAGTAATTTGTTCCTATATTTTGAGAAGATGTGTGGTAATTATAGGATGGAGAAGTTTTGTGTTAATGTTGGTCGTGGTCCGTCGGTTTTTTTATTAATTGGTTGTTTACGAACTATTTTAAAAACTTGAAGTTTGACTATACTCGGAATTTTAATTCGATTCCAGATTTGACATTAGCTACTGTCATTTTGTGAAATAATGATACCACATATAATAGTGTAGTGATGAACACAAAAATCGATAAACAATCAGTGTGTGTGCCAATTAAAGACTAAATTATTGATTTTTATTTAAAAAAATGAGTAGGCTAGATAGGTTAATTGACAATATCACAGACACATTTATAATAAATGTTACAGAAAGTGACAGCGATAGCGATAGCGATGACGGCGACAATTTATAAAATAAAATATTACCATAATACATCTATCTGTTTTATTTGTCATGTTCCTTCATGATCACATTTTTTTATTTATTTCACACACAATTATAAAAGAAAAGTCTCAGATCGTTAATTAATCGTCAAAACTAAATTATCGGTTCAGAAATATTTAATTTCCTGATATACTTAGTTTACGAGAGTAAAATTATAAACGAGAAGAATCGATCTGGAAATATTCCATTTCCATATCGAATAATTTCGCAACGTCACTATTTAGTACTTGTCATAACGTTGCAACACTGAAATTGTCAAATCTGGAATCGAATTAAAATTCCGAGTATAGTAATAATGATATTGAAGTCAATAGCTTGTCTGTTAGCTGTAATCATATCGTTGTTTAGTGAGACTACTATAAAGTAGTCTAACTGAACAACGATACGATTAGAGTTTATACTCTACCAGCTCTAAACAAAATAAACATTAGTTATTTTAAAATACTTAACTAGGTTTTTCTCTATCAATTTTTTTTTTCTACTCAGTGTGTGTGGTTAATGTGGGGTAGCCTACCCCTTCTGGCAATTCAGACGTGATGGTTTGTTAGGATACTGTTCGTCCGAATGAAAAAACAGAACCCTTACGGGACCACTCATGTGTCTATCTGTCTGTCTGTCCGTCTGTCACAGCCAATTTACTCCGAATCTACTGGACCAATCAAGTTGAAACTTGGTACACATGTGAATTTTTGTGATCCAACAAACACGGTCGCGTAACGTAAATAAATGAATTTTGGGGAGCAAAGAGGAAATTAAAAAAAAGTTTTGCACTGTTTACTCGCACTGCGACATAAATTAATTATAGAAACTGACGGTTTTGAAGGCGGTCTGTGATAGAAGTTGTGCGTTCGACGCACTTTCTCTCTCCTTATACTGCCGTCTCCTAACGCTGGCGGCACGGCGATTCCGTGCACTGTGGCGTTCGCCTTAAGACGAACACCTGAATAAAATCTCCTTTTATTTCTTACCTCCTTTATCTTCCACTTCCCTAACTAGTGTAACATCTATCCTAGAATACTCCAGACAAATACGATTGTATTTTTCAAAAGGCTGTAGTGTAAAGGCCCCAGTTATTAGGTATGCTGTCGGCGGCCGCGAGGGTCCGCCATTTTTCCTCATAAAATATAAATTCCTCTTATAAGTTTGAGTGATCTTCCTGTGGTTATACGTAATTTTACGACGAAAGTTTTGTTAGGGCCGTGTTCTGACTTGGCTATTTTGTTCTGAAGAGGTTTTGGTACCTACTATGTAGGTTCGGATTGAGGATACGGTAGAACGTTTCTTGGGTAGATTCAATGACGTATTATAAATAGACGCGTCATATACAAACATTAGTGCACTCAAAAACAGCGTAAGCCATGAATGTAGCTTCATACTTGCGTACAATCATACAGTAGGTACGTGAAGAAAAGGAAAGACCTATACCGATAACTGTTAGAAAGAGATGAACATACATATTTAGTTACGTCACTAGCTGCTGCATGTTTATTGGTGCGTACGCGTCGGTCGCAGCAGTCAGGAAAAATGGCTGACTGGCAAGTACAAAACAAAACAACGTTTTCTTATAATAAAAAAATACAATAAGTACTTAAGCATGAAATGAGACTTTTTTCTGTACTCCTACAGTAGTAGTGTAATATGTACATCGTTTATAGACACGGGAAGGCATTTTCTTCACAAATAATTGCTGAGAATTGCGAGTGATTGTGACTTGTAGCCACGTCACTGGATGGCGCGCGACTAATTCCTCTCTGGGCAATTGCCTTGCAATTTACCTTGCCATTATTGAGCGCGGGTAACGCATCTAAAGGTAATACATCATTGCTCTCACCTAAGTACATGTTTTCCACATACTCCGTTGTATAGCGCCGAGCGTATCCTTTACGGTTTTTTTATTTCCATAATAAATGTATAAAATTCCACCAAGGAGTTTCACATTAAGAGAATAAATAAGCTGAATGATATAACCTCCTTAGAAGCGCTATTGCTCAATAGTTTATCTCACTTTATTATTAAAGAGAAAATGAGACGAAAGATGTAGTACTAATTTGCCTCATGCGCACGTGGTGCCATTTTCAAATTCGCGCCATTTTCATATTAGAAACGTGAAAGATTGTTGCGACTTTGTTTTATTACCTATTGTACTGTTTTATCGTAAATGTGTTGAAAAACGATGTATGCCACACGTGCGGAAATTGGTATTTACAAACTCGTGACTATGCCTATGGTAATTACATTCGTCTATTCGTTTGTAAAAACAAACTTACCGCACTAGTATCATAAATATCTATTTTTATAAGTACATGATCTTGCTTCCACACGCTTTATGATTAGTATACCGGCTTAGGTACCGGTTCAGTTTTTCAGTATTGCGTTTGTTTTTTAAAACAATCGAATTGAAGGTTTTGTATTAATCGTGTAACAGTCCATAGATATAGTTACTCTTTCTTTTTTCTTTCTTAAAAACCAGAATGTTCTCATAATTTTATTATATACGTTTCAGTTTTGAACTGTTTTAAACATTCATCCCTTCGCCTCCCATTCTGAACAGCCCCTAAGCTGACTTCAGTACACTAATATAGCATACTTGCTAGGGTACCGATGGGTTACTTCATAACTCGTGATTTGGAACGTTTAATGGGCTTAGTTCAATGTGTTTCCGTGATGTACGCGCATCGCGCGTCAGGGAGGCTGAGTGACGGCGGCGTTGTCTAATACCGTGGTATAGTGTGTTTAACTTCATATACATAGCATCGGTGATTTGGGAGGAGTTTGAGCAATTATTTTGAAGTATTTTTGGTGGGGTGCTGTCTCTTCTTTGCGGTAATAGGAACTGGTAAACAACACATTTAGCCTTTAGGCTAGGTATGTTGTTTATCACACTCAAGACAGAATATCCCTGACCGGGTCAACGGTGATTGGAATTTAGTTTGCAGAAACAATCTAGAGCATCGCCAATTTATTTATAAAGAGTATTTTATTAAAGAGAATTTTAGGTTTACCAGTCTTGCTTGTGATGCATGGCGTAAACGTTATGCTAGATACAAATTAACAAATGCATTTTTGACGGCCCTAGTAAAATTGTGCTGAAATAATGTAAAAAAGAACAATTGAGTCATAAAGGTGCAAAGTCAGCAAAATCCTATTTTTCAATGATGGATCAAACTTCGATCAACAATAGATTATTGATCGAAGGATGGCAACTTTGAATGCAGTCTCAAATGTGTCAAATCAGCTTCATTATTTTGACTTTTGTAGCTAAAACAGCAACATCTCCTAAAAGTAAGCGTTCAAATTATAGGTTTGCAGCAAAATTTGCAACATCCAATAGTAACTGTACTGCTTTGAAACCTAAAATATTGTTTACCGCCATTTTGGTACAACTGGATGTTGCTACCTTTGCATTTATAAGACTCAATTATGCTGTACCATAATTGTTCTACCTATATTCCGATTACCTGTTTGAAATTTTATTTTCTGAAATTTTTGTCAGTAGCTTATCTTTAAATATGAATATTTTGGCATTAATAACTAATTTGACGCTTAATATAATCAGTTAATCACAGCTGCATCTCACCCAAACTTTTCCCTCCAACCGACGAACCTACCAACCATAGTCATCAAAAGTCAAAATTAATTAATTACACAACATCCGAATTACTTTCGTAAATACTCGGATCGATGGCAAGCCGAGAACAACAGACGGTTCATTGTAGACGCATCTCAATAAGCCGAAAGCCGATTATTCAGTAATTTGCATCAGAGCGGGCACAACCCTATTACCATGTCAAAACCTGCGAACTCAAAGACAGACTGTTTGGCGCCATGTCAGGCACCGGATAATGGGGGGAAATATTATCTACGGTGCTGTGAATCAGTGGTTTACATTTTTTCTTGGGACTGGGGCTATTTAATGAGGATAAAAACTGCCACTTGCTCACTTCAGATGTCGCTACTCGCCAACGTGTAAGAATTTGGCAGCTAGCTGACACTATCCATATTTTTTTTTGTAAACAAGCGACACGCACAATTATTATTAATAAGCCCCATTGGGCCAGCTGTTGATTGCAAAAATACGGGGACCGATATATTTGCCAAAGATGTTAAAAAACGAAAATTGTGGAAGAAAGCAATCGGAAATGTAATGATTTTTTAAATATTAATAAGATTCTGTAGTGGATTTTAAATACTAAATATTTAATGTGTGAAAGTACCTATGTGATTTGCCTCAAATGGTTATCAGTGTGGTCATGAAGTTTAAAAGTATCTCATTTGACAGTTATTTTAAAAAGAACGGGTTTTTTTTTACGGAACGGAATGGAAACATGACGTTTGGAGTGTCGCCTAGTTGCTAAGTTAATTCTCATCGAGCTTCGGAAAAGGTTGTCTTCAAGATGTCTATCTAAAGCCTATACTTATTATTATATTGAGTACTAACTTAATTAAATAGTTGGTTAAATATTGCTGTGTACCAAGTTTGTATGTGTTCAAGAGGTTAAATACAGAAATGTTCGTAATGAAAACGGAAACCCGATATTTCGTCGAGACTAAATAAGTGCAACCTAAAGACTTTTATGGAAGAAATTTGTATACTTACAGGTGATGCTCCCAAGAGAACTAAGTCTGTTGTCTTTACCTGCAGGTACTTGTGATGGGATATTACGTAAATTATAGTAAATTAAAGGTGTATGTGTGTTTTGTTTTATCATATCAGTGCTAGAATGAACATCTTTGAAGTTTTTCAGTCAGGAAGATCATCCTCCAGTTGGTTTTTCAATTCTGATCAGGGGGTCTACCCCGAAGTATCGGCCGAATGTTCGGCCGTTATATAACTTCCATAGATTCCTTTTTTGACTTTGAATCCATCCCCGACTTAAAGTCACATTGTTGACTTTGGCTTATCTCTTTGAATGTCGTTTTTTTTTTCATTCGGCCGATACTTCGGATTTATGTTTGGAGTAGACACCCTGGTTATTTCTGTCGTACGCCTCCAGTTTTCAACAAAAACGAACCTAAAGTCAACAAACACTAAATAACCTATATTTTAAAACAGTATTTATTGACTTTTCCGCTTCAGATGTGTTTTTGCCAGTGTTAGACGCTTCCCCTGTCCTTAGCTCGTCTTTTATAATAGTGGAACATATTTATCTAGTTTTTGTTTCTTTCTTTTTTTTTTCTTTTTTTTTTTTAAAACCTTGCCCCACACTAGGAATTTCTCCTGTATTGTCGGTGCGTTTACAAACATTTAAATTCACATACACAAACAGCCAGACCCGGAACAACTACTTGTAGCGCGCGCGTGCTTGTGCGTTTAATTTGTGATCGACACAAAAGTAATCATAAACAAAACAATGGCGGTTGGTCGACGGACAACTGTGCTGCCACCTATGACGAACTTTCAGTTTTTAACTCCATTGCTAAGGAGGTTGTGGCCACTTAAAAGCAAAGCAGTGTCCGATTGCATCGTGAGAGCTGCGGTTGCACGGTCAGTTCCTGAACATAAAAATGACCAACAAACAACGTACGAAAGAATCACTAAATCGCCAAAAAATACCGAATTGAGGCAGGATTCTTTTTTTTTTTTTGGGTGGGAAAGTTATCAAATAACTTCTCCCGCTCTGGGAGCGGGAGAAGTCGTGTCAGACTTTTACTGACTAAAATCCACCCGTGTTCCTTCCGTTGCCTGTGTGCCAGGGCCACGATACCCTTTTCGGACAAACTCGCAACCCTGGCAGGCATTGGCCCTATCAGACCCTGTCAGTTGGTGTTGACATCTCTTTGAGGCGGCTGGCGGATGGAATATGATGGTGGTGGCTGCCCCGCGAAACTTGCATGGTGGGAATTTTTTTTACCGGTTAATCTGTCGGTCGGGAACGGGAAACCAGAAGCTCAAAATTTGACAACTGCTCAAAATTGGCATTTTCCTGCTGTAATTACATTTTCACCTTTATTTGTTTTCCATAATGTTAACAAGATGTTACAAAACCTTAGCTTTAAGCCATTAAAGCTAAGGTTTTATTTAATAAAAATACATTTTCCTAATAAAAAAAAAAAAACTTATTGTTATTGTAAATTGTTTTCTAACAATTAACAATGTTTGAATATTAATAGATGTTAGCATTAATTAAGTAAATTAGAACATTAAATTAATATTGAGATCAATTATTATTGGTACATAATTATACACTGTGGCGTTCTTTCAAGACATTTGTTTGTCCTGACTGCATCAAACTCAAACTCAAAACATTTATTTCAATTAAACCTATTACAGGCACTTTTGAATTGTCAAAGAGTCGGTCAGTTAGTCAGAAAGTTGAAGCTATTTGCCAATTCCAAAACGTAGATCTCTATGGAGAAGAACAGGCAAGAAACTACAAGGACACTCTTTTAAATGATGATATTACAAAATCCTGGGATCAAGGATTTAAGGCTATATAATATATAACGCTATAAGATATATTTATTTAAACAACATTATTTTTAGTATATGCGAAACCCGAAACACGTCTAGTATTTTTATGTTTAAGAATCTATGCACAACATTTCAAAACTGTATCATGAAAACCACAAAGTTATAAGGTTGTTATGTTACCGGGTTGTCCGTACAAAAACATGCTAGCGGCGCCCCCGCGCCTCCAGGGTCGTCTTGCGCTCATTGATAATAATTTGGCAGTAGGTACCTAAACGTACAGCGATTGTATTGTAAGTAATTAAATGGTGATAACATTTTCCAACAACAAAGTTAAAATCAAACGTCAGCTAGTCAATTTTGAACATGTTAACGATGCACTCTCTAAAGTTGTCCATTGGTTTAATGTAAATAATCTTCTCCTGAACGAGAAAAAGACTAAACTCATTAAATTTTCAATGCCAAATGTCAGGCAGCTAACTACTAATGTTCAACTTAATGGAATAGAGTTGGACCCTGTTGAGTCGACAGTTTTTCTTGGAATAACTATTGACGGTAAATTACAATGGGGCCCACACGTAGAAAAATTGTCAGGAAGACTTAGTTCGGCCGCCTATGCTGTTAAAAAAATTAGACAGATTACTGATGTAGATACTGCCAGAATTGTTTATTTTAGTTATTTTCATAGTCTTATGTCGTATGGGATCCTTCTCTGGGGAACATGTGCGGACATTAATAATATCTTTATTTTACAGAAAAGGGCTGTTCGAGCCATTTACAATCTAGGTCCAAGAGATACACTTCGTGAAATATTCAAAGAAATAGATATTCTGACTGTAGCCTCTCAATATATACTTGAAAATCTATTATATGTACACAAAAATAAATCAAATTTTAAGAAAATGTCCGATATTCATAGTTTAAATACCAGGAATAAACACAATCTTGCTGTACATCGCACTCGCCTCCACAGAGTAGGCAACTCTTTCATGGGTCAATGTATACGCTTTTACAACCAACTTCCTACTGACATTCGGAACTTACCCATTAAACGATTTAAAATCTGTATTAAAACTAAACTTTGTAAAAAAGGGTACTATAAGATTTCTGATTATTTAGATTTTATATACATATTGACATTGCAGAATATTGTATACAATTTTACATGAATGTTTACTTTGAAAAGTATTATATTTACTACTTTAATTTATTGTGAATGTGAGCACTATGTGGGTCATTTTTTTTTTTCTTTAAATGTTTTCCTTTCTTTTCTCAGTTAAGTTTTAATGATGGTCTGACATTTTGAGCGCTTTATGCGGCCTACCCAAATGTCCTTTTTTTGGTACTGTTCGTCGAGTCGTTGAGCTCCTTAAGTTTTGAGTTGAGCTGCACGATTACTGACAAATGCTTACACTGATTGGTCAGGTCCGCTCAAATTTGCGTGGTTCTTTCCTCAAAAGACCATTTCAGACACGGATCTACATGGTCCTCACATGATCTGACCAAGATTATGTCTGGACTTTAAAAGAGACTTTGACCCCTGAGTTTGTTTCGCCTTTTCTTCTCAGGGGTAGTCAGATAGGAAATGTCGGCTACATCTAGATTTTTTTTTATTTTTTATATGACGTGTAAAAGTGATTTTAATATCCTATTTACAGAATAAACGATTTCATTTCATTTCATTTCCATCACGCTTTTTGGGACAAAATATAACATGGTGTAAAAAATATTGATATCGATTCAGTTCCTTAAGGCTTCTACATACCGGGGCGACTTGTCGCGCTGGTACGTAGAAGCCTTTATTCTGAACAAACTATATTCAGGTTTCGCCTAAACTAAAAATAATGTTGTATATTTATCGCTGACAGTCTGTCACCAAAATCCTAAATCATAACCACAGTGTGCTTTTCATGTGCATAGGTAAGTTTACCTATTACAACTTGCTCATACAAATAGGTATAATTTAAGACGCCTAAAACGTTATACTTACTTGTCCTTTCTTGTGTTTCAAGTGCCGATGTCTAGACGCATAAATAAGAGAGCGTCATATGTAGAAAACTTTGTATCAAACATTTGTATATTGTTTAGTAACATGCAACATGCAAGTAACATGCATTTGTCATAAAGCAAGTTTTTATGCTATGGATCGTCCTGTCTGTGTTGACGCGAGAAACACGGAGGCTTTTTAGGGTTCCGTACCAAAATGGTTATTCTGTCTGTCTGTCTGTCACCTGGATATCTCAAGAACTCTACTAATGCTATCAACTTGAAATTTAGAATAGTTTTAGATGACGTTTTGCAAACAAGAAAGAAATAAAAAAAATACCTTTTTTGCAAAAGGGACTGAAAAAATTTGAAGCGGGGTTACTAGGGCATGTGGGGTATCATATGAAAGAACGCTGTTTGCACATTCTCCACATTTTTTTTTACGTAGCGTAGTTTCCGACTTTTGATGAAAAATGTAAAAAAAATACCGTTCCCCCTTATCTCCGAAGTTTGCATACTGAAACCCACCCGTGTTCCTTCAGATGCCTGTGTGCCAGGGCCCTGTATATGCCTTTCGGACAAACTCGCAACCCTGGCAGGAAGCAAAGAGCCTACTACAACTGCAATTATTAGAGTTTTATAAAATAAAGGTAATACGGAAAATCATTTCTTACACTGTTTTGTATTGAATTTACATACTTAATCTGCCTATAATGTTCCCACTGCTGGGACACAGCGGGCCGAGCACGAGCGTGTCAAGACTTTTGTGACAAGACATGATAAATTATGTCATGTCAATTTGTACTAGCATTTTATGACAAAACAGTTTTATCGCTCAAACTGTGATAAAATGTGTGACTCAAGTCATGTCACAGTAGGCCGTGCTCGCTTTTTCTGTGAGAGGGAGTGGGCCGTAATCCACCACGCGGGCCCAGTGCGGGTTGATGGATGTCACATTTCTTAGAATTTTTAGTTCTAGGACATGCCGGTTTCCTCACGATGTTTTCCTTCGCCGTTTTGGGAGCAGTAGTGATGAAATAATTTACACAACGTAAAGCGCCTGTCAGGGTTGTAATCTACGACCTACAACTCGTTAGGCGCGGTAGCTACCACTGCTCTGCACTGGAATGCACGGTTCACATTTCTTCAGTCCAGTAATCCAGCGAGTCAATCCAGTCCAGTTATAGACTGGATCATATCGTCTACATTAATTTTATAATAAATTATTTAATTTCAGAAAAGTGTGGTACATACATTCTGTTACACAAATATGATTTAACATTTTAGGACTCAAACCCACGACCTAAGTATAAGTAATACAGGTATACTACTCGTAAATCGAGCCCGTTACCACTGGGCCACCACTGCTCCACTGACTTTATTTAATTTTAATAGTTACAGCCATTGATGTATTAAACAGGAAGATAAACCACTCTCTAACATCACGTAAATATTATATGGACTTAACACTTACATGTAAACACACCCACACAACTAAATTTCCCGATGTCGTGCGTCATGTGCTCGACAACCGAAATAGAGAGACATATTACGCGGGCTATAGCGAGAACGAGATAGCAATAATTGTCACTGTTATGTACCCATAACAACTCGGAAACAAACTACGATTCGGGTATTCCCCGCAAACCGAGAGTAATGTAGGTCGATTGTGTTCTTTCCCCTAATTTATGCGGTCCACGTCGAGGAGCGCGTACCATATCTTCCTATTTAATACATCAATGGTTACAGCGAAATATTTGTACATAATTTATGAACTAATTAATAGTCAGTCAGCGTTACGATGTGTTTACACCCCTTGAAAGCGTTGGTGCTTCCAAGGGGGGTAACCACATCGTGACGCTACATGTATAAAAAGGCTTCAGGATTTCAATCAATTTCTTTCAGAATCTATTTCCTTATTTCAATTTAAAATGTTAAATGATTTGAGAATCCAACTTTACCTTTCTAGTAACTTACTAATCTGAAAAACTTTTTCAGCCACTTGGAATGAAATCTAGCCATAAAGATCTTCCATCTTCAGCTGTCCGCTCCATGGTTTTATATTGGAGTAGGTCTCAAATCGCCTCATTTGTAAAGTCAGTGAAAAATGTCCTAATCAATCTGCCTAGCCTTTACCCAATCTTGGGGTCAGCTTCCAGTCTAACCGGGTGCAGCTGATTACCAGCATTTTACATGAAGCGACTGCCTATCTGACCTTCAAAACCCAGTTGCTGGGTAACACGATACCCCTTGGTAAGACTGGTCTTCAGTCTTCTGACTTGCCGTAACGACCGTCAAAAATCTACGATTGACAGCCGGGACCATCGGCTTAACGTGCTTTTCGAGACACGGAGGGGTCTCGATATGTATTGGATGGTCACCCATCCATGGACCGACCTTGGCAAGCGTAGCCTAAACTTCAATCGACCCGTGTAGCTGTTATTATTTACCCACGACCCGAATAATAAATAGTTTCCTCTCAACCAAAAATAAAGATGCTGAAAAAGTGACTCAAATTTTTATTACGCTGTTTAAATTCCTTTTTTTTTTAATGGCCTGGTTGCTGGGACCTTTTATTATTATTATTTTTTATTTAACAGACAACCAAGGTCCACACTGACAAAAACAAATACCTAATTTTAGCCAAGTCTTTATTTAGTTACAAGCTTTGTTTAAATATTGATGAAATGAATTATATAATAATACACAATGCATGATAGATGATATCATCTATCATGCATTGTCGCCCGCGCGCTCCCCTTGATTTTCAGTAAAGATGGTTTTCAGTAAAGATGGTGTTCAGTAAGTGGCACTTTACTGAGACCTCACGCGGACTTCTTGAGAGAACCTGAAGTAATGTTGCACTGTATTGTTTCATTTGTCTACACTAATGCACGTTCATAATAATCCACCATTATTACACATTAAGATTCGGCTAAACACAAATTTTAGAAAATAAAACAAAACTGATAAACAAGACGCTTCACTATCCCGCCAAGAACCTTTGTATTCCATCAATAATTCTGGTTCTGGTTGTCACAGCCTAACGTCTAACAATCTAACTGAAACCCTGCCAAATCCCTATCACATAAAGTTTCCGCGGGTGCGATTTAAAAAATAAAAATGTTTAAAAAATTCTCAAAGTTTCGCGTCGAGGATTCCAAGTTGATGCCTAACTTTTGCTGGGGGAAGCTTACAGAGGTAACTTTGGGATCGTTTCGAAAACTCGACTTTATTCAATAGCATACTTTTTGGACTATTAGATATTTATTGACTTCCTAAGGATGTGTTCCTTATTTAGCAGATATGGCTTAGGGAAAATGATCCATGCGTCATGTTCGTGAATGGGCGCTGTCAGTTGGGACTGGTCATCTCTTAGACGCCACTGCTTATTTTAAATGTCTTTTCAATACACTTCCTCGAAAACTGGTACATATCGCACTACTCTCAATTAAAAACGTGGGACCAAGGCTATGACAATGAAGATCTGGTTCATTGTCTATCCAAGCTCTGAACCACAACATTTCTCGTCTCTCAGGGTCTGGCTCAGGGTCAGCACCAGCTGAACAAAGTAACATTTTTGTGTTGTAAACTCAAACATATTTGAATTTTCTATTTTTCACATTTGGCTGTTTATCGGCTTTATACCTTTGCTTCTCCTTCAACCTGGCGAAAGCAAAGCGCGGAAAAAAAAGAAAATTAAATCAGAGTTTCCTAATAATTCATGACAAAAATATTTTTCGTTATTTTATTTTATTTCTTCAATGTGTATTGTATAATCGTAAAGTGTATTGAAAAACGGCGTTTGATACACGTGGAAATTTGGTATTGCAGTTCTTGGCTCGAAAACAACCTCGCCTACGGCTCGGGTGTTAATTCCGCCTCGAATGCAATAACAAACATTCTCCACTTGCATACACAAAATGTACTATAGTTTTGAATTTTTTGTTTCTATTTACTGTAGGTACTATGGACGCGTTTTTTTGATGGTAGAGAGATGATGATTGTTATTTTGATGTATAATTATCTTTCCTGTCGTTTCCTGTGGGAGTGATTTCGTGAAAAGGGACGGAAGTGGGTAACAGGAAGTGACGGCTTGAGCATGGACTAAATAAGTACTTTCTAATAGCATGGAATGAATGTACTCCTGGAATTAGTAACTACTATATAGATTGTAAGTAGAGGGGGTCGTATTTCAACCAGTGGGCGATCACTAGTAATGAATTATTTATATAATAATTATTCATGCTTTTTTGAGTCGCTGCTCAGTTGCTTATTACCAAGGTGAGCTGTTAGTGTCACACATCAAATACTGTAAGGCTCGCTCGTTTTTTTTACACTGTTTATATTTTTCACTGTTTTATTTTTACACTGTTTATATTTTTACATAAATATTTTTACACTGTTTATATTTTTACATAAATATTTTTACACTGTTTATAATTTTAGAGGTCTCGATCGACTTTGTTTAATTAGAATTGAGACAGTTTTTTTTTCTATAGGCTGTTTAAATTGTGATTGCAAACAAGTGTTATGTAATAGGTATTATTATTCGTTTCAAAATCAAGATACCATAAACTTGTAGCTTGCTTGGTCATCTTCCCACGGCTACATATCAAGCTATACATTTCTAGTATAAGCTGATCTCGCATTGGATAGGATTTCTATACAGTGCGAGATCAGCGTAAACTGGAAATGTATAGCTTGATGTATAGCCGTGTGTACTAGCTATTAGGTATTAGATACTAACATTGTGGATCTTTGTCTTTATAAAAAAAAAAAGATTTTATTTGATTTTGATTTGATAACGAATTACTCAGTCCCTCGAACTAGCCTACCAAAGCCAGACGTCAATACATTTACGAATACCCATACAAACAGACACTTTCCACCATTTTGTTTATTTTTCTCGTATTTCTCGTCCATTTTCACGTATTTTTTCGTCGGCGCTTAGTATCGTGGGCCTGACAGTCGCTATCTCTGCCTGTTCCGCCATATTGGCGCGACAGTGTTGCCAACTTGTCATTTTTTAATGGTGAAACGAACCGACTGAGTTTACATCGAGTTCTGTTTGTGTTGAGCAATTTATTGGCTTGTTTGTGTTGTCTTGGCGTTATAAACGGTCGGTGTACACGTGAAAAGCTTCGGTTTTTTATAAAGCAAGCTAATACCTATGCTTGAATAGTCTTGAATGGTCAAAAATCAAAATGAAAATATTTTATTTCACTTAAACCTACTTGGGCACTTATGAAACGTCAGAATCTAGGTGCACCGTTCCAATTGGTCGTTTTCTATGGAGAAGAGCTGGAAAAAACTCCACGGTTACTCTTTTAAAAAGAAGTAAATAAAAAAAATTAAAAAAAACTCGATTGCGTAAAAAGTAAACTTAAAAAAATATGGAAACAAGATTTTATTTTAAACAATCTCATGCAGTCGGACACATCTTCTTAAATTTAACCAATCAAAGACCTATTGCAAAGGGCAGGCACAGGGGACCTATAAAGAACTATTCCAAGGATTTAGAAACTATTCCCGTCCCCCGACTGCAATGAAAAGATTGATTTTCAGTTTTCCACTTTTGGGCACAATGGCGTTTTAATTGCACAGTAAATATTATAATCTATTTAGTAGCTACCTTGTGGCCATTCAACACTAAAATCATGTAATTTGTTTTTATTTTTTTACTTCACTTTTTGATATGGCAGGTGTGTTTTTGAATTTTTTTAATTATTTGTTTTTTTTCAATAGTTATTTTGTGATAAGTATTGCACAATAAATTAGTGTTTTAGAAAATACATAGGTATCAATATTTTTATTTTAGTAAATAATACCTATAGCCAAAATTGAAACAACTTGGCCCGCTATATATTTCGTTAGTACCTAAATATTGGCACACGAAGGAAAAAGTTTCCCCATCCCTGATTTAGATCAGGGACCATTTTGGTTACCCATTGAAAGGGTTTTCGATAAGGTTTTTCAAAGCGGTAAATCAAAAACCCCTACGATAAGAGTAACCTTTTTGAACGGTTTATTAATAGCTCATTCAAATTTGGTAATCCGGGTTTTCATTGGGTTTTTTTAAGTAGTTAATCAAAAGCCCATACGGTGTGGCTACTAAGTAGCCAAGCTAAAATGAACTCATTAGTATTGATGATTTTTTTAAACGAATAAAAAATATAAAAAACAAATATCTCGAAAACGGTGCGTCCTAGGCAAAACATTACAGAAATTTAACCCCCCCTGTGTGGCACCCCCGTGCAAGCACCATGTCAACATGAATATAAGTTAAAAAAATAAACAACATTAATTAAAGGAAAAAATACTAGTTTATTTTTCGTTTAACCCATTGAAAGGGGTTTTGATAGGGTTTTTTAAGTGGTTAATCAAAAACCCATACGATAAGGTTTTTTACTGAGTTTCCCTTTTACTGGGGTTCAAGCAAAAACCTATTCAAAGAGATACTTCATGATAAAGGTAACCTTTTTTTTTACGGCTTAACTCTTATCCGGGGTTGTGCAGTCCCTGATTTAGATACAGCTTGTGGCTTACTTAAACATTTAAAGCTGTACGTCACATTTGCAGCTAGTAGTTGCACGGTAAGATGAATATGCATTGACAGCCGGTTTACAATTTAAATCAATATTTGCATTTACCGATATCTGGTGAATCTAAACCGTGCTTAGAATCTAGGTACACGGTATTTACAATTTATTTATAGTAATGTACAAATTGTAGAATCTGCTATGAAATCAAGCCTGTTATGTAGCTTAGACAGATCTCTTTAAAAAACCGGCCAAGTGCGTGTCGGACCTCGCACAATGAAGGGTTCCGTAGTTGTAGGGATGAATTTATCCCAAAAACAAACTTAACATTGTATTTGTAAAACATGTTCTATATGTTTCACATGCATTGCAAAAAAATGAAACTTCAACAATTTTCTACTACAGTTCAAACGTCCGTTTCAGTCACGGTGATAATGTAACGTCCATCTACGAAACTGCTTTGTTTACATCTTTTTTTTAGCTCCACATCATAAACATTAAATTATCAAATTGTTTATGCTATAGTCAAGCAGAAATCGCACTTACTTATTTACCTTAGTTAGATTTCAAGCACTTAGCAAATATTAGATTTTATTCACATAGTATATTTCGTCACTTCCGACATTTTAGAAGCGGACGCGTTTTGAGTTTGCGTTCCGTTCCACCAAAAAAATGCAACGTAAATGAATTAATTGTGAAATAAGTAATGCATTAAAAAAGTAAAAAAAAATTGAAATTGTTTCTTGACTCCCGTATATTAAAATAATGGATAAGTTTTGAATTACGTGCATATTCCCTATTGTCCATGTTTGTCCACTACCCATCACACAATGGCCAGCAGTCCCAAACCGCCATGGCCGACATTCGTCACACAGACAGACAACATTAACATAACCAGTATTAGCTAATGTCCTCGCAGAGATAGGTCAGGCCCTGCCGTTTGAATTATTGTAATTGCTACTATTGAACACGCAAACACTGTTAGTCGAATAGTCATGACTTGTAGATCTATTGGGTCGTTTACACTGTTTTAATTTAGTAAATTGTTTGTTTTTATTTAGTAACTAGCTGTTGTCCGCGACTTTATCTGTTATCCAAGATGAAAAGTAGCCTATGTCCTTTTCCAAGTTATGGTCTACCCGTGTGCCAAATTTCATCCAAATCCGTTCGGCCGTTTTAGCGTGAATGCGTAAAAAACAAAGAAACACACTTTCGTATTTTTAATATTAGTAGGAAAAACGATGAATACTTGAATGGTGACCTCCACCTCCTCTCTTCCGAATTTAGACCAGTGCGAAAATTTTGACAAATTGTGCTAAGGTAGCCCGCGAAATTCAAATATTCTTAAGTTTTTTGCAATTTGCAGGTCAGTAATAGGTAGTATGTTGATCTAAATATGATTTACGGCCATAACAGTTATATTGTGCGCGCAAGCAGAAATTTCAATGATATATGTAAGGAATATGATTTTGATCCATTCACAATTAGTGTGAATTCGGCCAGAAGGTGCTTAAGCCTCAAATTTTTTAAGTAACAGTAGGTTTATTATTAATTTGTTTTTTTTTTTCATAATATTTTCTCTATTATTTAATTTAATTGCAAACCAAGTAACCAAGTAATGTATATTATGTATGTGTTATATTGCTTCTTACATTTTAAGGCGATGTGCTTTTTTGTGTGTTGTTTTTTTTGTTTTGCTCACACCATAATTTATTATTATAAGTCTATAAGTGAGGATTTGTAATTGGCTTTCTACTGACTAAGGTTTCTTTATTTTTGTCTGTTTTTATTAGCTGTAAGTCCTCCATGTTTTAAATAAATAAATAAATAACAAATATGGCCTACTATGACTTATTTAATAAAAATCTCTTAAGGCCATAACAAAATCAAACATATTTTTTGTTATTTAGATGTGTTTTACTTTTGTTAGACAATTCTGTTTTTTAATAATAACACTGTCCTTTGTATAAAATAACTTTATTATACACACGGAATACTGACTACACTGTCAACCGACTTGCTTCGTAGTTCGATGAACCCTGCTCAGCGCAGCCTTTTACCATTTAAAAATTACTTTTGCCCCACCCAGAAATAACGAGAATGTCAACCGTAATTTCTAAGTGTTGCCAAAGTAAAAATAATACATTCAGTTGCCATAGTGAAAATATATTTAAAAGTTTGTTACAATAAATTCATTTGTTCTTTGACAGTGCCACACTGGATATTATACATCGGTATTTAAATAATACATTTTTTTATATTAAATTCAGACTTCCATAATAATAAATAAGTTTAGTGATGAATGAGACAAATGTTTCTAGAAAATGCGCAATATTTATTTGAAATTAGAACATGAATTAGAAACGAGCTAACACTTTGAAACTGGTTTTATGGTGACTTGCCGGCCGGCGCGTGTGCGCGGTGTAAAGGAACGCGCGAAGGTACCTAAACAGGCGTGCGCTCGCTCAATTTGCGATTTGTAAGTCTTTAAGTATTTTATTAGGATTTCAAGTCGGAAAAAAAAAGTATTGAACAAATAATGGAAATGTGTTCTACTATACTGAACGACCAAAAAAATTTGCGCACTGGTTATTTTTTTTTTGTGTAGATCACGCTGAAGTTGCGAAAGTATAAGCAAACCTGTCAAATATGTGTATTACCAACTACCCAAAAAAACTTTCCTCTTACATCGAAATCCAGAAAACCCGTGTCACACTATAGTTGTCAGAAACACAATATATTTCTACAGTGATTCAACAAATCTGTGTGTACGAGGGAAATCACTTAGCTCATGACAAATAGTTGCAGAGTGACGTCACTGCTTTTAAGATACATAATCATACAGCTTTCGTGGGACTGTGGGTGTCGCGCTTAAATAATGATGGGTGGGTAGTTCGGGTTATGTTGCCATGTTTTTCAGAGATTCGTACATGTTTCATGATTAAGTATACGTTAAGGCGACGATAACCGACTTTTAATGATTTTATACTGAAGATCACGTATAAACGAGTAGTGTTAATGATTTGAAAAAAAAAAAATATGTTAAATTAGAGCATCTTCTCAATAACTTAATATGTGTGAATATTTTAGATTATGTTTATATTACATAGTGAAATAATTTGTAAATTTATGTCTAGCGACCTTGACTGGTTAGCTTGCGGGTTCTGTACTGAGCTCACGCAACGGGTCGTACGTTCAGCCAGTAATATGACTCGCCCATCAAGGAGCGCTGTTCCCAATTTGACGCATTATTAATTTATTATACACAAAAAAGGTATTTTAATAAAACGCGAACACTGGAAGATCAATAATTAAATTATCTTTACATTGGTGAAGGTTTCAGAAAAATATACGCTTGGTAGATTTTGCGCCATTCTCAGTTTTTATCCGCGTTAGACATAACTTTACAAATAAATTTCACTATATAATGTAAACGTAATCTAAAATATTCACATATTAAGTTATTGAGAAAATGCTCTAATTTAACATATATTTTTTTCAAATTATTAACACTACTCTTTTAGACGTGATCTTCAGTATATAATCATTAAAAGTCGGTTATCGTCGCTTTAAGACGTGGTGTATTAAATTTACTTGATGTCTCATAAACGTGAAACGTAACACCTTTTCCGATTATATAGGTTCCAAATATTAATATTCTTTTACCCTAATTTTTTTACCACTTTATACTTAAGAACCCATAGCAGATCAAGGGGCGGCCCTTCCATAGAATTTGCTACGGGCCCCGCGCTTGCTTAATACGGCACTGAGCTCCACAATCGTATTGTGGCTAGTGATGGTAAATTCCTGAGAATATTCTCCTAGCGAGAACTTTGCTGTTAAGTTCTCGAGAATATTCTTTTGGAAGAGAATTTATGAGGATAAAAAAATGGCTTTATTGTATCAATACATTTTTTTTATGATAGTACTTAATAGATTTGAGTGCATCTGAACGTTTTACGAAGTCGACGTCAATTTAATCTACTCCTCAATTTAAATTCTCAGTAAATTCTCCGGAGCAAGAACATTCTTGTGAATATTTCCAAGAAAATTCTCATAAGTTTTCTTAAGTTTTTCAAAAGGTTAAATTACGATTTCTGCGTTGAAACAAACTTATTATTTACAAATAGTCAGCTTCAATGGAATGTATTAAAAAATTGATTTTAGGAAAGGTAAATAATTAAAAACAAAATAATAATCACGATTTCTTTGGAACAGATATTGACACGTTTTTGGTCGTTACTAGGTATTGGCAGTTACAACTATTACCTTTCATTGTTCTGAGCTCTTACCCATCGTAATTGATTACTTTACTTTTAATTTATTTAAGTTTTATTTTTGTCATAGTGTGTTTTATTGTGTTTTATCATTGTGTGTTTAGTTTAGTTTGTGATCTTCCTGTTTGAATTACAATAAATACTTTTCATTTTTAAATTATTTAAATTATCTATGTTCCGAGAATATTCTCGATCGGCGAACATTCTCCGTGAGAGATCTCTCGACCCATCACTAATTTTCGTTTATCAGAGTATCTCCATCTGACTAAGTTACAGGCTTATAAATAGAGAGATAAAGAAACAAAGCCTGTAGTGAACAAAGGATAGACTCAAACTGCAAATACCTACTCCGGCAATCATCACTGGATAGAAATCTGTGTCAGATTGCGTCAGTTTAAACCTGTTTTTAATGCGTCTATCTGTATTCTGACGTGATTACTCGTTGTGCACGGCTTAAATATGGCTGGGTTGTTCGTGGCTATGTGGCTGGCTATTTAGAATTACGTGTCTGATGCAAAAACATCTACACATGTACGCATATATATATGTACGCATAGTTGTGTAGTGGTAATATTCTCTTGCGACCAATGATCGTTCCGTTTAGTGGTTGTTTAGGTCTATGTGTTGACTTTGTCATATAATAATAACTACCAACCATCTCCTGCTTCGCATAATTGTTACGACTTGACAAAACAGGCTATTCCCTGAGTACCCCGATCCCCGAGGCCACTGTCCCGGAGGACCCCGATTTATTTTTATCTTGATAAACTCAATTAAAAGTCAGTTTAGCTTAAAGTACCGTCAGCAGATGATGTGTTAAATAAAATTTTATTACTTACTAAAATTATAATACTTAACTTTAATATCAGGAAAAAATCGTAGTCTTGCTTGGTTAAGGTAAATATTATAATTAGATAATACAATATAGAGTCTCCTAGAACAATCACAGGTTCTAATTACTATCACAATAGTTTCTTTTTCAATACAGAAAATCAAAATTCCCCTACTCTACATGGAACATTATAATTTAAAAAATACGCAAAAACAGTCTCAATCTCAGGAATTATTTATTATAATATAGCATAGTAAATAGTTAACTCTAAAATAATCTTTTAACATGCAAAATAAGTCGCTTTCATAATTTTTTATACAATACAGAAGATCAAAAATGCTTTAAAAAAAAATATTATTAACTTTAAAGTCTCAAAACAAGCGAACAATAAAAATCACTTCAACTATAATAAAAATAATCAATATTAGTAATAAAAGCTTTAAAAAACTAAATATTTACATTTTCAATCAGTCTTTTAAAAATATATACAAAATTAACAATATTTTAAAAATTATAATATATAATTTTTACAGCGATTTTTAAAATATTGTTAATTTTGTATATTTTAGTCTATAGTAATAGTCTGATTTCATTTTTAGTTTGTCTTTGTAAGACATAGGCAGGCCCGACATGTACTTAGTAACCACTTTCACCCCAATCTGTTTTTTGTAATAGCGCTCGCGCCCTTTAGAAGGACCTGCTTTCGAAATGATTGAGTGACACACTGAACTTTCTTATCAGTACTTTATTATTTAGTATACGTAAAACAGATACAATCACAAATATGTCTCAAGATTAAAAAAGACAGACTTATTGTTCAGTCGGCCGCACTAGCTCTATTGTTTATTATAACAGGACCCTAATAGGGCCGACAACTGTCAAAGTGGCGCTAGTAGCACACAGACCAATAACAAAGCAGTTTTTGTAAGGAATTAGTAGTAATTTCATAATTAGAGACAATTATTGAGGAAATGCCTAGATGTTGTGTACCAAATTGTAAAGAAACTGGATGGCACCAGTTTCCTCGAGATGAAAAAATTGTGGTTCCAAGCGATAAGGCGAGTAAAGTTTAAGCCTAAAAGCGGAGAGAGTGTGTCATAAACATTTTAAGGAAAGTAACTACTCAGCTATGTATTAAGTTAGATTTTTTCCAAGTGGAATACATGTACTAAATCGAAAAATTGACAAGAAATCAACGCAAATAAGTAATCCGAAGCGCATAAATGTTTTGAGATACAAGGGTTCGTACAGTAGTGGCGCCATCTGAGATCAGCTTTCACTTGCCAGCCCCATTGCGTAACACAGTTTGAATTACAATCGGAATGATTTTGAAGTATATTGCTAATCCATTGCTTCATATGTTAGAAAAATTTGTCTGCTCAACAACGTAAATAACGCATTGAATGTTGTCGAACTGTAATTGAAACCGATTCCTACTGATAGTGTGTGACGCAAATAGCCCGCTGGTTGGTGCCTACTCAAGTAAAATTATTACAACCCTTCTCGCCCGGATGTGCTACAAATTTGAAATAATTACTATCGCTTAAATTGTAAAATATATTTGATAAGCATGATTTGATAATATTGTAATATTAATTTTATTTTTTTGATACATTTTATTTAAACTGTATTTACCTCTATTAAAACTATGATTCGACATTGTACAACGTTTCAAATAAACTACTTTCGTCTAATGTATTTCAAACAAATACATTTAAGCACTTTTTATGTCGACCGTGCAAGTTGAAAACCACAGAAAAAATAAATGTAATCACATTCATCGTATTCGGGGTCCTCCGGGACGGGGTCTCGGGGATTGGGGTACTCAGGGAATAACCCGACAAAACATCAGGTTGTGTCTAATATTATGTATTAAGTAAGTTTAATATTAATGTACCTACGTGCGTGTACCTATGTGTGTATACAATATTAGTTTTTTTATATGCAAAACCCGAAACATGTGTCTAGTATTTTTATGTAAAGAATCTATGTACAAAATTTCAAAACTGTGTCATGAAAAATCACTAAGTTATAAGGTTGTTATGTTACCGGGTTGTCCGTACAAAAACATGCTAACGGCGCCCCCGCGCCCCCAGGGTCGTCTTGCGCTCATTGATAATAATTTGGCAGTAGGTACCTATCCGTACGGCGGCGGCGCGGCGATTGTATTGTAAGTAATTAAATGGTTTTCCATTTTCCATCACACTTCAATATTTTTGGGACAAAATATAACATGGTGTAATAATTATTTAAATCGATTCAGTTACTATTCTGAACAAACTATAGTCAGGTTTCGCATATAAAAAAAATAATGTTGTATAATTATGTATTATGTGTGTGTGTGTATGTTGTGTATATTAATGCCTCGTTGGTCTAGTGGTTGCGAGCACTACTGCTGAACATTTTATTTATTATTATTTATTTAAAAATTACGTAAATAACACCATAACAGCTATAAGTGCCAATGCGATGCTACTACAATAAAAACATACATACTTATTACTAAACTAACAAAAATAACAAGAAAATGGCCTCTAAAAGTTTTCAATGCACTTCAGTGTATCTGTTCGTGTTCAGGCTGCAATGAAATATATCTACCTCCATAGAAATAATATCGATTTCCAGATGGTTCGATGGAGGGTTCGATTCCCAGGTCGGGCAAACTGTTATTGGGTTTTTTTATCAGGAATTTCGCAGTAGCTGCCCGGAGTCTGGATTTGTGGCCGGTTGATGGCAATAGGCTCGCCCCCTATTACACGGGACTTCTGGCGAAATGTGGATGCACTATAGGTACACCTCTGACTTACCCTTCGGGGATTATAGGCGTGATGTTATGTGTGTGTAATATTAATGTGTCCATACAATACACCATCTGGATAAGTTCTCTATTATGAATGATGTTGAAAACCGTATCAAAATCCGTTGCGTAGTTTAGAAGAAAAACGTGATCATAAAGACAGACAGTTCTATCGTAGACCACATACATTGCTTTTCAGTTGGCGATAGGGGTTAAGAGTGGCCCCATTTATGAATAACAAAAAGAAAAGAAATGGTCAATTGTTCTGTTCTTGATATTACAACAATATGTATTTTTTTTTTAAATATTATGTTGTATTTTTCAATCCGGTTATTTGGCCATACAAACTTGCTTTAAAAAAACCATGTAGGTACACACGGCTACACATCAAGCTATACATGTCCAGTTTACGCTGATCTCGCACTGTACGGAAATCCTATACAATGCGGGATCAGCTTATACTGGAAATGTATAGCTTGATGTGTAGCCGTGTGTACCTACTTGTTATAAGTGAAAAGGTTCTGCCAATTTATCACCTTTTTGAGTGGCGCCTCTCAATGCGACAGTTATTGAAACTATAAAGAAGGGCTTTAAATACTCCTCCTCACACCGGTTCATTCCAATAACAAATACACGCTGACAACCAGGTATACCGCTGTCACTGTCAGACTGCATACAAAAGAAAGAGAAGCGCGATGACACACGCTTGTAATTTGTTGCAAAATGTGTAGCAATTATTTATTTACTCAAAAATGAGTTGACTAATCAAAAATAAAAAAACCGGCTAAGTGCGAGTCGGACTCGCGCACGAAGGGTTCCGTATAATTATTATCTAAGGTAACTTGCGGTTTACGATTTATGACGTATTAAAAAAAAACTACTTGCTAGATCTCGTTCAAACCAATTTTCGGTGGAAGTTTACATGGTAATGTACATCATATATTTTTTTTAGTTTTATCATTCTTTTATTTTAGAAGTTACTTAGGGGGGGGGGGACACACATTTTACCACTTTAGAAGTGTCTCTCGCGCAAAATATTCTGTTTAGAAAAAAATATATTAGAAACCTCAATATGATTTTTAAAGACTTATCCATAGATACCCCACACGTAATGGTTTAATGAAAAAAAAAATCGAGTTTCAGTTCTAACTATGGGGAACCCCCAAAATTTATTGTTTTTTTCTATTTTTGTGAGAAAATCTTAATGCGGTTCACAGAATACATCTACTTACCAAGTTTCAACAGTATAGTTCTTATAGTTTCGGAAAAAAGTGGCTATGACATACGGACGGACAGACAGACAGACAGACAGACATGACGAATCTATAAGGGTTCCGTTTTTGCCATTTGGCTACGAAACCCTAAAAACAACCAAGTCCTGCATACAAATAAGACGTTCTGGTTATTAATTAAATACGAACCGTACGTTGATATTTAATATAGATATTTTGGATTGAAACTCAAAGTAAAGGGTTAGTTTACCGTTAATTTGTATCGAGATTTTTTTATCTAAACGTCTTTTGGTAACAACCAAGTTCTGAGAAATATGTTCAAGAATAACATATATTTTTTCCGCTACCACAAACTATATAGATTTGGCATTTTTTTTTGTTTAAGACAAGCCTACTTTTATCATTTGCCTCTTGTCCGCGCTTTAATAGTCAAAATGTTACACTAACTTATTACATAAACAATTAGTTTAACATGTTATGCCTACGGTGCTACGGCGTAGCACCGAGGTCTGTATCGTAACCCCATCGTAGACCGTTCGTAGAGGTTCGTAGACAATGTTTACGATATTGCTTCTACGTTTACTACGCGATGCGCTATGCATTGAAATCCTCCCCTCTTGGATAATCGTTGTGTTTTGTATTGAGTAAATAAATATTTTCAGTAGTGTACTGTGTATTCTGTGTTTATTCGGGGCTGGTAGTGTAGGTAAATAATACGATATAATGCAGTCTATTAAAATAAATTCAGTAGGAAAGAATGTTCCTTTAAAATTGTTAATACATTTTATACTAGCTTAATTCAGTAGGAAAGAATGTTCCTTTAAAATTGTTAATACATTTTATACTAGCTTTGGCCGCGGCTTTGCCCGCGGCTTCGCCCGCGTGTATGTCGGAAAATATCCCACGGGAACGTACTGACGGGATTAACAAGTAACCTATGTGTTAATCCAAATTTCAGCCAAATCTGTTCAACATTTTTTGCGGAAATCCGGAATATACATCCAGACAGACAAACGGACAAAATCGTTCGTTACTATTTTATTATATTAATGTGTAGATGTTTTAAAATTCTCGATTATATGCTTTTGTTTTTGTTTGTTTTATATGGTGAATTTTGTTTGTCCTTATTTTTATATAATTATCACTGATATTTATATGCCATCAATGACAAAACAAAGTGCAACATTATGATTAGTATATAATACCTTGACCTTGAACCTATGTTTTACAAATAAATAATTCTGATTCTGTAATTTTTTGACCATGGAGTTCGGTAAACCAAAGGTGAATCCGCAGCTGTAACCCGTGAAATTCAAATTTCTTACGTTTTTGATCCTAAAAAATATCAATATAAAATATGTCAATGAGGTTGCAGCGGGTCTGAAGTATCAATGAGGTTGCAGCGGGTCTGAAGTATCAATGAGGTTGCAGCGGGTCTGAAGTATCGAAGAGGCGTTTTTGAGGTCCACCTTTTCCTTTGAGGCTCTATAAAAGACAGGTTTCTTCTTTTTTTTTTTTTTTCTTTCCTTCTGGCTTCGCACGGTTTGTGCATTTAGCCAATGTCAAGTTAGTTCTTGTATAATATTGATGAAATGAATTATAAATGCATGATGATGATATCCCCGCCTACTCCCCTTGAGTTTCAGTAAAGATGTGGCACTTTACTGAGTCCTCACGCGGACTTCTTGAGAGAACTTGAAGCGAAGTTGCACTGTTTTGTTTCATTTGCCTACACTAATGCACGTTCACAAACACTTAATGGTTAATAATCCACCATTATTACACATTAATATTCGGCTAAACACTAATTTTGGAAAATTAAACAAACTGCTGAACATGACGCTTCACTTTCCCGCCAAGAAGTCCAGGTTTCTTCTTATTTAATTAAGATAGATCCTCAGCTGTGGCCCGCAAAATTCAAATTTTCTTACGTTTTTTGCTATTTGCAGGTGAGTGTCAGGTTGTATCTTGATCAAAATATGATTCGCGACTAAAACAGACATGTACAGGGTTATTCGTAAAACGTCAATAACCTCTTAAGGGGTCATTGTACTCATCATTATGAACAAATTTTACTATGGAACCAAACCTGAAATCGCGAAAAAAGAATCAGCCTTCCCTACATTTTAACGAATTATTCGAACATAAATGTAGGGAACAGCTGGTTTTTTTTTCGCGATTTCAGTTTTGGTCCCATAGTAAAAGTTTTTCATAATGATAAGTACAATGACCCCTTAAGAGGTTATTGACGGTTTTAAAAATAACCCTGTATTTACAGAATTATAATCATTAGAATCATTAGATACGTCTTTCTAAGTTAGATTTGTTCCATTGAATAATTTTTCATGAAATCATGACATTTGTCTAACTCCCAGAGATGTATTAATGATTCTAATGATTATAATTCTGGTAATACATATCTGTTATAGTAGCGACTTGGAATGGTGAGATGAGGCAAGATGTAAACAGCCTGCTTACTTACAGTAACACAATTTAAATAAAAATAAATTGGACTACACTTTCAATAAAAGTCGCTTAGCAGGAATCCATCATTGATCCCCACTGTACCCCACGCTATCACGCTAGAATCGAACCCAAAACAAACGGAGAGACGGCCGGATCAGCGGTGATCGATCGACTTAGCTCGCCCGACAAGGGAACCTCATTCATTCAGCCTGTAGTGTGTTGTGCTATTCTCTAAACATCACTACGGAACTTGAAAAGTGAATCCACGATGATTTACTGTGGTACGTATACTAGAACGTTGTTCAAGTATGAATCTTGAATTAAGTACAGAATGACAGTGTCAAACAAAATGCTTGTTTGATAATGTTATTGACGCTGGCAGAAAAGTCAGCATTGGTTCAGTTGCCAGTTGTAATATAACTAGTCTGGCCATAAATACTGTTACATAAAAACTTTTAATTTTTTCAACTCTTTAATTATTTTGAATTTGGAACGCGTTTATTATGTTAAAAGCTTCTTGCAATTTCCCGCCATTTCACATATTTTTTCCGTGTTTATTGTCAAATTACAATATGGAATGGGGTTTTAAAGAAAATAGGATTGCAGTGATTGCCTTGCACCAAGTGGATAAGGAGCCGTAGGTCATATTCAAGACATTTCAAAGCTTGGTAGCAGCCGTATGTTCGTATATCGTACTATCGACGGATATACCAACACTTCCTCTGTTGAAGACCATCAAAGATCGGGGCTGCGTGCTGTTAAATGATTTTTATTTCTGTAAGTAGGTTTGTTCAAACACTTTTACTTAGAACTACAAAGGCCCAACCCAAAGCCAAAACTCGCTGAAACCCCATTAGGAAACAAAAAATCTCATCGCATGAAATGAAGATTCCCCGTAGGACTCTGTCACTTTTATAAGCCACAGAGGTATCTAGGCGGCAGGCGTATCTTATTATTAAGACAAGACCTGAAGCTCGGCGCTTATCATCGTTATACAGGAAATGCACTAAATCAATCCCTACAATTAAAAATCTATCAAAACGCCTTCTGTCCCGATACGCAGGTGAAAGGCACTGAAATAACCTCTTAAGTGATGAAACAATTTTCACGATTGAAGTGCATTAATTACAACAAGCAAAATGACAAAGTATACGCTCACAGTTCTAAAGAAGCCGCTCAAGTGGTCGGAAAGGTACAAAGTGGTCATCATCCTGCGTCAGTAATGGTTTGGTGGAGGTTATCTTATCAAGGAGTCACAAAGCTTCATTTTTGAGAAAAGGGAGTGAAGACTTCAGCCATAGTGTAATAAGAGACCGTCCTGGATTTGTGAAACCTCTCAGTGTAAATAATACACTTTTTTTAAATGTACCGTAGACTTTGCAGTAGGGCTCTGCACCTGGTCACAAGGCATGAACTACCCAAGCCTGACTCGAAACCAACGTTCCGGACTTTATAAGAGCTGAAGATTGGCCCTCGACTAGCCCAGATCTGTACCCCTTAGGGCCTGTGCACACCACGTTTTTTAAACGCGCCGTTCACGCGCGTTTGTAGCGATACGCACGCGATTCAGACGCAGCCTGTAGACCTTCTGTTGGATAAAAGCGCGTCGTCGACGCACGTTCCTAAAACGCGCGGCAACGGCGCGTTTAAAAAACTATGGTCAGTTTTAGAGGACATTGGCTGCTCTAAACGACACGCCATTATTGTGTCTCTTAAGAAATCTTTGGACCAAGCAGTGGCAAAATGTACCATGGACGCAGTGCATAAATCCATATATTCGTGGTCAGACAGATTAAAGGCCTGTATCAAAGCCAAAGTTGGCCATTACGAATAAAATTATTTTTTTATTTCTTGCCGAGACTCCTCAGAAGTTTGATTAAGATTACATTACTTGTAATGGATTTTATTTTGTAACAGAACTTATGGGCGGACTATACTTACCTCTAAATTGAGATTCAAGCTCCTAGTTACCAATAAAACAAAACAATTAAATTGCTATATTGTTGTTGTTGTTGGAGCTTCCACGTTACTGCAGTGCATCAGGGATGTTTGCCGAAGCACATACTGATGGTTTCAGTACCATCCTGCGAAAAAGGATTGCTTTCATGATGCGCAGAGTGCGTGGGAGCGTCAACGAAATTCTGAAGGTCATCAGTGATAAGCCGTGTTGCACCATTATGGCGCATTGGGTGCATGTACCCGGTGCGCCAAGTGAGTGCAACAGGTATTTGAATAAAAAATTTGAGTTGCATTTGTTACTAACATAGCATGAGTATTGTGTATTACTAACATTATATGGATCAAGGTCCGAATTAAAGTATTTTAATTTAATTTTTTTATTTTTATTATATTGTCAACACTGTATTGAAATAGTACCTAACACCTCACCTTACCTGTTATGTTATATAAAAACAGGATTTTTAAATTTCTTCATCCATTCCATTTTTGTTTACACATCGTCACATTCGAATTGTGTGCGGTCACTCGAGTGAGGTTTCAAGTAAACTTTACAGAATCTACAGATCACAGGTACTGTTTCAAAAACAAACAAAAGACCATCCATCCAATAACCTTCACTTAATCCGAGCCCACATCCCGACAATCAAAGGAAAGTTTAACACAAAAGAAAGTAAACAGGAGTTCTCATTGGAAGTTAGCTAGTTAGCACCGAAATAGGGGATCGCTGGCCAGCCAATATAACAAAGTTGCGCCGAACTTGTTATTTATCTAATCCTTGTCGGTCTGTGGACAGCGTTGTTGGTATCGCTTTTACTGAATGTGGGCCGGAAAGCGAGAGAGTTGGTTTTTGTAAAGTTTGTAATTTGAAAATTGGTTCTAAAATCTATTTGTTTCGTTGGTTATCGTTGACCACATACCATAGGTATATACTCAATATATTTTTTGTATTCCACAATGTGAACTCAGGTCCTAGGTTTTACAAAGACATGATCATTGTGGATTTGTGAACCCTGCAGTTGGGCACAGCAAAGTAGAAGAGAGTGAAGAGTGCTTTAATTTGGCATCTTAGTAAAGAGAGAAAGAAATAACATTTATTTAGTCATTAACATCATGTGAGATAGAGGTCAAACGCAACACATTTTATATCCATAAAAAAAAAAAAAATAATGGGTGATACTTCGGATTTTAGTTTCGGAGCAGGGGGTTAATCCGAAGTATCGGCCGAAAGTTCGGTCGTTTTTTTTTATTTTTTTTATTTAAAGGGCTTTGTCGCTTAGCGACCACATCGCCCAGTGCAGAAAAAAACAAAATTGTTGATTATTATGATCTACCTTATCACTAACTTGTACAATTGTTTAGCCTTATCGGACACTGGAGAAGCAAGGATGGCATTACAACAGCCAATATCGTACGTTTTATATTGTCCAAAACATTAATTCTAGTATTTTCATTCCGAACACACTCCATCAGAATATGAAAGACATGTTTTTGACTTTGAATCCTTACTCGACTTAAAGTTACATTTTTGACTTTGGCTTATATTTTTGACTGTGTTTTTTTTTCGCCATAGTCAGCCATAGTTAGCTGTAGCCAAGCAACGGCCGAACGTTCGGCCGATACTTAAGATTTATGTTCGGAGTAAATAGGATAAATACAGGTACTGAAAAGGTGTTTCATTACAATTCTTAGAACTTTGAACACCCGGCTTACGGATGACCATGAAATATAAAGGAAATTGATTACCCCCGCCCGTTCTTAATAGTAGTAGTAGTTCTCATTGACATTTTATGCACTTGTTACATTATAATTAATTTTGATATTATTATAATAATAAAATATTGTTTGTTGGATAATGGCATCTGTCACATTTACGAAGCTTGGGACCAATATAGAAGTACCTAATTTGACTAGATATTGTGTTTACAAAATATAAATCTTAAGAGGGCTATCACAATTTTTCTTGAATTTGCGCGTTTTACTCGAGTTTTGATGTGTGATTATGGTATAGATATAGCCATAAAATAAAAAATAAAATATGCCCAAGCAAGTTTAATTATTTATCTTGGGAGCGCTTTAAATAAATATTTCAATTTATTTACAGAAATCAGTAAAAACCTTGTCTCTGCAAAAGATGTTTCATAAAATTTTACTTTTGGGTATCTTTTGATGCTTTTTTACACCGAAGATAACGTAATTTAAGAAATTATAAAAATGTCCATGGTACTACTGTATTTTATACTTGGGAGCGCTTTAATCAATTTATTATATTTCGTACAGTAATTCACCAAAAATAATTCTGTAAAACAGAGAGTTACTGGCCATTTTTCATCCGAAGTTTTATTTTTTATCTACGAATATAAAATCCAAATTCAAACAAAAACTAATTAATAACTAAGTTAACTATGTTACCTTGCTCGAAAAAAAATAAAATAGTCTATTTAAAAGTAAAATAACGGCGTAAATCAACGGCGAAAAAAGCTATATTTTCGAGAGCGCAAAAGTGATGAAACTATTAACGGGTGCTGAGACTGACACGAATGGTTTATCACCACGAAAACTGTACTTTTATAGTTACACAGACTTATTGTTTCGATTATTTCACGCTTTCTCACAATTAGATAAGAAATTGACGAAAAACGTTTTTTTTTGTGATAGCACCCTTAATTTGTTAAAATCACTTACTTAGATGTTATTAAGTACTAATGATTACGAAATATTTAATGATGCTGGTAGTTTATCTTAGATTTTATATTGCTATTTTATTAATATTAATGTTGTTTCAAACGATTGGCACAATACTGTCAGTAGAATGGTATTCTATTGAATTATATCTAAGAATTACGAATCCAGATCCTATTAAATTGCATAATTACCATAATGTTTTAAAACGGTTTCACTACGCAAGATTTGTTTATTATTACCTGTATTAGAAGTTATTAAGCCAAAATGTGTGGTGATCTGTGATTGGTTCAAAATAGCGGTTGATGTTGGACGTAAAGTGACGTTGGTAGGACATAAAAAGGATTGTAATGACGGTATCGAGTCAGTAATCCGATCCAGCTTGACCCATGCTGTGCCCTTAGCGCATAGTCGCTTAGTTTATAAGTTTATGCCCTGGCTGGAAGCCATTTATTGAGGCACCCACAGGAAAGTCCGGTTAAGCAGACGACAACCTCCATTTTTTTTTTTTTTTTTTGTTCACGGGGTGGAAAATCCTCATGTATGTCCTCCACCCTGGGGTGGGCGGAGGGGTCTGTCAGACTCTTACTGACTAAAAACCACCCCAGTGTTCCCCTCCCACACTTGCACCGGGGATCTTGGGATCTGTTATTACTTCCGCAATCCCCGGCTAGTGCCGGCCCGCCTCTGCGGGCCACCTCAAGCCACCGTTATCGGCCCTCCGCCGACGCCCGATGCGCCTGCTGCGGGCCGGGTGAGCGGACGAGATCTCCCGCTCCCTTTCCGCAGCCTCCTTCTGCGACACGACTGTTTCGCAGAAGGACACCACCGCGTCCCAGGACTCCTCACTGCTCGACCACGGCCGGAGACGACAACCTCCTAGGTTGACCTGCGAGATGCCATAGTAAAAAATAAAAAAAGTTATCGAGTCAGTTCCTCGGAAGATGTTCAGTTTGTTGACTCTAGTGCCGTTGTTGTGTGGAATAGACCGACCAGTTGTCACGTAACTTTAGTAATTTGATATTATACCTTAATTATTGCTTATTAAGATTGTTTTTAGGGTTCCGTACCTCAAAAGGAAAAAAGGAACCCTTATAGGATCACTCGTGTGTCTGTCTGTCTGTCCGTCTGTCACAGCTGATTTGCTCCGAATCTACTGGACCGATTAAGGTGAAATTTGGTACATATACAACATTAGTTTTTTTTTATACTAAACCCGAAAAGGGGTCATTGTACTCATCATTTTGATATTTTTTTTCTATGGGACCAACCTTGAAATCGCGAAATAAAAATCAGCTGTCCCATACATTTTGTCGATTTAAGTGAACACAAATGTAGGGAACAGCTGATGTTTTTTTCGCGATTTCAAGGTTGGTCCCATAGAAAAAATTGTTCAAAATGATGAGTACAATGACCCCTTTTCGGGTTTAGTATAAACAAAAAGTAATGTTGTATAAACTTCTGTGACGGGTAAACACGGACGTGATACATAAATAAATTAATTTTGAATATGGAGGTCACTGTTGGGGGGCAAATTAGAAAATTAAAAAAAAACGTTTTGCTGACTTTACCGTGTGACATATCAAATGAAAGGGCTTGTTTTAAGAATTTTATATATATTTTTTTATAATTTTAAAATACATACTTTTGAAATTATTTAAGAAAATAGACGAAAAATTACCATCCCCCCCTTATCTCCGAAACTACTGAGCCTAAAATTTTGATAAAAATACAGAAAATAGTTCTTTTTTATAGATTACAGGAAAATCTATAAGAAGTCTGTGATCTTAAAATAACATGGTAAATCACTCAATATTTTGCGTACAAACTACACTACTAACTACAGTTGGAATGTATGGGGATCATGTTTTACAATGTTAAGTTTGTTCTTCGGATAAATTCATCCCAGCTACGGAACCAGGTTCTGCGTTAATACCTATGTTACATCTTGTCTATATTTGTCGGAGACAGCATTAGTACGGACAAGTAACGAATCAAGCCCGCCACTGGTGACACCGCGTGATCTACCCACACCTCTGGCGCGCTTCTACAGAGTCGTGATGTTTTGACCCGATGGCGAGGAGGACATTCAAGATTCAGTGTCTGGTCTGATCGCAGCGGAGTTAAGACGTCGCGAAACTGTACTCGATTCGTTATGCTCGATTATTATGGAAGTTTAAATTTGTAGTGATTGTGACAATTTGTAATTTCATCTGAGTAAAATCCTGACGATCTGACATATACATATAGTTTTTACTGCCTCTTCTAACACGCTCATTAGCACATTTTGTTTTGCCATTTGATGTGGCAAAGTTGCCATGAAAAGGAAGAAAGGTAAACAAAGAGTTTTGGGAGCGTATCCCCGGACAGTTGCTACAGTTGACCAAAGTATTTTGTTGGCAATGAGAGCTTGAATTTGCACAATGTTGTTTAATAAATAGGTAGACTACTCGTATGTAGGATGTTAGGTAGGTGGACCAGAATGAAATGTTTTGGCTAAGGCAGTAAGTATGGAATCAACTAGCAGTGCTTGTGCTGCAGGTATAAACTCCCTCTGGAAACTTAAGCCTCGTATTCATGTTAAACATTTGTTTAGCAACATGGTTGCATAAACATGTTGCCAACTGCTGTCAACACATTGCGGGCAACACTTGTGTTGCGGAGTTGATCACGCCATGTTGCAGAGTTGAAGATCAACAAATGTTGACGTGTGTGGACGTGTTTGCAACTGTTTATAAACATGGCGGTAGTGTGGTGCAACGATAAAATTATGCAATTAATAGAATTTAACGCAGCACGCAACACGCAACATTTTAACGCAGACTGGCGTGTGTGGACAACCCATATTGATTTAAACAAAGTTTCCAGCAGCATTCTCGTCGTTCATCAACAACGTTGACCAACTGTTGCTAAACAAATGCTTACCATGAATACGAGGCTTTAGGTACAGTAAATTTGTTGCTGATATCGTCTTTTGTTTTTAACAAAGTAAAGCGTCGTGATGATATCTGCAAATCCAAGAACTAATAAAGTGACGTACTTAGTTAAAAAAAAATTAACGTCTTCCAAAATTCACACTACAAAGTGTAAAATAACTTTAATTTTAGAAGTCTGCAAAAACTAAAATACGGATCCAAAGACACCGAAATTAAAGTTATTTTTCAATTTGTAGTATTTTTTCTATTACTATGATTTCAAAATATAATTTAATAACTAAAAAAACTTTCAAAACTTTATCTGCGTCCGGAATAGCTACAGACGGAGAGAAAACTTCACAAAACTTAGAAGCTTTGCCTCTTTATAGGGTTACTCTGTGGCACGACGTTCGTAGCTATTCGGAAACACGAACATTACCGAAGCACATACCGTTTCTGGTTCAACTGTAACTCTGACGTCTACCAACGGAACAACAACGAGAATAAAGTGAGGCAATTACGAGTTTCTGTACAGAAAAATACTGGTTTCATGTATATATTTTTAATAATAAAAAAAGTTGTCTCATCTAGTTATACCAAAAATATAAAGTTACATTCCCAAAAAATACAGTTTTATGTCTGTTATAAAAACGAATTCTGGTTTATAACTACATACATTCATTTCAATATCTCCATACGCAGAAATATAATAATTGGACCAGAATAACGAGACTGGAAATTATTTAAAGTTATATTTCACCATAATCCTGTCCCTCAATCTATCATTATAATCATCATAGAGTTATACCCGATATCATTTGTAAAAGGGTTTGACTAACTAATTTATTTAGGAGGATCTCAAATCCGGGTAGCTCGCGGTCACATGTGTTAATAATCCTTAGGCTAGTTATTCATTGCTATGTTATGTGGCACGAGTATTGTACTGAACCTGTGCCATGCAATTAGAATGTACAGTAAACACGAAAAAAAATTAACCAGTGCGCAAATTTTGACAAATTAAACTTAAGCGAGTTTTATTAAACACATATTTAATATTTTGATGTCTTAGTACAAAGAAATAAAGGTATCGTTAACGAAAGATGTTTATTTTGAAACAGGTTTTATGGTGACTTGCCGGCCGACGGGGGTGCGCGGTGTAGCGGAACGCGTGGAAGGTACCTAAACAGCTGCCCGCTCGCTTGATTAGCGATTTGTAGGTTTTTTGGTATTTATTAGGATTTCAAGACGGGAAAAAAAAATTACATAACATCACGCCTGTAATCCCCAAAACGATAGGCAAAAAAAAAAAAAACTATTGAACAGATAATGGAAATGTGTTCTAATACTGATACTGCACCACCGAAAAAATGACATCACAGGTTTCAACAATTATTAAAGAAAGGCATTGTGGGGAAATATCACTGTGAAATATTAAAACTTTGAGAGTTTTTTTTTCTTCATCAATGGGTTATCAATTCTAATGACTCTTGAAAATTTGGCCAACCCAACAAAAATAAATATTACAAAAAAATTAAGTCCTGTTCTTCAGTTAACGCCAAGTCTTTTAGATATATACGGAAGTATAAGTTTCAGGCTTTTCATATACCACTCTTTAGACCAACAACGTTTTCTTTTTCTACATTTAGTGATAAGTAGCAACACTATAGCTGCAGCTTTTCAGCTCTTTGTCTGATATGCTCACGGGACACTAGAGCAAGTCTTGCTCACGCGAAAGCATTGACGAGCCGTCAATGATATAGCGGCAATATAATTGATCGTTCGAGTGCAAGGGGTGATTCAATATTATTGAACAATCAAAGCATTATAATTGACGGCACGGTTGGCGCAGTTAGTTAAGCGATTGACTGCGATGCGTGTCGCGGGTTCGATTCCCGCACGGAACAAATATTTGTATGACCTACAAGTAGTTGTTTCGGGTCTGGCTGTTTGTGTATGTGAATTTAAATGTTTGTAAATGCACCCACAATACAGGAGAAATTCCTAGTGTGGGGCAACGTTTAAAAAAAATATATATATATATATACCGTTTTGCACAATGTTATTGGATTGCATGTGGACTACGAGAGAGCCTTCGACTTCATCGATATGGGCAGTTCTGGCCTCTCTGCAACGATGTCAAATTACTGGCGCTACATAGAAGTGTTGAGATGTTTATATGACGCTGCCACGATGACTGTCCAGATCCAGGATCAGAAAACCAGCCCCATCCAACTGTTCATGAGGCTTAGACAGGGTTTGTGATATCCCCGAAACTGTTCACCAATACGTTGGAGGACGTCTTCAAGCCGCGGCATGGTCTGGACTGGAAAGGGTATCAACGTGAACAGCGAGTACATCTCACACCTTCGCTTTGGCGATGTCATCGTCATAATGGCGGAAATGCTGGAACATTGAGACCAAATGCTGTACAGCCTAAATGGAGCCTCTCAGCGGGTTGGTCTCGGCATGAATTTGAACAAGACAAAAGTCATATACAATTCGCACGTCTTACCGAGTCCAATCTACATCGAAGGGTTCTCGAAGTTGTGAAGGAGTAGGTCTGTCTACTAAGGGCAAGTCATCAAGCTCGGTAGACACAACTTTGAGAAAGAAGACGATAGAAGGATCCATTTGGGTTGGGCAGTGTTTGGAAAACTTCATCAAGTCTTTTCGTCGCCTATCCCGCAGTGTTTGAAGATTAAGGTCTTCAACCAGTGCGTCCTTCCCGTCATGACTTACGGTGCCAAAACGTGGGACACCGACAGTGTCGGCCTGGTCCACAAATTCGAAATCGCTCAGCGCGCAATGAAGCGGGCTATGCTTGGAGTATCTTTGAAGGATACAATCAGGAATGAAATTATTAGGAAATGAACCGGAGTTACCGACATACCTTGCAGAGTAAGCAAACTGAAGTGGCAGTGAGCTGGCTATGTTTGTCGAAGGACTGATGGCCGCTGGAGTAGACGAGTCCTGGAGTGGAGACTACGTATCGGCAAGCGTGCGATCGGCTGAGTTGATTGACAATGTCATTGTAGGTGTACCCGCAATCTCTTTCATTTTGACAATTGAGCAATATTCATTGCGTTATTTATGTTGTTCACTACGAAGACTATCTTAACTTTTTACATCCTACAAACTGATATATACTAGTTGTTTATATTTCACGCAAATAAATGAATCTATCTAATCTATCTATCTATATATATAAAATTCAAAGTCCTGACTGACTGACTGACTGATATATCAACGAACAGCCTAAACCGCTGGTCCTAGAGACATGAAATTTGGAGGGTGTGTTCTTTGTGAAGAGTAGGTATCCACTAAGAAAGGGTTTTTTGAAATTCTACCCCTAAGAGGGTGAAATAGGGGATGGAAGTTTATATGAAAGTCCGTCAGTTTTGAACTTAGAATATTAAAATTTTGTGTTTAGGCTGACGATTGAAAATTAATTTATACATGTCTCAGTGTTTTTTATAATTCTACCCCCGAAGGGTTAAAAAGGGGGATGATGTTGTGTATGGAAAGTCCTTAATTTTCGAAGTAAAATCACTAAATTTAATATCTAGGCTTATGGTTGGAAGCTAACGCAACGGTGTTGTTAGAATTTGAACCCATAAGGGATGAAAAAGGTGGTTCTTTTTAATGAAAGGAGAATGCCGTTGGGCAGTACCAACTTGCGGGGGAGCGTGTCACAACCAAATTTAGTTCATAAAATTACTACTATTTTTTAAATCAGATTTACGTTTTTGTTATGAAACAGATTCCCGGATTTCGGAGATCAAAAATAAAAATATTTTTTTACTTTGTACGTATTTTCCACGTATAAGTCACTGCCATTGCACTTCATTTCCGAATGTTGCTACTACCACAGAATACTACAGAATAAGTAATAGTACTACGTAGGTACTACTACGTAAAAAAAAAACAATATTTATGTACCTGCCAGCAAACATTTAAATGAAGAAGATAATTATGTATCGTACCGATTTGCTTTTTAGAATACGTGATATTATTGTAATAAAATCATACACCTCAGGTTCAGTATTAATAATGTTTATTCTAACACAATCAGGTTATTAACAATCACTTATTAATTATTAAGAATATAACAAAAGTAGCACGGATCCGTAAGATATGCACACAGCTCAACGCCTCGACATAGACTGACTCTGTCCAAGCAAATCAGTTACGAACTGAATGATCCCCACTTTAAACGGAAGTGAACACTCGGCCGGCTATACGACCAATCAGAGCAGTGTAAACAGTACAGACAATCACTTGACTAACTAAAATACATAATGGCTTATAATTAACTGTAAATAAACTTTTTATTTAAACAATAATGATTTATTAATTATACAAACAAATATACTTGAATACCGATATCCTACAAATGAATACCTAAAACGGATGTATAAAGTTCGTGCAACAACTAGCGCCATCTGTCGGATATGGGAAAAAGTCTTATTCTTAATTATTCTTTTACAAAATCATTACATTAGGTATTGTATGATATGTGTGATAAAAATAAAATCTTCGTTTAGGTCACACGTTGCGTCAAAATAATTTAAATTATTATTTTGGAATACATGTATTTAATCACAAGAGGCCCGATTCAAAAAAGGAAATGTCTTTATTGTGTGTGACGTATTACATTTGTTTTTTAGGCTTATTTCAATTATTATCTGTAGTTTTTTGGCGCCGTCACGAATGACGTTACTTTAAATCTTTTAATGTTGGTTTCATATATATTGATCGAAGGTTTCATATGAACTATTCGATTATAATTAAAATAACGAGAACGGGCGTTCAAGTGCTTTTTCTTAACGTAGTGTTTGTGTGATAATCCTTAGCGATGTCCCCATCTAGGGTAAGACATCGGCCAGCAAGTCGTCGTCACCGATGTGTAAACTGTTCACTGGTATTGTAAGAACAATTTAGTGTACATGACACAGAAAATATATCCGTGGCTATGATTCGTGTTTTAAGATCATGGATTGCTCCGACGCCTGTTAGTATTACCGCTTTAACTAACTAACGCATTAACTCCACCATTTCAAATCAGTAATTTTTACGAAACTAACCTCAAAATATTAAGTAGGTAAATGGCAAATAAATACAAATTGCGGAAATCCATGTAAAAAACAGTTAACAATATAGGCAGAACATTGAATTCTCCTCCAAATACACTGGGTTTGGTTGTGACAGCGGACTTTTCGTTTGGTACAGGGCGCCCTATATTTGTCGGCATTCTCCTTTCTTTTTAAGTTAAAATCACTAATATTTCGGCTTATTGTTGGAAACTATAGGCATCCGCTAAGAAGGGATTTTTCGAAATTCAACCTTTAAGGGGTGAACAAGGGGGATAAATCTTATTCCTTGAGTTAATAAACCTGAAACTTGGCACGAATACTAACCTAAGTAAATTATAAAGTGTGACAATTTTTTTTTTTTTAACTTCTCCATAATGGGGGATTTGCGGATGACAAAGTTTGTATGGAAGAATTTTAACGCGCGGTCCGATTAACTCGAAACTCAGTATTTATACTGTAAACCAAAATAAATAAAATAATTTATCAGTTTTTCGAAAATTGACCCCTTTTTTTTTTGCGTGGGAAATTATCAAATAACTTCGCCCGCTCTGGGCGGAGCGGGAGGGCGTGTCAGACTTTTACTGACTAAAACCCACCCGTGCTCCTTCCGTTGCCTGTGTGCCAGGGCCATGATATCCCTTTCTGACAAACATCACAATCCTGGCAGGCCCTAACGGACCCCGTCAGTTGGTGCTGACATCTCTTTGAGGCGCGCGTGGAACACAACGTGCAGTCTATCCGGGCCTGGTCCTTATCGGATGGCGAGCTACCCATCGCTCACCATCCGCAAGCCCGCGCCTACGGTGGCCGGAAGATGGCTTGCTACTCCCGACGCCCGGGGCGTCTCCTGCGGCGACTAGGGGCGTGAGGGCGCGAACCTTGCCTCTCCCTCACGCGTTCTGCCTCCTCCTTCGTAACGGCCTCCCATGCACTCTCGCTCCGAACCATAGCCTAAACCAGGACCGGACGCGAGAGATCGCCGCCGCCGATAGCTTCCGTGAGGACAAAGCGGTGCTCCGCCCAAGCCGAGCAGACCTCCACCGTATGCTCCACCGTGTCCTCCGGGCGATCCACACAGTGGTGACACCCGGGCAGTTCCTCCCGCTTTATCCTGAACCGGAACCTCCCGAAACAACCGTGTCCGGTGAGGACGCCGCCGTGGCACCTCTCTAGCCACTCCTTAAAGAGGGGACTTATCGCCACAATTGTGGTGTGCCCAGCGCTGGATTGCGACAATCGCACTCTCCATGCCACCATGAGATCCCGCCGGAGCTCCGTCCGCTGTGCCGTGATTTCTTGCAGCAGCGGAGTTTCGACCCAGCGTTTCACCCCCTCGCGCTACTCCCAGATGTGCGCGAGGACTTTTGCCTCCAGATCCCACGGCGGCAGTCTGGCAAGGAGGCTCGCCGCCTCACGGGAGACCGTGCGGTAATGACCCTTAACAGGGTGAAAAGGGGTAGTCAATTTTACAAGAGAGGATTCTACTGTGTGGCTTGATTAACCCCAAATTATGACGTCGGCATCAGCTAAGAAGGGGTTTTTTGGAAATTCAACCTTTAAGGGGGTGAAAAGGGGGATTTTGTTTGTATGAAAAGTCTTATTCCTTGAGTTAATAAACCTGAAACTTGGCACGAATACTAACCTAAGTAAAATATAAAGTTTGTCATTTTTTGTTTTTTTAAACTACCCCGTTAAGGGGGATTGGGGGATATCAATTTTTTTATGGAATAATTTTAACACGCGGTCCGATTAACTTGAAACTCAGGATTTATACTGAAAACAAAAAATAAAAAATAACCTTTGTCCGGTTTTTTTTTAAATCTGCCCTTAATAATGGGGTGAAAAGGGATAATCAATTTACAAGGGAGGATTCTACTGTGTGGCTTGATTAACTTGAAAATTGGTATAAAGAACATATAAATCCAATAATAGAAACGTCAAAAACGATGTTTCAACAATTTACCCCTTTGAGTGCGTAAAAAGGGGCGACATAGTTTGTATGAACAGAATCTTATTTCTTTTGATATATAAACTTGAAATTTGGCCCGAGTACTTATTTACATAACATCAAGCCTGCCATCCCCAAAGGGTTAGGTAGAGGTGTATCTTTAGTACACCCACATTTCGACAGTTTTGTTTAAGTCCCATGTAATAGGGGGCGAGCCTTTTGCCATCAACCGGGCATAAATCCAGACTTCGGGTTGCTACTAAGAAATTCCTAATGGAAAATCCAATAACACTTTGTCCGACCTGGGAATCAAACCCACCCCTCATGCTCAGCAGTCACGCCTGTGACCACTAGACTAACGAGGCAGTCATTACTTAAATAACAAAGTTTTTCATAACTTTTGTGTTTTTCAAAACTACCCCTCAAAAGGATTTTAGGGAGTGTTATGGTTTGTATTTAAAGAATCTTAACGCGCGGTCCGATTAACTCGAAACTCAGACCTCATATTGAGTTTTCGAGAATCGGAAAAAGGGGTACATAGTTTTCGGGAGAATTTTATTGCGTACCTTGAATAACTCAAAAGTTGGTACATCAATTATTATTTAAGAACAAAAACGTAGAAAAAATAAACAATACAAAATTTCTTACAAATAGACTTAGACACGAAATGGAGGAGGACACGTAGGTATATTGAACAAGTATGTACAAAACGAAGTTTGTATTTATATGCTTTATATATCCTCCGTAAAGTTGTAAATCAAACTGCACTCCTATCTGCTTACCACGCTTACGTTGGTTCCAACTAAGATATGGTATAATGTTTTGGGGGAATGCTGCTGATAGAGAAGCTGCTTTTTTTTCGACATCCACGCGGGCGAAGCCGCAGGCGAAAGCTAGTCTAAAAAATAAAAAAAATATAAAAGAAGAAACTGACTGACTGTCTGACATATCAACGCACAGCCCAAACCGCTGAGTCTAGAGATTCCAAATTTGGCACGCAGGTTCCTTATGAGGTCTAGGGGTGCACTAAGAATTTTTTGGGAATTCTACCCCTAAAGTGATCAAATAGGGGATGGAAGTTTATATGAAAGTCCGTCAGTTTTGAAGGTAGGATCTTAAAATTTTGTGTTTAAGCTGACGTTTGAAAATTAATTAACAGGTGTCTCAGCGTTTTTGCTGATTCCACTCCCGAAAGGTTAAAAAGGGGGATGAAGTTGTATATCGAAAGTCCTTAATTTTCGAAGTAAAAATCACAAAATGTATTATCTAGGCTTATGGTTGGAAACTAACGCAACGATGTTGTTAGAATTTCAACCCATAAAGGCCCGGTCCCACTTAGACGGACCGTCTGTTTTTTTTTCACTAAAACGGTCCGTCTAAATGTGAACATTGTCATATAAATTGTACTGCCACTGGCATATCTGTCTCTTTAGACGGACCGAGAAAACAGACGATCCGTCTTTGTGGGAACGGGCCCTTAGGGGTAAAACGGCGGATGAAATTTTGTTTGGAATAAAGTTCTTTATTTTTTAAGTTAAAATCACCAATATTTCGGCTTATGGTTGGAAACTATAGGCATCCGCTAAGAAGGGATTTTTCGAAATTAAACCTTTAAGGGCATCCATGAATAAAATAGTGAATTTCAACCAAGAATAACAACAATTTAAAGTTAAATGAAAAATCTAAAAAAAATATATGTAAGAGTTTGATATATGTTCTTCATTTTCATCAACCAGAATTTAAAAAAAATGCGTAGTTAACGAGAATATTAAAACTTTGTAAAGGTCTATTCTTGAAATGAATCTCGTTATAAATAGATGAATACTATATCTGGCTAAACAATTTTTTATTGTATAACAGATAATCATATATTCTTTATTTTCATCTAACCGTTTTTTATTTTATTGTATATTACGTGAAAAAGTTAAAACAATGTATATTTGTACGCGAACGCAAGCGGCAGGTCCGTGCGCGGGCGACGGGCGGCAGTCGGCTCACAGCCTTCACACTGGGAACTTTAGTATTAGCAAGGACCGGTAGATGGCAAATTTTTGCGTAAATACAGAGAAGGACCGGAAAGGTCGGTGGGGTAAGAAACTGTTCGATGCTCGAGGTCACTGAGACTATGGACGCCCTTAAGGGGATGAAAAAGGGGGATTTTGTTTGTATGAAAAAAAGGTATTCCGTGAGTTAATACATTTGAAACTTGGTACGAATACTAACCTAGGTAAACGATAAAGTTTTTTTTTTTTTTTCACTACCCTAAAGGGGGATATGGGGATGTTAAAGTTTGTATGGAAGAATTTTAACGCGCGGTCTGATTAAGGCGACGATAACCGACTTTTGATGATTTAGGTTGAATACTGAATGAAGATCACGTCTAAACGAGTACTTAGTGTCTAGATTTGAAAAAAATATATGGTAAAAAAGGAGCGTTTTCTTAATAACTAAATATGTAAATATTTTAGATTATGTTTATATTACATGGTGAAATTAATTTATAAAGTTATGTCTAACGTGGATAAAAAACTGAGAATGGCGCCAAATCTACCAAGCGTAGTTTTCTGGAACCTTCACCAATTTAAAGATAATTTAATTATTGATATACGCGTTTTATTAAAATACCTTTTGTTTTGTGTATAATAAATTAATAATGCGTCAAATTGGGGACAGCGCTCCTTGATGGGCGAGTCCTATTACTGGCTGAACGTACGACGCGTTGCGTGAGCTCAGTACAGATCACGCAAGCTAACCACTCAAGGTTTGCGTCTTAACTCGAAACTCGGTATTCTACATACAATAAAGCTCACAGAATATAAAGGCGGCATGTTTTTGGGAAAACACCAAAAACAAAAGGAGGTAAAAAGGTGGAAAAAGGTGGTAATTAAGTTAAAACGTATTTACCACCTCTTTCCACCTTTTTACCTAAAGGGAAAGACTCGAAATTCGCCGCTAAATTGAGGAAGTGAGATAAAGTGAGCGGTGGCCGCTACATAGCGGTGGCCGTTATATAGTGGTGGCAGCTGTAGTGGTGGCTATATACATAGCCACCACTACACAGCGCTATACAGCGGAGGCAGCTACACAGCGGTGACCGGCACATAGCGGTGGCCGCCAAATAGCGGAGGCTGCTACATAGCGGTGGCCGCTACATAGCGGTGGCCGCTACATAGCGGTGGCCACTAAATAGCGGTGGCCGCTACATAGCGGTGGCCACTACATAGCGGTGGCCACTAAATAGCGGTGGCCGCTACATAGCGGTGGCCGCTACATAGCGGCGGCCACTAAATAGCGGTGGCCGCTACATAGCGGTGGCCGCTACATAGCGGTGGCCGCTACATAGTGGTGGCCGCTACATAGCGGTGGCCGCTACATAGTGGTGGCCACTAAATAGCGGAGGCCGCTACATAGCGGTGGCCGCTACATAGCGGTGGCCGCTACATAGCGGTGGCCGCTACATTGTGGTGGCCGCTACATAGCGGTGGCCGCTAAATAGCGGTGGCCGCTACATAGCGGTGGCCACTAAATAGCGGTGGCTGCTACATAGCGGTGGCCACTACATAGCGGTGGCCGCTACATAGCGGCGGCCACTAAATAGCGGCGGCCGCTACATAGCGGTGGCCGCTACATAGCGGTGGCCGCTACATAGCGGTGGCCGCTACATAGCGGTGGCCGCTACATAGCGGTGGCCGCTACATAGCGGTGGCCACTAAATAGCGGTGGCCGCTACATAGTGGTGGCCGCTACATAGTGGTGGCAGCTACATAGCGGTGGCCGCTACATAGCGGTGGCCACTACATAGCGGTGGCCACTAAATAGCGGTGGCCGCTACATAGCGGTGGCCACTACATAGCGGTGGCCACTAAATAGCGGTGGCCGCTACATAGCGGCGGCCACTAAATAGCGGTGGCCGCTACATAGCGTTGGCCGCTACGTAGCGGTGGCCGCTACATAGCGGTGGCCACTACATAGTGGTGGCCGCTAAATAGCGGTGGCCACTATATAGCGGTGGCCGCCATATAGCGTCCGCAATTTAGCGGTTACCGACACATCGCAGAGGCTGCTACATAGCGGTGGTTGCCACATAGCGTCCGCAATTTAGCAGTGGCCACATAGCGGTGGCCACCAAATGGCAGTGGCCATCACATGGCAGTGGCCGCCACATAGCCGTGGCCACCAAATAGCGGTGGCCCCCACATAGCGGCGGCTGCCAAATAGCGATGGGTGCCACATAGCGGTGGCCGCCAAACAGCGGTGGATGCTGTAGCGGCATCAACATCGCCACGTGCGGACTACGCGTCACACTGACGTCACGCAAATCCTGCATCGCGCAAGCAGAGATTTAACGTTAACGTTAAGATTTAACGTCGCGACTCACAATATTTGTAAAGCTATTACGAACGTCGATATAACTCAGTATGCTGACGATTTTGTTTTATTCAAATCAGGTACTAATGTCAATGCAGTTGTGTCAGAGCTGCAGCTTGCTTTAAATACATTTAATTCCATAGTTACTAATCTAGGCTTAGAAATATCTCCTGCTAAGACTAAGGTCTGTATTTTTAAGAGAGGTATGTACAGACAACCTGTTAAGTTACAAGTTAATAATAGTAATCTTTCTGTAGTCGATAGCATTAAGTATCTGGGAATGTGGCTGGATCGGTCACTCAGATGGGGGAAACATATTAATGAGTCGGTTTAAAAGGTTTTAAAATTTATTAATATTTTCAAAGTATTAGCAGGTCCTGGTTGGGGTGTTCATCCTAAACATCTACGTCGACTATATATCTCCATAATCCGCAGTAGGTTAGATTATGGTAGCTTCTTGTATGATTGTAGTTACAAGTGTCATTTATCTAAATTGGACAAAGCGCAAAACAAATCTCTTCGTGTTATTGGTGGCTTTACTATAAGCACCCCCATTCACGTCATGGAGAGTGAATTAAATCTGCCTCCACTACATATACGTAGGAAATTTCTAGGAGGCAAATACTGTTTAAAATGTATGTCTTTTCGGGAGAGCATTGCGGTTAAGTTGATTGAGTCGTTAACTTAAAGCATTCATAATTCAAAAATTTTTTTGGAGTCTATATTTAAGTTAGGTCAAAAGTCAATTTCGGTAGTTTTACAGTGGATCCCATCTCATGTACAGATTCAGGATAACGAAAGAGTAGATGTTTTGGCCAACCAAGCCGTGTCAGACGGAATTTGTATAAATGTTCCTCCTTTACATACAGATTATATAAGACTAATAAAACTGCAGTGTATAGATTTGTGGAGTGAATACTTTAACCAGAGGTCAACAGAAAAGGGAATTTGGTACAAGACCATCCAACCACAGCTCCCGGTGAATAATTGGATTGATCAAAATCTGCTTAGCAGAAAAGATGTAGTTATGGCACTACGACTTCGTTCCGGTCACATTCCATCAAAAAAGTTTGGGTTCCTCATGAAAAAGGTTGCATCACCCAAATGTGAAGAATGTGGAGTGGTCGAAGATGTGCAACATGTTTTGATGGAATGTGTGCGGAAGAATGAAGCTTTGCGATTCAATTTACTTGGTCCAACAAATAAGTGCAATATTGGAGAGTGTAATGCTATCCTGGCTTGTCCTTTATCGGAACAAGCTAGGATACTGTACAAACTGGCATTTTTTGTTTTAAAATATTAATGTTAGAATAATAAGATGTTTTAGGTTAAGTTGATTGTGCTGATCTTAGAATAATTGCTGATGTTACAGGGTGACGTTATCGCTCAGCGATAAAGCCCTTAAAAAAAAAAAAAAAACCACGCAACTCGCATATATACAACGTCCCGACATCAACCGTCGGGCAGTTGCCCACCAGACACGACACCCGTCTGGTCGGAGGATCCTCCCTTTTCAATAGAGGAACTTTACACCCTGATCCTCATGCCTCTAAACTGGTGACCCCGAGTATGAATGTCAGCGCAGCCTTCGTGCAACTACTTCAGCGTGACGTCATCACCATCATCATCATCATCATCATCATCATCATCATCACTTCCTCAAGCTTTCGAGCGGCGAGTCACACAACGGCTTCAACGGGTATCCTGACCACCAGCATGCAGCGGACGCGCATTCCTGGTCAACACCCACAGCCTCATCAGCAACCTTGGCACACCACACTGCACTTTCGGCCGGTCCACAAGCAGAGAGCATGCCTCTCCTGGTGGAGCCAATAGTCAGCCACAACCCGGCCCTGTACTACATCCGACGCACTGAAGCATAACGCAGCGCCACCCTAACTCACTGGGGAATCACCGCAGACAGTTCCGACTCACCGAGAACTATGCGGCACCCGGTTCCGACTCAATGGAACCGTCTACTGGCACTGGCCAGCATCGCAAGATACACGTATCAGCCCACTATCGACCTCCGGTCTCCGGAGGGGAGTGATGTAGCGGCATCAACATCGCCAAGTGCGAACTACGCGTCACACTGACGTCACGCAAATCCTGCATCTCGGGCAGTTGCCCACCAGACACAACACCCGTCTGGTCGGAGGATCCTCCATTTTCTATGGTGGATGAGTGAACTTTACACCCTGTTCCTCATGCCACTAAAGATGCCACATAGCGGTGGCTGCCAAATAGCGTAAGCCCACCACATAGCGGTGGCCGCCAAATACTGGAGGCTACCACATAGCGGTGGCCGCAAAATAGAGGTGGCCGCCACATAGTGGTGACTGCCACATAGCAGTGGACGCCACATAGTGGTGGACGCCACACGTTTTTAGGGAAGGATTTTACTGCGCGTTTTGATAAACTATAAAGTAATTTAAACGTAATATGACAAAAGACATGATTAAAGATTTTTCAAAAAACCTCTTTCAGGGTGAAATACAGTTTATATCAAAATTATGTTTACTATGATCAATAAACTTGATAATTTACCCGGATATTCTTAATAAATGAAACGACCGTAAACATACATTTTTGAAAACAAACTTTTAAAGGGGTCGGAGGGGAGGGGGGGGGGGTGAATTTTTTGGGGGAAAGATTTTAACGCGCCGTTAAATTAACTTGAAGCTCTGATTTAAGATCGGAAATAAAGGAAAAATTATATCAGGGTTTTCAAAAAATCTACCTCTAACTGGTCGGAAAGGTGGAGTCAATTTTAGAGAGGATTTTATGTTTCAGATTGGCGCAAAAACGACTGTATGGATTTAGATGATTTTTGGCACACATAGTTTATAATCTGGATTAACACATAGGGTACTAGGTTTTCATCGGTAGGTGATATTTTTTCCGACATTCACGCGGGCGAAGCCGCGGACATTCACGCGGGCGAAGCCGCGGGCAAAAGCTAGTCTACTATATAAGTATGTTCAAGCAAACATTTTCGTCAAAATCAAAGTCAAGTCATTTATTCAATTCAGGCTGAGAATCAGTACTTTTCGAACGTCAAAATTACATAAGACAGAGTCCCCCAAAACGCCCGCCACTTCATAGTGCTTTAGCTTCTTTAGCTAGAAGTGGCGCAACAAACTCCCCAACTCATCAGATAAAATAAAATAGATCGCTAATGAAACATTTCCATATACAGAAACCCATGTGAAGGCACGCTCTTCTGAAATTCCTAGAATTTAATCATATCTAGGTACACTGCCAGTACGTAATTCCATTTACACTATCTTATATAGATCAAACAGCAAATATATACTGAGCTAAGTACCGTTAAGCAGCGTCCATTTTCCCCTAATGCTTGTTTTATATTAACAGTATTAGTCTGTCTCAACAATTTCAAAGAGTAGTTTGCTTTTAACTAATTAAAGTCGGTCCGGCAAAATAAGCTGCATCGCATCATCAAACGAAAGCTTTTCCCGGCTGTCCGGGTGTCCGGCCGTCCGCTTTGATAAAAAATACATGCTTTAAGAATGTTGTAGTATTTCGTTATGTTTCCTTGGCTTGCTTTTGCTTCATGTGTTCGTATTAACTTTATTTTTATTTTTCTTTTGTAAAGTATCATCGTAGTATTAACATTGCAATCTAGCCTAATATAAGTAATTTAAATATAACTCAATCTGCTTAGTAACTATAAAATAAGGAAATCGTCCAATACTGTCTTTCTTTTTAACCGACTTCCAAAAAGGTTCTCAATTCGGCGGTATGTTTTTTTGTGTATGTTTGTTACGCGATTACTCCGTAATTGGACCGATTTTGAAAATTCTTTTTTTGTTTGGAATGGTATACTTCCGAGGTGGCCCCATTGCCACTAAATAAGATTTTGATAAGGATCCCATGGAAATCGATGGAAACCCTCAATTTTTATAGGCAAACCTTATAGTAACTCGTGCATTTGCTCTCGGAAAGCACCATTTGGTGCAGTGGAACTGATGATGGAGACCACAGATGGCCACCGGAACAATATAATAATGAGTACCTATTTAACGGGTTGCGATTAAGCAATTTATGCTCGTCACTATGCATATGGTGAGTGGCAGTTCTCCTGGTTCTTACCAGGAGAACTCCTCAACAATCAACGTCCCAGCATCGGGAAAAGCAATATTTTGTAAAAGGTGATGAGCAGTTAACATTAGGCTATTGTAACTTTAGATAAATTCAAAACTGACCCACAAAAAAGTGAAAAATATAAACTTTTTACAAAAATAATAATAACCGACTAACAAAAATAACACTACAAAGTGAAAAATAACTTTAATTTCGGAAGTCGGTAGCAAAAACCTCAAATACAGATCCAAAGAAATTAAAGTTACTTTTCACTTTGTAGTGTTATTTTTGGTAGTCGGTTATTATTTTTGTTTGTATAAAGTTTTTATTTTATTCACTTACCCCCTTATTACAAAACAAGGTTTATCTTCAGACTCAGGTTTAAAACATGGAGTCATTATTGAATTTCTAACTTTATTCCGACTATGGTAAAGTTCCTAAACACAAAACTGCCAACTTAGTACCGAACGAAGTTTTCAGTTTTGTATAAAGAACGGTATTTCAATTACTGTTACGTTCTTATTTCAAAAACTGACTCCATGGTTTAAGCCATGTCAAAATATAAATCTTGTTTTGTAATAAGGCGGTTAATGTTCAGGGGAAGACATTTAATTCTTTGACAGCACTTGCTATGCAGTTTAAGTTCATTCAACACTACACTAAAAAAGGTTTTACACTTTTTAGTCTTCGCACAAATTCAGTGATGTCAAGGAGTTGGATCGCCTCGATATTCACGTAACAATGAAGTCTGTGTTCATGAGCTTCTGCATATTATATTTTATAACTATGTAAGTTTACGACATCCATCTTGAGGTCCCGGTGGAGGTCGCTGTTTCTAATATACCAGGGCGCGTTGATCATATCCCTAAGTTTTTTTTTTTAAAGGTTGTATGATTTGACGATTACTTTGGCTGATGTGACCGTAGGCCCATACAGGCTTTAAAACTTTTTTTATATATAACAACAATTTGTTAGATATTTGCAATGGTGACTGTCTACTAAGTAGCCGATATTTTTTTTGAATGAATGAATGAATTCTTTATTTTCCATTGTATATGGTAATTTTTTTATATGGTTTCACTATATTCGACTTTCTAGTCGTGCAAATTTTTAAGTATACATAGTCCAAGCCTTAAAAAAAAAAAAAATTTTTGGTCTTCCTATCGAATTCCTTCCTTTCTATCGAATTCGGCACTTTTCTTTTTGATATACTCTTAGCAGCGCAGTTTTGCATCAAGGGTCATGCCGAGATACTTAGCAGTAGGTATTCGCGTATGGTATTTGCTGTCTGTGTGGTGCCGGACGTAAAGAATAGCACCACCCTATTTCTTCCCGTGGGTGTCTAGAGAATGGGCAGCAGCGATCTCTATGCATTTTAACATCGTACAGCGATCGCCAACCCGCCTATCAAGCGTGGCGATTATAGCAAACCCCCCCTTTGCAGGGGGTCTATGTCCAGCAGTGGACGTTTTTGGGCTGAAATGATGATGATGATTTGTTGATTATTTATGAATACCGGGAAGTATTTCTGCATTTTTATTCTTAATGTTAAACTCACATACACAAACAGCACAAACAGAAACAGCCAGACCCGGAACAATTACTTGTAGGTCATACAAATATTTGTTCCGTGCGGAAACCGAACCCGCGCGTGACACGCAGCGCAGCATTCAATCGCTTAACCACTGCGCCAACCGTGCCGTCTAAATAAGGTATAATGAATAAATTAAATGGAATATTTCAATTGTGTTAAATGCACGTGTACATTGTTTATGTATGCTATAGCCCGGGAGCGCTCGCAGTATTGGCTTAGCCGCCTTCACGCGAAATAATTTGAAGAGTACCTAAGTGAAATTATAGATTCATCTACAATTTTGATTTTTTTATCTAATGGATATATTTTTATTGATCCTTTTAGTAATTTTCTTGGTCTTTTAATGATCATCGCTTTTAGGGTTCCCTACGTCCGTTTTTTCATCGGACAGACAGAAATACAGACGAGTGATCCTATAGGATCATTCGTCTGCTGTCACAGCCAATTTGCTACGAATCTAATGTACCGATTAAGTTGAAAATTGGTAAATTTATTTTTCATTTAGTGATTTACTGCTTTGGTTTAAACAAATCAATCACAATGACCTATGATAGGTTCTGTAGCCCGTAGCGAAACTAAAAAATATGCAGTTATTCCAGCAGTATCTTAATTAATGCCCGTCCCAAGATACTTCCTCATCCTTACACAAGTAATCATAATAATGAAAACATTATATTATTTCATATTTTGTACAAACAAATATATCTATCAAATGTATCTTTTTAGTATAGGTATCTACCACTGTGCTCAACCTGTGTATTACTTTGGATAAATAAACATTATTTATTATATTTTATCTTTTAGAGATCCGTCTCTAACTTAAACTTCTTCAGATTATCACATACGTCACTTAACAAAATCTCAATCCCACTTACTCAATTTTATGACCCACTTCTAAACATTATTACCAAGTGCACTCAATATTCTCATTTCGTACATTTCAGTAGTATTATCTGGCTGTACGTTATTGGAACTGCATTTGCAAGATGATTTTGCAGTATTTAAGCGTTGGCAGCCTTCCAAGAGATAGCAACAGTACACTTTCAAATATTTAGACAATATCTATATTATTAGATGCTTGGGTAATATGGATAAGATGAGTTTTCATTGGAATTGGAAATAAGCAAATAATCAGAGTTTTGTTGCATTGTTTGGTAGATAATGTGAAAGCTGGTTTAGGAAGGTAGTAAACTCACTTTGTGTCAATTGTACTAAGTGGGATTTCAAGTTAGTTTTGTTAAAAATACATAAATTTTGCCTCGTTGGTTTAGTGATCGCAAGCGCATCAGGTCCTGGATTCCATTCCTAGGTCGGGCAAAGTGTTAAGCTCCCCGCGCACTAGACAGCCAGGCTGCGGCAGCCATTCGAACATACTCGTATTATGACGGTGTATGGGCCCACGCACTAGGCAGCCACGAACTCCCGGCTGCGGCAGTCATTAGATCGCGCCTGATAACACGGCTGCGCGCAGCCAGAGCGAGTGCAGGCGATTGTATGTAGCAGACAGATGTATTTTGTGTTCCGAAACCTTTTAACAAAAACTTGACTTGACTTTCGATACGCAGAAATTATCACACAAACACAAGGTTATCAAACGATTGCACTGACATTCTCATGTAATTAAACCTTTTAAACCTTCCCTGAACTTCCACAAATATTACAAAACCAAATTTAGCCTAAGAGGTCCAGCCGTTCTCGAGTTTTGGCGAGACAAACAAACAGCAATTCTTAACTCGTATATCAATTTAACCATTTATGTTTTATGCACTCACTTATAAACAGACAAGAAGAAAAGAACAGAAAAGTACATACAAAGGTGATGCTTATTTCTAAAGAAATCTCTTCCAGCATACCTGCGATATAAAAGTAGACAAAGAGATGTAGATAACGTTTGTAAGAGTAGAAGGGAAAACAAAATATATAGATTAAAAAAAAATCACTACTGAATTTAAATATAATGTCGTCGGAGTTTTGCTAGCAAATTTAATTTGATCCTATACACCGTGGCATTTTAATCGCCTTACAACGGCAGCCCACTTCATGTACGGTATCCAATGACTACTAATCATTCATGAAAGTAAACATTTTTTTAATTAAAAATTGAATAATAAAAAAATAAAAAATAATCAAATGTTAATAAATATTTTTTTTACGTTCATGAATGATTAAATCAAATCAAATCAAAAATCAAAACAAAAATAGTTTTATTTCACATAAGCGTACATGGGCACTTATGAAACGTCAGAAGCTAGGTGCACGGTTCCAATTGGTCGTTTCCTATGGAGAAGAGCCGGCAAGAACCTCCACGGTAACTCTTTAAAAAAAAAAAATTGGCTTTACAATATTTTCATTTAGTAGTCATTGGATACATGAAGTGGACTGCCGTTGTAAGACGATAAAATGCCCCGGTGTATAGCTAATATTAACTCCAATAATATAATGGCCAAAGCTGTTAGTATATTACTTGCCTTTGGTACATACAATGCATCGAGTTTCAATTCAAGCTTGAATAGTGTAGGATGTAGATATCTGTGTTTGTGTACCTGGTTTAGGTGAATTTTGGGCGGAATCGGAGATTCTACATTTATGGATACTGCGTTTGAAGATAAATTGGACATAATATGTGGGGTAGCATTTTTGGTGCGGGTTTGGTGAATTGGTGAACTCGCCACCGGCGTGTGTGTATGAACGTAAACGAAGCAAAAGGAGTATGTAAGGATCGTAGCAGGTGGCGTTCTATAGTTTCTGCCTACCCCCATGGGAAGAAGGCGTGAGTTTATGTATATTGTATGTAAATTAGGTAAACTAAAATGACATTCACACATTTGGGATCAATACTGAAGCTATGAGTGTTGGTAAAGTAGAAAAAATTGGTGACTTCGTTTATAGGAACTGGCGATAGATAAGGTAAATAGTACAAAATGTAAATTGGGTAAAAGAAAATGACATTCACAAATTTGGGATCAATACTGAAGCTATGAGTGTTGGTAATGTATAAACAATTGGTGACTTCGTTTATAGGAACTGGCGATAAATAAGGTAGGTATTACAAATGTTACTAGCTTCATAAATATATCCAATATATAAACACACTGTAAACAGAAATCGAACAACGTCGTTAGCTTTACAGATTCCACTTAAGGCATGCACTTTCACATACATTTTCTATCGCGCTGAATACTTGACATCATAACCTTTGCTCTAGGGCAGGGGTGTCAAACCTTTTAGTTTAAATCGTTTCGCCAGTGCTTAAATGTGTATGCGGTATAGTTTTACTCGTATATCATAATTGTTTTCAGTTGAGGGGCTCGTGGGTTGATCGAAGATTAAGCTAAAGTGGCTGACATTCTTAGATCTTTGACAGTCGTTGCGAGTGGTCAGAATCCCAAAAGTCTGACAACTAGTCTTACCAACGGGTCTCGTGTTACCCAGTAACTGGGTTGTGGAAGTCAGATAGGCAGTCGCTCCTACTGGAATTCAGCTGCATCCGGTTAGACTAAATAAATAAAATAAAAAATAAAAACATTTATTTGACACTTAAAATACATATTACAAACAAATAGGTCGAAATAATATAGCACGCAAATGTATTGCCAAGAATCTGATCCTAACCCCCAAACTAGGCCTGGATCTGTATTTTGAGGGCCACCCCAACCACAGAATAAGTAATAGTACTGCCCCAACATAGTTGGGAAAAGGCTAGGCAGATCGATTTTATCGTAATTGTTTTCAGTTTGTTTTGCATGAGGCTACGGACGAACCTATGGCTAATTAGAAATCGCATCCTTGTGAAAGGATATGTCTACGAAAGTACTATGGGCGTAGCCACTTATTACATCTGGAGCCGTCGCCAGATCTGTATTTCATTCTATCACAAAAAAAAAATATTTGTGTCGGGGGATCCCGTCCGAGTTCCTTCTCACGTATGATTAAAAACGAAAACAAAATTTTCGCCGCCGCCATCTGGAATTTACATTTTGACCTCGCTATAGGCTTTATTTAGCACCCTCGAAAACTATGAAAACGACACCCATAACGAAAAATTTGAAAAAATTTGCAGCGGTCATCTTGGATTTAAATTTTGACCTCGTGATCGGCTTAAGCACCCTCGAAATCTATGACAACGACACCCATGATGAAAAATGTAAAACAAAATCACAGCCGCCTTGTTGGATTTTAATTTTGACCAAATCCACACTTTTTTTCTTTCTCAGAATCAAGAGAGAGTGTGAATTAGAAGGAGAATGTCACAAGTATGAATGCTCTTTCGCGTGACAATTTCTACCAGTTTACTCTTACTGCAAGCCGCGTTAAAGAACTTCTTTCTTGGAACCACTCTTGTTTTAGAAAAACAACAGCATGGTTGCCAGTTCTTGATTGATTTCATGTTAAATTATTGTCACCCATTTACTTCTCATATATTTCGATCTGTTTTGCCGCGAGGATCTGTCAACAATTTAAAGCAAGCGAGTAAGCGAGCAAGTGCGCCCGTCCGTGTACCAGCCCTGTTCAATGTGATCGTGTAGCGAGATGTTCGCACTTGCTTCAAAATGGCGGCCAAGATAAGATAGGAGTGTTAAGTGAAAATATTCGTTCACCACCATGTACACTTTATGATATTTATTAACGTTTTATGGTGTTTCAAGCCGTGTTTTGGGATAACTGTGGTGTTTTGATAAGAACATTGATGGCTAAAGACTGTTGCAATGTTTTCTAGTTGTACCTTTATGTATTGTTTGATTTAACAGTTGTATTTTGAAGATGATTTATGATTGACTTGCTTTTGTTCGCGGCTTCACCCGCGTGGAGGTTGGAAATTATCTACGGGAACGTACTACCGGGATACAATATGTCCTTTTTTTATCGTGTGGAAATCCTCATGGATAACCTCCACCCTGGGGTGGGTGGAGGTGTCTGTCAGACTTTTACTGACTAAAACCACACGGTGTTCTGCTGCTACCTTTAGCTGGGGTGCTGGAGTGCTTGCGCATTTCGTCACGCTCCTCCGGTGTAGGTGTTGGCCTGCATGAATTCATGCGGAGCCCGTCACATTCAGCGACCGCACATGGCCGCAATTCTTCTAGAGAGAGGCGCGCGCGGTTCACGGCGCGCTACCGTCTAAGGCCTTTCACTGTTTAGGCAACAAACTCCCTAAGTCTGTTAACTGGAGGTCTCACCCTAAGGTGGCCGGAGATCGTTCCGCGGCCTCCGGCGCCCGGTAACACTGCTACGAATTGGGACGGAGGTTGTATCCTCCCTCTCCCTTTCCGCCGCCTCCTTCGCGACCATCACTTCCTCGCAGAAGAAGGCAACGGCGTCCCACGCGCTTTCACTTCCAACCATGCACTAAACCATGTGCGGAAGCGAGAGAGTATCCTTAGCACCAACCGCAGCGACGAGGTCACGGCCCTGCACTGCCCAAGCAGGGCATTCCTCAAGGGTGTGCTGCGCCGTGCCTTCGAGGCAGTAGCAATGGTGAAAGTATTCTATGTCTAGTTCTGTGCCGAATTTCATTCAAATCTATTCAGCAGTTTTAGCGTGAAAGCGTAACAAACAAACAAACTCTCTTTCGCATTCATAATATTGGTTAGGATTAGGTTATACAACATGTCCCAGAAATAAAGCACAACCTCTTAAGGGGTCATTGTACTCATCATTATAAACAAATTTTACTATGGGACCAAACATGAAATCGCGAAAAAATAATCAGCTGTTCCCTTCATTTTGACGAGTTGTTCGAACATAAATGTTGGGAACAGCAGATTTTTTTTAAAAGTTAGGATTTATTTTTACGGTTTATCTAACAAACATGTTTCGGGATAGTCCCTCATAAGTCGAGAGAAGTATATCTATGCCGTAAAGTAAAGGATCATAAACAGTCTGAGAGATAGTCAAATCATGTTAATTTTGATAATGATAATGTTAAGAGCAGAGGGGCTTGTGTCTAAGAAATAAGCCACATGGGTCGATCACCCAGGCTAAGCTACGCTTGCCGCGGTTGGTCTGTGGACGGGTGACCATCTTTATATACTACCAAGCCCCCGCCGTGCCTCGGAAACCACGTCAAGCCGTTGGTCCCAGCTGTCATTCGTGGCATCTTTGACAGTCGTTACTTGTTGTCAGAAGTCCGAAAGTCTGACAACCAGTCTTACCAAGGGGTATCGTATTACCCAGTTAATGGGTTGTGGAGGTCAGATAGGCAGTCGCTCCATGTAAAATACTGGTATTCAGCTGCTTCCGGTTAGACTGGAAGTCGACACCACAGACAGTGTACACACAACACACAGTGTACACAGACAGTGTGTGTGACAGTGTGTGACCGTAGTAGATAGCTAGGCAGATGATGAATGTTAAGAGCAGTGCTGGTGTAGTGGTAACTGCCGCGACTTACGAGTTGCAGGTCGTAGGTTTGAACCCCGACAGGCCCTTTGTGTAAATTATTTCATCACCACTGATCTCAAAACGGTGAAGGAAAACATGGAGCAGGTTCTAGAACCAATTAAAAAGACAATTAGTGACCTTTTTTTTTATTCACGGGGTGGAAAATCCTCATGGATGTCCTCCGCCCCTGTCAGACTCTTACTGACTAAAAACCACCCCAGTGTTCCCCTCCCACACTTGCACCGGGGATCTTGGGATCTATTATTACTTCCGCAATCTCCGGCTAGTAAGACAAGTGACCTCTACCAACCCGCACTGGGCCCGCGTGGTGGGTTACGGCCCACTGCCTCTCACAGAGAGGAGACTTGTGTCCCAGCAGTGGGAACATTAAGTCAATAATTAATTAACCTTAATATGAAGCCAGCCTCAGATAATTCCTAAAATCATTTTATAATTATAATATCCAAGTTACTTCAGTATAACAATTAAAGATAATTCTAGAGAGTATATTTCCATAATTGCACAAAATAATGATGCTACTAAGGGTTGTGTTTCGTATAATTAAGATCCTAATTCTTGGGTACTATCGTATAAAGCTGTTACATACATACATTACTCTTGAGTATGAACGTGTGCGTATACAATGTCGATACATAAAATAAAGTCGCTTTTCGTGTCTGTACGTTTGACCGCGTTGTTAATTTCCTATAGAAAAAAAAAATCCAGATGGTTTATGTAATACATTTATATTAAACTCACATAATATACTTAATAAAAAAATCTCTATTGTTTGACAAAACTAAGAGATTTGTGAGTCGTAAATATATATTTATCCTTTAAAGTTAAGGATCGCGAGCAGTTACGTAAGAAGCTGGCAGTATTATCACAACGGTAATGTTTTTCCATTGTTTGTCTCATCTGTTTTAGTATATTCGTGTATTAATGTGTATTTATTTGGCCTTATATTTATGTATAATTAGTTATATAATATTATATAATAGGTATATGTATGTATAACCTTATATTTAAGAGCCTTTGTACATTTCAGCGCTGCGCTAACTTAGGTATTTTATTTTTTATATATTTACACTATATTTATATTATGTTTCCACAACGATAGTATCGACACGACAAGGAGCGCGAAATCAATTGACATAGGTCCGTCCTCGACAAGCGTTCGTGCGATATTGAGCGCACATCGCGGTCGCCGGCACGGTGTTATACTTTTATTTTATTTTTAAAATAATAAAAGAAGCAATGAAAAAAAATGTTTTAAGAAAATCATAAAAAAATGATATATATAAAAAACGTTGCACCACACTAGGAATTTCTCCTGTATTGTGGGTGCGTTTACAAACACAACTACTTGTAGGTCATACAAATATTTGTTTCGTGCGAGAATCGAACCCGCGACACGCAGCGCAGCAGTCAATCGCTTAACCACTGCGCCATCCATGTCGTCAAACTACTTCAAAATTGAACTTCGGAGATATTCAGACTTGTTTCAAACCCTTTTCAGTAGAAAATTTAATTAGGTCCACTCGTTTTTTCTTTATATAAAAGGCATAAAACAAAAATGTATTAAAATACGACGTTACGTTTATGTGTTAATGTATTATATTATTATAAAAGTTTATGATAAATCTGCAAATTGGAGCTCTCAAATCAGCTCTCCATGAGTTTTTGCCTAAACATGCATCAGGAGATCGATTATTGCTAAACAAGTCAATAAATAATTAAAAAATCGGTTTATTTATTTTTTATTTAAAACGAACTATTTTTACCAAGTAATTATTATATAAACCTACCAACGAATAGTATTCAATTTCAACGAGGAAATCATGCATATACGGCATTTTTTTATTATACAATTTTCGTTATTGCAGCCACTGTTTGTCTCTGCATCACTCAAAGATTGACTAGTAGAAAATGCCTATGGCATTAAGTCCGCCTCTGTAAATTTGTGTGCTTAAAGTATTAAATAAATAAAAGGGTAGATAATGGGACTCTGTTTCACAAAAAGTAACTTAAATGGTTTCAAATAAGCTTTAATATGGTTCTAAAAAAAAGTTAAAAAACTAAAACCTGACTACGACAAAAACGACAACTAAAAATGTATAAACAATACATCGATTTCATAGTTTAGAAATGAAAATTAATTAAAAATAACATCGGTTACATGAAGTGAAGTGTACATGAAGTAGTACAGTTTACCCGACTTCGGCGAATCAAAAAGGAGGATTATGATTTTGACCGGCAGTAACAAAACTACTAAACTACTTATCATAATTTGACAAATAGGGTATCTTTGGAAGCGTCTTGACCATCTACTGGTTAAAGGCTATGTGACGTCATAGTAAAAGTAGTCGGGTAATATATCGGATAAACAGATAACAATAAACTGTTCCACCGAACCGCACTTATCAAAATTTTGTTTCAGTGCGGTTAGTGGAAGTGCTCAGGTGCGGTTCGGACAAGTGTGTTGAAATCAGTGCTCTGAGTGGAATACCTCCTTTTTTTTTTTTTTTTAAAACGTTCCCCCACACTAGGAATTTCTCCTGTATTGTGGGTGCGTTTACAAACATTTAAATTCACATACACAAACAGCCGAGTTAGAGTTTTTCGAATGAATTGGCTATAAAGAGTTTATCTGGCGTCCCCAGAAACAAGGTAGGAGTAATTTTCTTAAACAAGGTGTAGGTTTTTACTTTTAAATTATCAATGCGCGTTCTTTTAACTAAAGCTAGTTTTTGAGAAGAGCGGTAGCCGCCACATAGCGGCCGCAATGTCGGCTGCTACGAAATTGATGGCGATGGGGTTTGACTTTACAATGTCAAAAAACACTCTAATAAAACACACCAACTTAATATATACCGCTTCAGTGACGTCATTCGCCGGCCGGTAAATTAAAGACGCTATAAGGCGGCCACTGCTCTTCCAGAAAACTGTGTCAGTCAACAGAATTCACGGTTCTGAATTTAGGGCCAAATACATTTAACTTTTTGCTATGAAGAATGAAAAAAAAAAAAAATCAATTTTCAAAAACTTTAGCAGAACTTCTTAAAAATTTGAAGGTGCCCCCTGTAAGATCCTTTGCAGTATCTATGGTTTTGGAAACGACTTCTTCGATCTTCGCACCAACAGCTGTAATAATAAAAACATAAATGAAGAAAAGAAAATACGAAGATCGCTTTTAGCGATAAGACCGCCCATTGTGTCACCCTATGTAAAATTTCTACATTTATATCGGTATTTTTTAAGGTGTAAATAATAAAGAGTATTCTATCTTCTTCTAATGAAAATGTCAGTTCTTCCAAAGTTCTAGGTAACCTATCCAATATAGCCACCCAAACCTGTGTTTTGTTTCCATGTTCTACAATAGTCCTGCACCAACCGAGGTTTGTCCTTACTTTTACTTTATTCCCTATGTAAATGCATAGGGAATAAAAGGACAATCGTCAGTTGGTGCCTCATTCCATTTAAAATTGTTTAAGTGGCTTCAGCGAGTTGGCTTTTGCCCCTTGTCCGCCTTCCAATGAACCTAAGTTCATTTTAATTATTAAAACATATAAAAAAAACCGGTCAAGGGCGAGTCGGACTCGCGCATCGAGGGTTCCATACGTATACATGATTTTGATGATTTCTGAAAAACTGTGCTATTTAGAGACATAGTTTTATTCTTCCTGTAATTTTTACATACACTTCTATCACCTAGAATAATTTCAGAATTTTTAACTATACAAACTTCGGAGATAAGGGGGGGAACGGTTTTTTTTTACATTTTTGATCAAAAGTCGGAAACTATGCGACCTAAAAAATAAATGTTTGAGAATGTGCCAACAGCGTTCTTTCATATGATACCCCATATGCCCTAGTAGCCCCACTTCAGTCCCTTTTGCAAAAAAGATATATTTTTTAAAATGTATTTCTTGTTTGCAAAATAGTTGAGCAAACGGCATCTAAAACTATTCTAAATTTCAAGTTGATAGCATAAGTAGTTCTTGAGATATCCAGGTGTGACAGACAGACTTAGTCTCACCATAAGGGTTCTTTTTACCATTTTGGTACGGAACCCTAAAAAGTTGTAAAGCTCTAAAATAAGGATTTAGAAAGTGTCATACCAAACAATATACAATGAAAAGGGTTGATCACAGTCATATTACAGATAATAGAGTATCATCGTTACTATCATTTCAGCCGAAAGACGTCCACTGCTGGACATAGGCCTTCTCAAAGAGGGGGTTTGCCATAATCGCCACACTTGGCAGGCGGGTAGGTGATCGCAGTATGGTGTTAAAATGCTTAGAAAACACTGCTGCCCATTCTCTAGTAAGTCCCTTAGTCGCCTTTTACGACACCCACGGGAAGAAATAGGATGGTGCTAGTTATAGATGGTATATTAGAGTATAATGAATATCAATGGTGACAGAATATTACTAATTAATGTAGGAAGACATTTCATAATTATTACATAATCTGCCTATAATGTTCCCACTGCTAATTCAAATTCATTTATTTATTGTAAAACATAGGTACATTATAAGTTGTTATATGGTAATCTATTGAGGGCGCTATGTTTTGCCTCTAGGGCGTACAAAAATAGTATTACATGCAAATATAATTAAATCACACAGAACAATGTCGATAAGATAATCAGATAAATTATGTGTAATGGAAAAACAACAAAATTAAATATAAAACATGACCGCAGTTATTGTAATAAAATGAAAATTTAAAGAAAGTGAATGATGTCATAAATTAAATGACAATAAGGAAGATCAATTGTTACTTGTAAAATGTCAGAAATTTTATAACGGCATGTCATTCAAATAATCTGTGATTGAATACTAGCATTTACCTATTCAAAAAATCTTTAATTTTCCTATAAAGTTGTGCAAATTTTTATTTTAATGCTATCAAGAATTTTATTGTATATTATACAAACCGGAGCCATGCCTAAAATACTTTCTAAGACTCAAGCCTCCTCTCTGTGATAGAGAGTGGGCCTTAATCTACTACGTGGACCCAGTTCGAGTTGATGGACGTCATATATTATGTCTTCTTAATATATTTTCTTCTTAATCTTCAAGTACTTTTGTTTTCCATTGCTTTGAAAAAATAAGGCTAAGACTTACCATTAACTGGCCCTAGAATATTTTTGGGAAACTCAAAAATAGCTTTTGTATGTTCAACAGGAGCTCCTTTTAATATGTCCGGTAAAAGATTTCCAGTATCACTAGTAACAGTCTTCTCGGTAACGTCTTCTGTCTTAGATTCGTTGGCTATTGGTTCTTTTACTTCATGCTTATCATCTTTCATTTCTGGAGCATCACTGGCTTCTTCTACTTTCAGTTCGGCTTTTGACGATACCCCACTTTTTTCATCTGTTTCTACTTTCGATGGAACCTCACTTTCTTTAGCTGGTTCTAGTTCTGTTGGTTTTGGAGTTGTTTCTTCATTATTTTTCGACGAATTGTCTGTCGATGTTTCATTTGCTTGTGTAAACTTTATAATCCCAGTATGTGAAATCTGAAAAACGTCCACAATTATATTGTTTTGTAGTACAAAGATGACGCCGGACGCCTTGGTTGGTTTTCGCAAGAGTTGACGAGAGGAAGCAAAACATCTAGATAAGTGGAAGAAATGAGGGGCCTGACCTTTCACGGAGGTGGGACAGAAAAGTTAAATAAAAAATAAAAAATCTGATGCTACTGGTTTAATTTTATTGTATCTTATGATTTAACTTTCCAAAGATTATAAAAAACAAGGTAGTCATACTAATGAATTTACAAATTTAATTTAAAGACCGAGGTGTAAAATCAATATTTTACACTACATATTAGGAAAAACAATTTGTAGTTGAGTTTAATAAATAGCTTATAAAAACAATTGGATTTCACGGATGAATATTAATGCCTTTAGTCGCACTACTTGTGATTACTAGCGTCTAAAATTATACTATATTATATTTGACCTAGCTTTATTTGAAAAACTATTAGTATTTTTTTGGTTCTTGCTCTAATGACCTAATTGAAATAAATAATTTGTCCCATTGTAATTTGGGGTCAGCGCAAAGTGTTTTTCTTTTTTCCTTCTGCCCTGTTATCATTTCAGCCGAAAGACGTCCACTGCTGGACATAGGCCTCCCCCTAAGGGGGGGTTTGCCATAATCGCCACGCTTGGCAGGCGGGTTGGCGATCGCATTATGGTGTTAAAATGCATAGAGAACGCTGCTGCCCATTCTCTAGTAAGTCCCTTAGTCGCCTTTTACGACACCCACGGGAAGAAATAGGACATAATATACAGATATATACAGGATCAAATGAAATCAGCTAGCGAAATCCGCAGAATTGATGGAATCGGTGAAAAACATACAGAAAAAAAAACATACAGCCATAACATATAACCTCTTCTTTTTTGGAAGTCGATTAAAAAAATAAAACTTACTGCAATCAAAAATAAACACACTGCTACGCGAGACATTGTAAATAATATTCTTTCGAATATACTGTACTATGTGCTAGGTGTAACTGTAATAAGTGCTAACTAACGTATGCAGGTTTATTTGAAAACTAATAGCAGAAACTTTAAAGTGTAAATTGGTCACAGTCGTTGGAATTTAATAATGCGTTTCCCTTTCGTCTCTAATCGATATCATGTACGTTAGTGTTGACTGATTGCTTACTTGAGTAGGTACTAATAAATGTTGGTACTTAGTAGGTATTCACACTAAGGGCCTTATCATACTAGCGAATTGCGAGCGTCCTCAAAGCGGAGCGGGCGTGCAACGAATAGGTTACGGGCGCGCAATAAAATCGCCGTGAATACTGTCTCGTACAAACGCCAGCCCGGCCGCCCCGCCTCACTTTCTTCTTCCTCACATCCGCGACGTCCTCGCTGTGCAGCCGCGGCGTGTTCGTTGCGCGCCCGTAACCTATTCGTTGCGCGCCCACTCCGCTTTGCGGACGCTCGCAATTCGCTAGTATGATAAGGCCCTAAGTCTTGGTAGCACAGTGATAACGGCCTCGACTTCGGAGTTGTAGGTCATGAGTTAGTACCGAGGCGGATATATCATCATCATCATCATTTCAGCCGAAAGACGTCCACTGCTCCAATATAGGCCTCTCCTAAAAGAAGGGGAGAAGTTGCCATTATTGAAGGTTGTGACGCTTGGCAGACGGGTTGGCGATCGCAGTATGGTGTTAAAGTGCATAGAGAAATCTGTTGCCCATTCTCTAGTAAGTCGCTTAGTCGCCTTTTACACCCACGGGAAGAAATAGGATAAACAACATTATTAGTTTAAGCGAAACCTGAATATATAATAGTTTTGTCAGAAAGAGAAACTGAATCGATTTCAATCATTTTTATACCATGTTTTTTTTTCCCAAAAATATTTAAGTGTGATGGAAAATGTTACCACCATTTAATTACTTACAATACAGTCGCCGTACGGTTAGGCACCTACTGCCAAATTATTATCAATGAGCGCAAGACGACTGGAGGCGTGGGGGTGCCGTTAGCATGTTTTTGTACGGACCACCCGGTAACATAACAACCTTATTCTAACATTGTGATTTTTCATGATACAGTTTTGAAATTTTGTACATAGATTCTTTACATACAATACTAGACGCGTGTTTCGGGTTTCGCATATACTAAAAAAAAAAATTTATATAGGGCAGATACTTTGATCAATTTATTTCACCATCACTATTCTGAAAACGGTGAAAGAAATCATGATGACGAAACCGGAAATTCTTATCTTCGTCCTCAAAATTATTTGCCTGAAGACAACCTCTGCTAGACAACTTACCATCTCAGAAAATAAAAAACTTAAGACACTGGTCTTAGCTGGTAAAACACAGTGCTGAATTTGGGGTGTTTCATCATACGCAATACTTTATTGCATTACACAATGTATATGCTTAGATGGAAAACATTTGCTTTAGAACAATCGTGGATTCTATTCGGCTCAGCAAAAGAAAGATAGTATATAGCGATGAGCACTTATTGTTTATCTTATATCTCTAAAAAAAGGCTTTTTTTTGTATTTGATATAAGTTTTAGGAATTTATGATTTAAATATGGTTCTCTATTGTGTTCCCTAACTTTTTTATCAATAATCTAAAGTGCCATAATATTTTTTGCTATTTTGAAAAAATATTATAGGCAAGTTATCATAACTTGCCCGAACTTAATGTCACATAATATCACATGCCATAAAATTGAAATCCCTAAATACAATATGCCCTAAATTTGTTTTTCACAAATATTACAATCAATAATATACAAAAGACATAAAACCGTTTTCAATAAAACTTATAAGTTATAAATTCAAATTATTTGTATCCTAATAATATTTTTGAACATGGGGTTTTTATTTCCCTGTAATACACCATGCATGCAATGAGCAAGCAAGCAAGCATGCAGCATGCAAGTGAGCATGCAAGCGAGCATGCAACATGCAGCAGGCATGGTTTCTGTCAGGGCTCCGGCGCTGTGGGGCTCCGGTGGTCCCACGCGAGTATAGAGCCCCTCCGTGCCTACGCGATTCTAAATTACTTTGTAGGGGTAGGGCATACAAGACTACGTGGAGACGGATTTACAGCGATTCGTTTCTGTTACTAAAACCTCATTTTTAGCAAATACAGCAAACATTTTTACTATAAATGAACATTCGGAATAATGCACATTATAATATATAATACTTAGGACATTTGACTTTATTTCATTCAAAATTAGGAGATTTAATTATTATAGTACTCGATATTATGACAAAATAGTTTTAGAAGTAAAGATAATTATGTAAAACAAAATTTCGAATTTTTAAACATTATGGTTACTAAAGTTTATAGCAAACGTCTTATGGATAATGATTATCGGACAAACAATTTTAGGAGAAGAAAGGGAGTACCTACCTTTAAATATTCGTTAACACTGTAATAACATTGACTTATTCATAGGTTCTTTAATTTAATCGTAAAGAGATGCGAGTTTTTCTTCTTTTCTTATTGATTCGGGTAACTTATTATATATTTTTATTGACATATCCAGAGGGCTCGTTGATTGTATTTTTAATTTAGAAAGTTTAGTCGGGTTTTGTATCGGAGTGTGTACCTACATAATATAATAATGATAAAATTATGTGTGTAAGTATATATTTCAATTTTCGAGCATTAAAAGTAAAAGGCAGATTAGAACTCCACCTATTTCAAGCCAGAAATCTCACGTAAATAACACTATATGCAATTCCTTAATTCTTCCACATAAAGAACGAAAAAGACAAAGGAAATAGCGCCAAATAGCGCGCTATCAGTGTAATAACACAATAGCTATACGTTAGTCCTTTGTGTGGCGGTGGCGAAAGGCGCGAATTGGGAGTCGAACCCATCGATTCCCAACTAATATTTTACACATTCATGTTGAAACAAAAACGTATAGAGCGCAGGATTCTGCTGTGGTGCGATCGAACTGAGTAAGTGAATTCAAATTTTGTATTTTTTTTATAATAATAATATTTTCGTGTTACTCAGTAACTGGGTTTTGGAAGCCAGATAGGCAGGCCCTCCTTGTAAAATACTGGTAATCAGCTGTATCCGGTTAGACTGAAAGCTGACGCTGAAGCTTGGGAATAGGCTAGGCAGATTGATTGAATATTTTTGAGAATAATTTGTTATTTCTTGGGGTATTAATAATCCTGAAAAGTACCTAAAGTGAAACGGCCGGTGCTGAATGTTTTGGATAACGAAAAAACCGGCCAAGTGCGAGTCGGACTCGCGCACGAAGGGTTCCGTACTATTATCTATAAAAATGGCAAAAAAACACGTTTGTTGTATGGGAGCCCCTCTTAAATTTTTTTTTTAAGTCATTATATATCTATATATTCTGTGAATATTTCAAGCAACTACCTGTTGCCATTATCAATATAGAGCAAAAACGAGCAAAAAAATCACGTTTGTTGTATAGGAGCCCCCTAAATATTTATTTTATTATATTTTTTTGTATTTGTTGTTATAGCGGCAACAGAAATACATCATCTGTGAAAATTTCAACTGTCTAGCTATCACGGTTCATGAGATACAGCCTGGTGACAGACGGACAGACAGATGGACAGACAGACAGACAGACGGCGGAGCCTTAGCAATAGGGTTCCCGTTTTACCCTTTGGGTATGGAACCCTAAAAAAGACTGCAGATATCTTATCTTTTTAACTATCTTACTTACTTTACCAAGTGTATTTTACCTTTTCACGACTGTATCTAATTTATGAAATGTAGCTAAGTAAACGCACGTTAGTAAAATGGTAGGAAAATCTTAGCCATGACTGGGACATGACAGCAAAAAGATGAAAAAAAACATAAGCTAGTTTGAGTAGATTTTTAAACGATCTTCGTATAAAATTCAACTCAAACTCGCTTATTTTTCGGATAGGACAAAATAATATCTTTATGTAATTTAGATTAAGAACATATAAACAGTAAAATTGGTACCAATGCAAAATATATTCCTCAAATAAAAAAATGCAATTTATTCGATGATGATTTTTGTCGGTAACCGCGTTCTACTCACTAGGAACGACTGCACAGCGCCACTGCGGCCGCTCAAATGTAAATTAAATGATGAATAGATACGCGCACGAATGCGCTTTGCTGTGTACCCGCAAAAAAATAACAACCAACCATTAATTCGAGATGTGGCTGTTGTTTACTCGGTTTTTCAGAGTACGCTTACTTATATTTCGTTTTTTGTTTGATATAGTTTTGTTTATTATTTATGTTTACGCCATTTGCTGTTATGGAGTAAATATGCGTGTGAATAAAATCATTAAAGCTACGGTTTCCTATATGAGCGCTGGGCGCCACATAGCGACGCAATTTACCGACGAATGACGTCACTTTAATACATCAATGACTGAAACGTTATTTATGAATGATGTATGTATAATGTGATTATTAATATATGAAGTAAGTTAGTGTGTTTTCTTAGAGAGCGTTTTTCGACACCTTATAGTCAAACAGCGTTGCCATAATTTTCATGACAAAAAAAATCATGAATACATCTCTCTAACTTAGAAACAAAACCAAAGTTGATACTCATTCTAATCGAACTACTAGCAGACGCGATAATGGCGGTAATATAATAGTTCCATAAGAACTTTGAGATTTGTTCATAATCACGATCAAGAGGACAATCCTCTTGATCCGGTCGCTTTTCTTTAGATCGTATTTTGTTGCTTCGTGTCTCAATATGAAACTTTATAAAAGGTATTAGAAAATTCTAACTAGCCGTTATTCATAATTCCTTCTCAGTCACGAGATAATATTTTTTTAAAGGAGTGGCGCTAGTGTACTTACCGTTGTACCCCTCTCAATGTGAAAACTGGCGCCAACAATGAATGAACTCGATAATTTTGTACCCATGGGTATGAATGAAAGCCTCCCTTTGTTTTCAATTCAAATAATGTAAATGTGCATCAGTTTTATTATTGACGAAATATATTTCACCGGTGCTGTTCATTCTCAGAAATTAATTCGTTATGCTGTTGCCAGTAATAAATAATTAAAACTTTTTTGTGTCTCTATCCATTTAACAAAACCAGTCATACATTACACAATAAAACACAAATTCAACTACATACCCGTTTTAAATGATTTATTAGCTACGATTTTAATAACGTTGCTGGCGGTACCCGCACGGCCGCACCCATATCATCAAAAACGTCAGACGCGTGTAATCCAAGGTTTACGTGTATTTATTTGTGCACCTGGTTTTGATAAGCTGGATTTTTTTTTGCTGTCCTTATGCCTTTTGTTCGGTAAATGTCTAACTGTAGTGTGGTTTTTTGTGTATCTGAAGACATCTTTTCCAGTGAAGTTTTGTACCAAGTTGTCATTGTTAAGCTCAGCTCACATTACAGCCGCGGTGGACTGCAGCGAGCCGCATTGCAAAATTGCGCCAAAGCACATTGGGAGTCGCGTCAAGCCGCGCTGCAACGCAGTAATTGTCTCAAACACATTCAAATTTCGAATTAGAATTCGATCTGTATCCAGTCAACGCACTGGCGGATCGTTCGCCATGCGTATTTTTGCGGTCACTTCTATGCTTTGTGATGCGGCCCGCTTGATGGTTCATACAAAATGTACACCATAAAGTGATCTAGGAGGATTTTTGCAATGCGTTGCGTTGCGATGCAGTCTGCCTTGATTTGCGCTAGACTTTATAGTAGCAATTGACATCTCGGTATCTAAGTCATATCAGTTAGTCAACAAACGATCTATTTGCGGATGAATGGACGAAAATTTTATTGGCATGCCTGAATTTTAACATTTTATATTTTCCCTTTAATTAATGTAATTGGTCTAACCGTGTTAATTAAAGTTAAAAATAAATAAATAAAAATACGATGTCAGCACTGATCAGCAGGTATAACTATGTGCTGCTTGATCTCATGGCTGTTGTATAGTCATGAACATAACATAACGTCACGCTTGTATTCTTCATTAGGGTAGGTAGAAGTGCTAGTAGCGTGGAGTAATAGTACACACGGCTACACATCAAGCTATACATTTTCCAGTATAAGCTGATCTCGCATTGTATAGTACTTCCATACAATGAGAGGTCAGCTTATACTGGAAATGTATAGCTTAGTGTGTAGCCGTCTGTACACGCTCATTTCGAGTGCCAATTGCTAGCCACTTAGCTATCGGAAATTATATTTTAATACAGTTACCACACATTCTCCCTTCCTTATCCCAATTTAGTTACGAAGTAAATGATTTAATTACTCCTTATAACATCAGCCATCTGCAAGTGAAAGTCCCGTCAAAATCGGTCCAGCCGTTTCGGAGATTAGCCGGAACAAACAGACAGACAGACAAAAAAAAAATTGTTATAAATGTCGTATATACTTTCATATGCATTTAGTAAAAAGCTGTTATTTTGACATTACAAACAGACACAAAATGTTATTTATTTGTATGTTCGTTTAGAGTGGCGCTGTATGTCTTCTTGTTACATACTCATACTAATAATACCTCTAGCAGCCGAATTCACTTGGCTCGAAGACACCCTTAATGGCCTTTGCTTTGATTATTTACATGTCTAAATCAAGCGTCTAAACGCGAAAAAATATATAAGCCAACTGTTGGCTCATAAGCTCATCTCGCCCGCTCAGTGGCGACACTGTCATTGTACGGTAAACACGCGTACTGTGTCAAGTTTTCAAAAAATTTAAATTGAATTTATAAATTTAAATTTAATTTTTTATGAAAGTGACCCGAGCTTCCTACCCTCAAGAAGTTTTTGCTATTGTTTTATCCCGATTCAAATTATATTTTTGTTTAGAGCATATTTTTGTGGTTGAATACACTCGACACTATGATAAACTTCTCCCTATTTTAATGGGAATTTTTAAACAATTGGTATAATTTTGCACGCACACTTGGAGGCAGAATGACAGCTGTCACGCACACCGGCTTATCCAAGTTGGCCGGTTTGTTTTTAGTTCTTTTACAGCGCGACACTCTATCTAGACATGTATGTATAATCAAAGGTCCTTTCTTTGGTATTATTCGTCGAATCGTTGAGCTCCTAAGTTCTGAGTTGAGCTCCACGATTACTGACAAATGCGTGCACTGACTGGACAGGGCCACTCAATCTGTGTGGTTCTTCCCTCAAAAGACCACTTCAGACACCAATCTACATGGTCTTCACATGATCTGACCAAGATTATGTCTGGACTTTAAAAGAGACTCTCTCTGAATTTGTTTCGACCTTTCTTCTCGGAGTAGTAAGATAGGAAACGCCGACCTCATCTAGTTTTTAAATTGAAGTGCTTCTTACAGAAATAAAATCATTTATCATTGCACGAGTAGTCTGTGAGCTAGATATACGCAAAGATCGTACAACGCTCTCCGCGTTCAGTATAATAACGCGTTTAGGATGCTGGTGGGGCTGCCCCGCTTCTGTAATGCGTCGGGGATGTTCGCGGATGCGCATGTAGATTGTTTCTACACAACCATGCGCAAAAGGTGCGCTTCCATGGTGCGCAGGGTGTGGGGCAGCTCCAACAGTATCCTAAGCATGATTTCAAGTCATCAAGACTGTGATTTCGTGGGTCGCTGTTGTGCCATCTCACATGGGTTGCCACAACGGTGATCCACTTGCATTTGTTAGTTTTTGTGAAGTGTCAGTTCTTACTAATATAGTTGTAAGTCTTACTAATCATTTTTGAGTCTAAGATACCTGAATAAAGATAATTCTATTATATTCTATTCTATTGAAACAGTAGCTCAATAATCTTTTAGACATTTTGAAATTGCACTTGATAAATGCGATTCTAACGCTTTCTGGGAAAGTATCCTCAATCGCTAACATAAGCATCTACATTTAGTTTTTCCACAACCCATTCTCATCAACGTATGGATTGGAAAAGTCCATCCCTCCGCTTGTGACATGGAAGGGGCGTTACCAGGGAACCGATGAGTCAGTGGGTTCGAATCCGCACTGTCTAATAAAACGGATACGCTTGCAAAGCACTTTAAACAAGAAGGAACGAAATGTATTGCTCTAGGTGGGATTGTTTTCCGATTGTCGAAGGTTTTGGTTTCACGTCTAGAAGTTAATTTATCTGATTCATAATTTTAGCCGAAAGACGTCCACTGCTGATAGGCCTCCTCCAATATTTATGAGGGGGGGGGGGGGGGTGTTGCCATAATCGCCACGCTTGGCACGCGGGTTGGCGATCGCACTATTAAAATATTAAAATGCATAGAGAACGCTGCTGCCCATTCTCTAGTAAGTCCCTTAGTCGCCTTTTACGACACCCACGGGAAGAAATATAGGATGGTGGTATTCTTTACGTCCGGCACCATACGGAACGATATAGATTTTTATCTGATAGACATATATCTGATTAGTAAATCTCAAATGTAATGTCGCAGTGGAAATGGGTAGCGACAAGACATACATTCTAGAATTCTAGATTAATGGGGATATTGGGTTAAGTTTAAGTTTAAGTGTTTTGACGGATGGAGGAACTACTTCGATGAAAAGTCTCAAGGGAAAGGAATAAGTAATTCAATTCAGAATGACCCTTCTAGTGTGCCCTGGTTTGAGGATACAAGTTTAAGTAGAACTAATTTTAAGTTAGCATTAAGACTGAGTTCTGGGCAATACCCATCGGCAAGTTTTCCTAATGCGAAAGGTGACATAACCGAATTGTGGAATATGCAACAAAATTGAATATGTGCAACATTTGTTGATGGAGTTAAGTACAAGAATCAACGAAAATGAAACCTTTTGGACGTTGGGCTAATTCAAAACATTTTAGCAAACCCTAGATCGGCGATTGCAAAAGGTTGTGTGGCCTGGTGAAGATGATGCCTAGGAAGCAATGATGTATTTATTACCTTTAGATGCGTTATCTGCGCTCAATAATGGCAAAGTAAATGCCAGGCAATTGCCTGACATTTACAATAATAATAATTATTATTACGTACGCGCCAATGAACATGCAGCAGCTAGTGACGTAACTAAATATGTATTATATGTTCATCTCTTTGTAACAACAGATATCGGTATACGTCTTTCCTTTTCTTCACGCGCTGTATGATTGTATGCAAGTATGTAGCTAACTTCATCATCATGACTTACGCTGTTTTTGAGTGCACTAATGTTCGTGTATGACGCGTCTATTTATAATACCTCATTGTTAGGAAGTGATTAAATTTCAGTTACAGTATATATCGTTATAGTTGTAGTTACTTTAATTAAAGTTGAATAGTTGATAAGGTACGATGGGGTTGGCCGTATAAATAAAACCTCCTTTAATAATACTTAAATAAAAAAAAATAATGTGTGTTATAAAGGTTTTAGAAAGCCACACCAGTCCAATCAAAATGACTTGACTCCGATTTCACAATTTATATTCCTTTGCCAGTTATTATATATAACCACTAGTTTAGCATTACTGTGAAAATCACAGTGATTTTTATTGCCAGAAAATTCCTATATCATCATGAAACCTTTATATTTCATCTTCTTTTCAAAATGGGAATATTTGCAAATTGCATCTAAGCGTAAACGATACTCAAGATTCACTTTGAAGCGTCTCCAATACTGAATTCAGTATTATACGTAACCTGGCATACTAAACAAGTAGGGTTGTGCATTCATATCGATAATTCTTACTCTACAAGCCGTGCGCCCGATAGGATTTGCCATTGGCAAAATATCGAACTTCCCAACAAAGTTTCAACCCATATTAAACGGATGGAGTTAAAAATATCCTTCGTTAGTGTTCACCATCGTTAGAAAAGGAACATTTTGTGCAAAATTGCATGCTTCTAGACCCAGCTGTTTACGCTGTCAGGTTGCCTGCCAGTGAATAAATTAAAAAAAAAAATTGTACACGGAAGAAACCAAACTTTAGCAATGTATCGATATGGCTTGGCAAAAAATTATAAGGCGACAAATAACCAAGACTTATTTAAAACGTCATATACAGCTTTGTTAATACCAAACAAGTAACATACGCTAACCAAGTACACTTGTTCAATTCTAGCAACAAACTTTGCAGGCTTCTGAACCAAGTCGCTCGGTTTAATTTTTTGTGAAATGACCTCTAGTATAGTAGTAGATGGCTGGGTCAGACTGGATGCGGAAGGCGGAGGACAGGGTGTTGTGGCGCAGCCTGGGAAAGGGCTATGTCCAGCATTGGACTGCGATAGGCTGAGTTGATTGATAACCCCTTGGAATAAGTTGAATTACCGAGAACCATATATATGATTTACAATGTTTGGTTATCGTATCTTTTTCCTAGCTTTAAAAGATATACCTACCTTTTAAAAGGATGGTGCGTGGTTTCTGCAACTTTTATGATAGCAAATAGACTCAAAAGAGTATCAATATAATATCGATACATTTCTAAACACCAGCCCATCACTGTTCCACTCGTACAGAGAACGCTTAGCATTAGACGAAGCTTATTTGACGAGGCTAGACACACTTAGATTTAGCGCAGAAAGCTTTGACAATAACTGAGGAAACTATGGTAAGAATTAACAACTAAGGCTAACAACTGCTTTGTTACAATACAGCCGACTAAACCAACTAGTTTGATATATTCTAAAGGCAAGGAGAATGGAAGGAGAATAAAAGTTGATCTTTTTACAAAATAATTTTAGTGACTCAGAATGGGTCTTCTCGCCGCTTTCAAATCCATGGTCATATTTTGTTTGAAAAAATAGAATGATGTTCAAATCCTCCTCGACGCCGTCCTCCGCCGTCCGCCGGCGTGCGTTGGTCTTAAGAGTTTAAATATATGTTAAATATTGTTCCAAAAACGACAATTTTATGCTTATTTTAACACAACATCTAAATGGCACTTCAGCAAGTTAGGTAAAAAAAAAAACCTTAAAACACACTCTATTAATCATGCGCTAACTACCCCCTGAATGCTAACAAACATTTAGTTGTAGCTCTTCATAGGAACACGTTGAGCGATACATCAGCTTATCTTATCCAGTCATCGCAACTCATCGCCGACTCGTTTGGCTTTAGTTTGTGAGTGTACAGTGATGGTGGCTTCGATGGATGCTAAAATAAATAATATTTGTTTCTTTTTTCTTTCAGCATGACAGGAGTCGTCGCCATCAGTCTGCTGCAGTCCACAGTTGGACATTGGACAGTTGGAGATTGAGTTAAATGAAGGGTGTTTAAAGAGGCTTATCTTTAAACACCCTTCATTTAACTCAATCTTCGGCAACTCTGATCCTACTGCTAGCAGCTGTGTTACAAGCCACCCTGCGAAGATCGTCGCTAACCTAGCCAATTCCTGTGAATTGGCTAGGTTAGTGACGGTTCTACACTCAAGAACACGTCATCAGTAATCAGTTTTATATCTAATATGACTGGAGATTTATACCCTGTTTCACAATGTCCATAAAAACCAGATAATCTCAAAATGTTATTGTATTGTTTCATCATACGCCAGATAAATTAACCGGAACTTATTCTGACTCCGGAATAGTCGCGATCTTTTAATGAATATGACCTACTCGTGCGATCAATCAAGTCGCGTTTGAACCTCATATTTAAAACAAACGATCGTGTCGATCGCGTATTTGCGTGACAGTCGCTTTTGGCCTGAGGTGGTGAACTTGTTCCAAAAAAACACTACAAAGTGAAAAATAACTTTAATTTCGGAGTCGCGGTGTCTTTGGATTTGTATATTAGTTTTTAGCCACCGACTTCCGAAATTAAAGTTATTTTTCACTTAGTAGTGTTTCTTGGAAGTCGGATTTTTTTTTTACAATTTATTTTTTATTTTTCACTTTTTAGTGGGTCTGTTTTTTATTTATCTAAGTTACAATAGCCTAAAGTCAACTGCTCATCACCTTTTACAAAATATTGTTTTTCCCGATGCTGGGACGTTAATTGTTGAGGAATTCTGGTAAGAACCAGGAGAACTGCCACTCACCATATGCATTGTGACGAGCATAAATTGCTTAGCAACCATATTAACGTACCTAATCGAATCGCAACCCGTTAAATACTTATTATTATGTTGTTTCGGTGGCCATCTGTGGTCTCCATCATCAGTTACACTTCACCAAATGGTGGTTTTCGGGAGAAAATGCACGAGTTACTATAAAAAATACCCAAATCGCTATAGGTTTGCCTATAAAATTCGAGAGTTTTTTTTTCTTCTTTTCTTTCTAGATTTCCGTTTGCATTTTCTAGAAAAAATCTTCCAAGCTTTTCAGGGACATCCTTCCAATCCTCCTTAGCCATTTTTATAGACTCGCCAACCATAAAACGTTGATGACTCAAGGCTTCTAGAAGCATACCAGCGCGACTTGCGACTCCCGCGACGCGACACGGCACAAAGGCCCCGCGTGTTGCGGGACGAGCGGTGCCTTTGTGTCGCGTCGCGTCGCGGGACAAATCGCCCCGGTATGTAGAAGCCTTCAAACAATACTCGTAATCCGTACTCGCAGAAAGTAGTGGCTGTGAAACTAATTAACAAGTTCTACCAGACATCGCTTCCCGGAGATTTCGTTAGGCGAACGGCTATTTTTGTACAAAACTTTGCTTTTCCCTCAGTTGGTAGTACTTACGCACTTTATTTTGTTAGTAGACGAAGGGGCTAATGAATATCTGTGGTTAGCGAGGAATCCACTTCGGATAAATACGTCAGTCATTCTGCCTGGCATTTTCCCAACTATGTTTGCTGGATGCAGCAGTATTAGGGTTCCGTACCAAAATGGTAAAAATTAACCCTTATGGTGAGACTAAGTCTGTCTGTCTGTCTGTCACACCTGGATATCTCAAGAACTACTAATGTCAAATCAAATCAAATCAAATCAAAAATATTTTTATTTCACATAAGCCTACATGGGCACTTATGAAACGTCAGAAGCTAGGTGCACGGTTCCAATTGGTCGTTTCCTATGGAGAAGAGCCGGCAAGAAACTCCACGGTCACTCTTTTAAAAAAATCTCTTTCAAATTACAGTGTTAATAGGTATGAGAGGACAGCGTAGGCCCAGCAAAAGTACCAGGAACTTAACAAAATAGAAAATGGTTTAAAGATCTACAGTCTAATAAGCCTACAACGTCCTCACATTGACAAAAAAAAAACCAATATAAAATATGATTAAAATAATAAAAGTTAGAATCTTGTTGAAATTTAAATTGTAGGTATAATAATGTCAAGTAAGAAAAACATTATGTCAGTGAAGTTTGTAAAAAAAAAAGATAAAATTAAATAAAAAAATAACTTCGTAATTTGGGAGCTGTTAATAGACATTTACATAGTTTTGCCGTTAATGAGGTACCAGAGAGGCCACATGTACAGAAGGAATTAATGCCAAACTTCCTTGTCTTCAACGTAGTCCTTAATCTTATAATATGCTTTTTTGATAAGGACACGTTTAATGTGCGTTTTGAATTTTCCATCACTAAGTTCTGTAACCGATTGTGGCAACTTGTTATAAAAGCGGATACTGTTTACAAGAAATGACTTGCTTGTTTTAGTTAATCTAAATTTGGGTAACACAATTTCATGTTTACTACGTGTATTTATATTATGGAAATCACTTCTTATTTTGAATAGTCCTAAGTTTTTGCGAACATATAAAATACTTTCTAAGATAGAAAGAGAGGGCAGAGTTAGTACATCAATTTCTTTGAATTTGTTTCTAAGGGACTCACGAGGACCCATTCCATATATCGCGCGGATTGCCCTCTTTTGTAAGATGAAAATTGAATCTACGTCGGCTGCCGATCCCCACAGCAGAACGCCATAAGACATAATACTGTGGAAGTAAGCAAAGTACACGAACCTAGCTGTGGCTATATCTGTCAACTGCCTTATTTTTCTTACTGCATATGCAGCTGAACTTAATCTACCTGAAAGAGCTCTAATGTGGGCACCCCACTGCAATTTCGAATCTAGAGTAATTCCTAGAAATACAGTTTCCGTAATAGCATCTAGCTTTTTACCATCAAGTTTTAAATTACTCTAGATTCTAGAATGCTATCAACTTGAAAGTTAGAATAGTTTTAGATGACGTTTGCCCAACTATTTTGCAAACAAGAAAGAAATAAATAAAAAATATATTTTTTGCAAAAGGGACTGAAAGAGGGTCTTTAAGTTTTTAAGTGGGGCTACTATGGGGGGGGTATCATATGAAAGAACGCAGTTTGCACATTCACAAAAAATTTTTTTTAGGCAGCATAGTTTCCGACTTTTGATGAAAAATGTAAAAGTATCGTTGTGATCACTAAACAAAAAAAAACAATTATTTTTTCTTCTAAATGATTGAATATCGTACTAGAGGTACAGCTCTGCCCAACCTTTCGGAGAAATAAGGCGTGATGCTGTTATATTTATGTTAAATTATTTTGATCAAAAGTTATAAAAGTTTTTTTACCGTTCACGTCTAAGCAAATAAATTGTGCTGCAATATTTAAGATGAACTCACAAAGTTAGAGTCAACTTGCAGTTTTACTCAAACAAGTTGCTTGAAAGTGTGTTTAACTTATGATTGGGATCCGTACCTCTTCTAAGGTGCAGTGGGAAAGAATATTGTGGATTGCCAGCGGATTCATTTGTGTTATTTAATAATATTTATTCTTATAAAGGTTGTATAGGCATTATATTCTAAGTACTGTTTATTTTATTTTATTTTGTTACCTATTTACAACTCATCAAACCTGACTTGGGCTCCATACTTATTTTTCGGGTGACCACTGAAAATCAGCGCTATTCTGTGGGTCCCCCATAGCACAGCATCATGCTGAGTGCTTGTCACAGTCATGACGTGCAGCTTCCGACTATTTATTTGTTTGTGATCGTGATTATAATAAATGTACTTAGATCTGTTTTGTGTAATGTAATGTTTACCTTCGAGTTTATTACATGTTATGTTTTCGTAGGCACGTTTTTCTGTGACAAAATAAATTATTTTTCTTTCGGTCTTTCTTTCTTTCGATTGTACAGGAATATTTTTGAAGATTTTATGACAAGGGGAAGGGAAAGAGCAAAGAAACGATGGACTGTGTGAAACATAGGCTTGAAAGGGTTTGACTAATGATATGACGACTATAAACTCAAACTCAAAGCATATTAGGAAATAAACCAATTACAGGCACTTTTGAATTGTCAAGCGGTCGGTCAGTCAGAAAGATGAAGCTGAGCCATTCCGAAGCATAGTAAATACCTATGGAGATGAACGGGCAAGCAACTCCACGGACACTCTTTTAAATTAATATATGGTTACAAAATATTGGTTACATCATTCATGTTAAAAATATACATGTGAGAACGATGCAAAACGTCAAAAGCGTCCGTAATAAAAGTATTAAAAAAAAAACATATTCGAAATTAAAATAAGCCATGGCAGCTCAGATATGACCAGTCCCTAACGGCGCCCGTTCACAAACATGACATGAATAGAGAAGTGAGTATGTAAGAAGGAGAAATGTTGTTAATTTAAAAAAATATATTCATGAATACGAGCCAGGGGAGGAAAGAATAGCCAGGGAAAATACTCGTAGAAAGGACTTTAAAAATAAAGTTGTACCTAATTTTAACATTGTCAAGCATAGCCTCATTACGAAGCTGTACAAATATTGAATAGACTGCCAGCGGATTTGAAAATTTTGTTAAACACTAGCTCTTTTAAGGCTAAGCTCAAAGCATTTCTGTTAGATAAAAACTTGTACTCAATGGATGAACTTTAATTTAAAATTAAAATTAAAATATTGTATTATAATATAAAAAAATGCTATTTATTAGTATAGTTTTTTGTAAACATGTTTTATATTATTATTGCTGTGTGTTCACTTTTAGAATTTATATTAATACTAGCTTTTGCCCGCGGCTTCGCTCGTGTTAATTTAGAATTTGACAATCAATTCGGGTTGTACTCTGCTTGTTGTTTGGCGTTTGGCGACAAAAAACACAATACTAAAGATTCTACAGTAATATAATTGAATCATCATTCGAAAGACACGTGGCGCCATCTATTATCATAAGAACGTTATTGTTGTTTTCCTCGGGAACAGGACTTTTTCGGGATGAAAGGTACCCTATGTCCGTTTCAGTACACCTGTCAACATATTATGCAAAAAAAATCAGGATGTTCGGTTCAGTGGTTTAGGCGTGAAAGGGTAACAAACAAAAAAACAAACTTACTTTCGCATTTCTAATATTAGTTAGGATTAGGATTATTAATTTTGATGCATAAAATGTATCTTAATACAATATAAATTGTTCCTGATAAATAAATAATAATTGACCGAGCAAGCGCAGCGAGCGAAGCGTTTCTGGTGTACCAAGTTTAAACTTAATCGGTCCAGTAGACTCGGAGCAAATTGGCTGTGACAGAGGGACAGACAGACAGACACACGAGTGATCTTATAAGGGTTCAGTTTTTTCCTTTTGAGGTACGGAGCCCTAAAAAGGCAAATACAGCTTACTGCCAATTTCGCTGACTGACCATCCTTTTTTTTAGGGTTCCGTACCTCAAAAGGAAAAAGGAACCCTTATAGGATCACTCGTGTGTCTGTCTGTCTGTCCGTCTGTCACAGCTGATTTGCTCCGAATCTACTGGACCGATTAAGTTGAAATTTGGTACACATATGAACTTCTGTGGCCCAAACACAAAATATTACGTAAATAAATTAATTTTAAATATGGAGGTCACTTTTGGGGGGCAAATTAGAAAATTAATAAAAAAAAACTTTGCTGATACCGTGTGATGGTCAAATGAACTTGTTTTAAGGATTTTGTATATACATTTTTTATAATTTTAAAATACATACTTTTGAAATTATACAAGAAAATAGATGAAAAATTACCATTCCCCCCCCCCCCCTTATCTCCGAAACTACTGAGGCTATAATTTTGATAAAAATACAGAAAATAGTTATTTACTTAGATTACAGGAATTAAATAACATGGTAAATCACTCAATGTTATGCGTACAAACTTACATTTGCAGTTGGAATGTATGGGGGTCATGTTTTCAACTATAATGTTGAGTTGGTTCTTGGGATAAATTCATCCCAACTACGGAACCCTTCATTATGCGTGGTCCGACACACACTTGGCCGGTTTTTTTTACGATTAATATCGTAAAAACACACCGCACCTTGTACAGCTATACCGAGAAACTCTAAGAATGAAGGAAAGTCAGAACAATAGTAAGACGTTCTATTGTTTATTTTTTTATTTTTTTTTATTAAAGTTCAAAAAATATTTATCGCAGAGTTAATAATTATGCTAAAAACCACAGAAGCCTTTGATGGCTTATACATGGCTAGTGAGTTCGGAAATTATATTTATACTTAATGTCTATAATATAGGTACTACAAAGTAACAATTTATACTGTAAGCTTGTGAGTTTTACGTGTAAAGGATATTTTAAGTTTTTACATGCTTAATTATTATCAGAGATCGGAATCTATGCGTAATACCAGGGCCGCATGTAGAAAGATATTATTCTTGATTTTAATAGTAAGTATATCAATATCAACTAAAGTGCATATTCATACTCGTAGTTTGTAGTTTGCAGAAAATGCTTTTTTAATAAACTTTGTTCTGGCTTGGAATGTCCACACTACCAAGTCACCACCATATTCATCTCAGTTGCATTCGTTTAAGACTCGTCCAAAGTTAAATAAACTCAAGATGCATGTGTTTGTCGCATAGACTAATGATGTGTGACGTCATAGCACAAGTTACAACTTACATTTTAAACACGCCCGCTACACCAACTTAAAATTAAGTTTAAGTTAAATGAAGTTTCATAAGCTTAGTGCGAACACTTTTGGGTTACGTGTTAAGCACAAGTTGGGGTTAAGTTAAGCGACTTAATTTTTAAAAATATTTAATTCCTGATGTTTTTTTTATAATTTGTAAAGTTGGAATAATAAGAATTATCTGTAAGCTGGTAATTACCCTTCTGCAAAGCAGAAGAGCTTTCTAATAAGTACATAGAAGAAAGTCAATTATATTTTGGAAAGAGCATACTATTATTATTATGAAGAAACGAAGTAAAAAACTATAGGTACAAAGTATTATGTAAAAGCTTTCACTTTAAGTGGTTCCAGTGGTTACATATTTTCTTGACGGAGTCCGCTAAGGCCAACGCCTGCCAGGGTTGCGAGTTTGTCCGAAAGAGGTATCGTGGCCCTGGCACACAGGCAACAGAAGGAACACGGGTGGGTTTTAGTCAGGATAAGTCTGACACTCCCGCTCCGCCCAGAGCGGGAGAAAAAAAAAAGGGGGTCTACTTCGAAGCGACAATCCGAAGTATTGGCCGAACATTTGGCCATTTTTTGACTACCAAAGTTTTTTTTTTTGACTTTGAGTCCTTACCCGACCTCAAGTCACATTTGTGACTTTGACTTATCTCTTTGACTGTCGTTTTTTTTCTTTTTTTGCCCTAGTCAGCCGTAGTCAGGAAACGGCCGATCATTCGGCCGATATTTCGGATTTATCTTCGTAGTAGACCTCCTGACCATTTTAACACCATCACACTATTTTTCTTTATTATGTTTTTGTTACTCTAGTTAACACACATGAGTTTATATAATTTAATCTTGCTATTCAATAACGCTTCCCCAAATGTTGTAGTACAAAACAATTGTAAAGCCAATGTTGTTCTAAATGACGATCGCATCAAAAGTGATCCCCATAGATTATATAAAGTCCATTTCACGAAAGAAGTCCCGCAGACGTGGCGCTGCAGGCATGGGTTATTTTAGGAATGTTGCTAAATTAGCGTATAATAATAATTAGTTCCACTTATTTCCGCGGGACTTCTTTCGTGAAATGGACTTTACTTATATATAGGAAGTGATCCCTTCCGCCGCCATGACACTCACAACCCCATTCAGTGTTACCCGCTCTAAATTAAAAATACCACCAAAGAAATAAATTCTAAACCACAGACTAAAAATAATCGATTACTTACAACTTTATAAAGTAATACAATAAATCGAGTAAATCATCACGCGCCGAGGTATATATAAACGTGTCAAAGCGTAGAAAACCGGCCAAGTACGTTTCGAATCACGTAAAATTCCGTAGTTGGGATGAATTTATCCCAAGAGCAAACTTAACATTGTAGTTGAAAACCATGTTCTCTCATACATTCCAACTGCAAACGTAAGTTGGTCGACTATTACTCGTTAACTTGTAAAGCCTAATTCGCTGTGTTAATTTTCCTTTTAACTTCGTTATGCATACTACTGCCGTGAATTTTTTCACATAGCCAAAAACAACCTTTTAGCTGGCAGGGGGGACACTTGACTGTAAAACAAAAATTTGCACTTTAAAGCTTAATATTACGCCAACGGATTCCTGGAGGCCTAAAATGGACGCTTTGGCAGAATCATAATATGATCTGCGTACAATTCATATCTCGCAATTCATCTGTTTCACAGTTTTGTATGGAGTTTCGTAAAATGGTCCACAAATTATGAATTGCTATACTGAAGTGTAATGTCAAATAGCAGCTGTCAAACAGAAGAATTGCGGGATGTATGAATTGTACGCAGATCATATTATTATGATTCTGCCTAAGCGTCCATTTTAGGCCCCCTGATTAGAAAATTGGTTATCACAGAAGCGCAATATTTTTGAACGGCCTATTCAACGATATCCCACATCATGGGACAGACGAGAAAAAAAATATATCATCCCTCTTTACGTGCAAGGCAGGTACCCTACAAAATATTTTTATTTAAGATTTATTTTACCACTCTCGGCGTGACTAATAAATGTGTACTCACGGCTACACATCAAGCTATACATTTCCAGTATAAGCTGATCTCGCATTGAATAGGATTTCCGTAAAATGAGAGGTCAGCGTATACTGGAAATGTATAGCTTGATGTGTAGCCGTGTGTACCTACCCATGCCAAATTACAGATTTCTAGTACTAAGAGTCTCTGACGGTGTCTCTCTCTATCTCCGCGATCAGACAGACAGACGGGCATGGCAAAACTTTAACGGTTCCTTGTTTACTACGGAATCCTAAAAATTAAGGACCCAGCCAAATACCTAGTGCAACATCTAAACAGTTTTCATTCCACCACAAACTTTTCAATCCCTCAAACTACGTAATAGAATCTAAAAGTGCAAACGTAGAAAAAGTCTAACTTAAAAAAAAAAGGTTATTTTTCACCAAATTTTATGCTGGTGGCTTTTAGTCATCAAAATTTAATAGCTTTAATCTTCGCAAGGTGTCAGCGGAAATTTTAATTATGTCACTCGAAAAAATGCCGATGGCGATGATGACTGCGAAGACAAATGAAAAGGGAGGAACAGAAGGATAACTTGACACTGTTCTTGAAATATTTGTCTACGATTTGACAGTAAAGACGGTTCTTGCTTAATAACTTGCAATTAATGTCGGCGTTATACAATTTTGAGAAAGCAGTTTTATTTATTTGTATAAGTACACACAAAATACTTAATATAGAAAAATACTTATAGACAACAAAGATACTACTTATTTCATTAGAAATTTCTTCCACCAGACCTGCAACAGGAGAGTCGGATGAGAGATGTAGACAAAGTGTGTGAAAAAGACAATACAGTAAAACTTAAGTTAGTTACCTAAAACATAATTTTGTACATAATTATATTGGTTTAAAAAAAAAACATACACATAAATAATAAACGCATGGAAATTATGCTTTGTAAAAATTATTTCACCAAAACTTGTGGAAACTTGGATATAAATATAATTAGTGATTTGACGTCTTTTATAGAAACCTACTTTTCTGCATTTTGGGTAGCGGACATTATATATTTCCCGCAAAAATAATATGTAATATTTATTTGAATATCCTATTGCGGGTCTCAGTGTGCATTTCGACATTGATGTTAGTAAATTCACCCACAATATTCGTTCAAGAATATCCCACAATACAGGAACAATCAAAAAGTGAGAAGATGTTTCTATATCATCATCAACATTATAATTTTTTTGAACTTAGATAAATACTCTCAAAAGAGGCCCATTTTTTCACTTACCACGTGGCCATGAGCTACACGCTCAAGCGACACGAGTCACTGCGATGCTACTTGCGCGAAGCGACGGACAGAAACAAGTAACGCGCGCGCGTGTTGCTTGACACAAGTCGCATCGCTAGAAACCGTGAACGCATCCGCAGTTGTAGCCCGCGATATTCAAATTTCCTTACGTTTTATGCAATTTGCAGCGGCCCGAGCACGGGCTTGCCAAGATGTTTGTGACAAGACATGATAAATTATGTCGTGTCAATTTGTATTAGCCTTTTATGACAAAACAGTTTTATCGCTCAAACTGTGATAAAATGTGTGACTCAAGTCATGTCACAGTAGGCCGTGCTCGCCCCGCAGGTCTGTGTTAGGTTGTATCTTGATCGAAATATGAATCATTCATACATCTCTCTAAGTTAGATTTGTTCCATTGAATGTTTTTTTTATGCCATCATGACATTGGGGTACAAATCTAACTTATAGAGATGTATTAATGATTCTAATGATTATAATTATATAAATAAATACCTATCTGTTAGAGTTGCGAATCATATTTTGATCAAAATACAACATGACAGTGACCTGGAAATAACAAAAAACGTAATGAATTTCGCGGGATTCAGGTGCGGATTCACGTTTTTTTTTCTCTTTATTTATTACTAGGGACTTTTATACAATTGTATATGCCAGTCCCATCGGAACTTATAATGTAAAACGTAATAACACAAACTTAATTAGACTATAAGCAGCTTCGGAGTTAGGTGACGACAAAATATGATGGAACATGCAAACATCGTACATATTTATCTCAAGGTCTCTGTAAGTAGATCTTCTCTTGCAGACTGAAATCTGACACACTCCGTCAGTAAATGGATAACATCCTCCAGTGTGCCACATACGTCACAATTAGGTGAATCAATTTTTTTCATTAAAAATCTAAAATTATTGAGCGGCATGTGTCCAGATCTCAGTCAGTGAGCTGTAACTATAATTTTTCTGCTTAGCCTAGTATTACAAAACCACGGTACGTGAGGAGGCTCCGAAACTATATACCTATACCATATTCCTTTTTCTTTAGATCTTTGATTAAAATATTCTTTCCAAACTTCATGACATTTATTTTTATACCTAGGCAGTTTTTCTATATAATTAGTTCCAATGTTTTTTTCCCTTCCCCCAACAATACCCAATTTTGCTAAACGGGGATTCACGTTAAACTTCTGTACTTTCCTCGCCAGTGGCAGCCTAATTGGAATTATCTCGGCAAAAATTTGAGGCTTTGAATAATGAGTCCCTATAACGAGCGAACTAAGAGGATTGCCTTTCCACCGTCCTTTTACTGTTTTTCTACAATTGTAAGCTTCATAGTTGGAAGGTGGACTATTGCTGTTGGTGCAATTAATGGATTAATGGATAATATTTTAGTAGTCCGTGTGGTGCCGGACGTAAAGAATAGCACCCTCCCCGTTCTTCCAGTGGGTGTCGTAAAAGGCGACTAATAAGGGACTTACTAGAGAATGGGCAGCAGTGTTCTCTATGCATTATTAACACCATACTGCGATTGCCAACCCGCCTGCCAAGCGTGGTGACTATGGCAAACCACGCCCTGTGGGGGAGGCCTATGTCAGTAGTGATGCATGATGAACACTATACAGAAGTTCGGAAGACCTAAAATACCAAACAACAGCTATTATCGAATTTGATCGCGAGCCTGCCAAGCGTGGCGATTATGCCCCCCCCCTATTGGGGCGTATGTCCAGCTGTGGACGTCTTTCGGCTGGAATGATGATGATGATGATGATTTTAGTAGTCAAGTTTTAGCTGACATAATCACATAACATCACGCCTGTAATTCCCAAAGGTTTAGGCAGAGGTGTACCTATAGTATAGCCACATTTCGCCAGTTACGTTTATGTACCATTTTATAGGCGTCCATGCCATCAACGGGGCACACATTCAGACTACAGACTGCTATTGAGAAATTCAACAACGGTAGAATAGAAGGTAGACAACTAGGATCAATTTTTTTTTTAAATTTTGATTTTCAAAAGTGCCTTTTATTTGAAAAAAAAAAATGAAAAAGCGTTTATTCGTGGTGACACCCAAGTTTTACAAAAATGTTTACATCTGCCAACAAACTGCAAAGCAGTTTGTTGGCAGATGTAGCTCCCAAATACAGTATTATAGTTTTAATCTCGTACTTTTTCATCAATAATAAAAATACATTTACCGCTAAACATTAGGTACTTATAACTAAACACATATTTTACAGCAGCACAAAGTAAGTTAGTTAAGTGCCTCGTTGAAATAAATGATTTGATTTTGACTTTGAAGTAACTTAAGGATGTAAATAATCGTTTGTGGTTGAATATGGGATCAAAATATGTTAGCTTTGTAAAACATTTTCTATTTTTTTAAAGTACTTGTTGACGGCCCTACACTGTCCGCCCATACCTATTAACACTGTAACTGAAAACATTGTAAAAGCCCATTATAATTAAAAGAGTAACCGTGAAGTTTCTTGCCGGTTCTTCTCCATGGGATAAACCAATTGGAACCGTGCACCTAGCTTTTGATGTTTCATAAGTGCCCATGTAGGCTTATGTGACATAAAATATTTTGATTTTGTTATTTTGAATATTGTTTGCATCATCATCATTCATCATTCCAGCCGAAAGACGTCCACTGCTGGACATAGGCCTCCCCCAATAGTTTGCCATAATCGCCACGCTTGGCAGGCGGGTTGGCGATCGCAGTATGTTGTTAAAAATGCATAGAGAACGCTGCTGCCCATTCTCTAGTAAGTCCCTTAGTCGCCTTTTACGACACCCACGGGAAGTAATGGAATGGTGATATTCTTTTCGTCCGGCACCATACGGACTTATTGTTTGCATACACTTTGTAAAATACATGTTCTACATGTATTTTATATCAATTTCATTTATATGTTTTTTTTGCCCTCGTGTTTTATACATTAGAACAGAACATTTATAATTTATTTTATAGTTATGTATTTCAATAAAAATAACAAAGAAGAAAAAATGCGGGGCAGTCTTTGGGGACTGCCGATGACGCGAGTTCCATGATTTTTGTTCACCCAAAAAGTGCTCAATGCGCAGAAGTTTTCACTTCAAAAAAATAAGTACTTTTTTCAGTTCACATTTTTACCTTTATTTCTAGAACCAGAAGAAAGGATGTTAATAATCCCAATATCCTTGTTTTGTTAACATTACATATCTCCTTGAATATTTTGCCTGATTTCCAATACCCCTTTGAAATCTTCTTTCTTGATGAGAAACCTGCCCTTTCCTTTGCTGCAAAACGTGGGGTAATCTGGGTTCCACCAGCTTCTGAAGCGTTTATACCAGGAGCGTTTGTCAGCATCTTCGTTAAGGATCTGGCAGAGTTGACACACATCCGGATTATCAGGTGGGTTCTTTACGTAACTGTAGTAATTATGCCACCTGCAAAAAAATGGAAGCTGTTAATAATACTCGTACAGTCCGCAATGGGCGGAGCGGGAGGGCGTGTCAAACTTTTACTTACTAAAACCCTCCCGTGTTCCTTTCGTTGCCTGTGTGCCAGGACCACGATATCCCTTTCGGACAAACTCGCAATCCTGGCAGGCATTGGTCCTAACTGACCCCCTCAGTTGGTGCTGACATCTCGTCGACAAGGGGGCCTGGTCCTTATCGGACGGCAAGGTACCCATCGCTCACCATCCGCAAGCCCGCGCTTATGGTGGCCGGAAATCGGCTTGCGACTCCCGACGCCCGGGGCGTCTCCCACGGCGACTAGGGGCGCGAGGGCACGAACCATGCCTCTCCCTCACGCGTTCCGCCTCCTCCTTCGCTAGCATTACTGCTTTACAGAAGGAGATGACGGCCTCCCATGCACTCTCACTCCGAACCATGGCCTGAACCAAGGCTGGACGCGAGAGATCGCCGCCGCCGATAGCCTCCGTGAGGACACGGCGGAGTCCGCGAGGCCTAAGCTGAGATTTGTATTTGCGTGAGTGCACGTAGGTAGTGTAGGTGTGACGTCGGGGTAGAGTGCGACGCGTCCTTTGCTTGGTTTAAACCGGTTTATACAATCGGCCTGAGGTGCGGTGCGTCCCTCACGCGACGCATCTCCGCCGCGCATCTTCCACTCTTCACCTCTTGTACACATTCACACATCACTCACACAAATGCAGAGCTCAGCTTAGGCCTCGCGGACTGTACCAGCCTGTAACTGCCCCACGGTTGGGCAAAAGCCTCTTCTTATACAGAGATGGTCAATCTGCCTAACCTTTTCCCAACCATGTTGGGGTCGGCTTCCAGTCTAAACAGATGCAACTGAATACCAGTATTTTACATGAAGCGACTGCCTATCTGACCTCCACAACCCAGTTATTGGGTAATACAAAACCCCTTGGTAAGACTGGTTGTCAGACTTTCGGGCTTCTGACGACCCTTAACGGCTGTCAAAGATCCACGAATGACGGCCGAGACCAACGTCATCAATGTCTTAACGTGCTTTCCGAGGCACGGAGAAGTCTCGGTACGTAAAGATGGTCACCCATCTACGGGTTAACCCCGATAAGCGTTGCCTTAACCTGATGGATCGACTCGTGTGGTGGTTATTACTTAGCTACGAGCTCCTCCTCATACAGAGAAGGTCATCATCATCATTTCAACCGACAGACGTCCACTGCTGGACATAGATTCCTCCTAAAGGGGGTTGCCATAATCGCCACGATTGGCGGCGGGTTGGCGATCGCAATATGGTGTTAAAATGCATAGAGAACGCTGCTGCCCATTCTCTAGTAAGTCCGTTAGTCGTCTTTTACGACACCCACGGGAAGATATAGGTTGGTGCTATTTCTTACGTCCGGTACCACACGGCACTGAAAAGGCACGGTACAGAGAAGGTACGAGCAGTATATAACACGCTAGCTCAAGGTGGATTGGCAATTTCAGACTTATTATTATTAATTAAAGGTCCAGGTTTTATTAATTAAAAGGAAGTAATTAAGACTTGAAAAAGTCACATTGTTACTTGCCTGGATTTGAACCTACAGGCTCGTGGAGCGGCGAGGCCTTAACCACTAATACAAGAAAAAGATGTGAGTTTTTTTACAGAAATAATACCTGAAATAATTTTCGTAGACATTGGGGTCCCGGATCGCTTTCATCATCTCGTCAACTACTTGTGTAGCATTTAGTTCCAGGGCGTTGATGTAGGATTTAGGAGGAAGGAATCTAGAACAAAATGACAAACCTAGTTTTACGTTTATTTTTATTAGGGAAATGTCTTTTTTTTCTTTTTTTTTTAACTTGCCTGTTAGGCAAAGGTATTTCTCCTGTATTGTGGGTGCGTTTATATACGATAACCCATGAAAGTGCAAGTGAAGAAGTTAAATAATACACGCTCAGTATAATTATAACTTCGTACGAATTAACGAACGCACTGTGTACCCAAGTTTCCTTTCATTGTCGTTGCTATCCTATCTTGAATCTTAATACGAGTATAACGTATTATATATAATTCTTCTAACCTAACTCCTCCTAAACAGCTGGACGCATTTAGTTGAAAAATTGTATTTATATTTCAACGGGTTCCCGGGTGGTTTGTAAACACAATTGGACCCGGTAGGTGGCGCTGCTGTTGGAATAAGGCGGTACGAAGTTCGCCGGGTCAGCTAGTAATATTATAATTCTTCTGTACGTGTGACTTTACTCCTCCTAAACAGCTGGACGCATTTAGTTGAAAAATTATATTTATATTTCAACGGGTTCCTGGATGGTTTGAAAACACAATTAGACCCGGTAGGTGGCGCTGCTGTCGGTATAAGGCGGTATGAAGTTCGCCGGGACAGCTAGTAATATTATAAATGCGAAAGTGAGTTTGTTTGTTTGTATGATTGTTACGCTTTCACGCTAAAACGGCTGAACTGATTTGGATGAACAGAACAGAGGAAGTGGCAATATATACGTCAATAGTACGATATGCGAATATACGGCTGATACCAAGCTTTTGAAGTGTCTTGAATATGAACGACGGCTATGACTGCAATCCTATTTTCTTTAACACCCCATTCCATATTGTAATTTGATAATAAACACGAAAAAAATATGTGGAATGGCGGGAAATTGAATCATTTAAATAAGACATTATAATCATCATTCATCATTTCAGCCGAAAGACGTCTACTGCTGGACATAGGCCTCCCCAAAAAGGGGGGGGGGGATTTGCCATAATCGCCACGCTTGGCAGGCGGGTTGGCGATCGCAGTATGGTTTTAAAAATGCATAGAGAACGCTGCTGCCCATTCTCTAGTAAATCCCTTAGTCGCCAAAAGGCACAACACACGCATTCCTTCCTAAGAAGAAGAAATAGGATGTTCTATTCTTTACAAACGGCACCAAACGGAACATTATAAACGCGTTCCAAATTCAAAATAATTAAAAAGCTGAAAAAAAAAAGTTTTTATGTACCAGACTAGTTAATCTTACCTGGAATAATCTGCACCACCATACACTATTGGAACTGCGTAGTTGTTTAACGGATACAAAACTTTCTCAGTCACATAATCGGGGCATACCGAGTTTTCAAAAGAAAGGTAGAAGAAGTATTCAGATTTAAGCAAGTACAAACACTCATCAATCCTGTCTCTGGGACATTTCTTTTGTCCACAATAACCGTAAATGTCCACTGTCAAATTGTATATCTTCAATGCCTTTTGTATCTCTTTGGTTACTTCTTGTCGTCTACCCCCTGCTTTGCAATTGGACACAAACCAAGCAGCTGCCTTTGTTTTACCGCCAAGTTCCTTCTTAACTTTAAGAGGAGTTGGCTTCATTGGATCTATCCAACTCATATTAATCTTTGGACCAACGCGATTACCCGTTTTGTCAAGAATGGTAAAGTAACCCCATGGGATATCGGAATCCAGTCTGTACGTCCATGATAAATTGTAGAAGTCATCATAAAAGCTATCGCATAGAGGAAATCTTACTGCTGATTCAGATGCCATAAATATAAATTTTTGATAAGGTTCTCTCATCACGATTGGTCCATCCCAGGTGTTCTCCACGTCAAAGAGTATAGCATCAAAATCACGGAAATCATTGAGCAAACTTTTTTGTGTTGTCAAATAGCAGTTGAAGTACGTACAGTTGCTATTAATGAAAGGTGTTTGACCGTTCCCATACAACGCTGATGCGTAGTGCAAAAATGCGTGTGTGTATTTCAGCACGAATTTGAGATCAGTCTTAAATCTTTCAGGTTTTTTGAACGATTTTAAATAAGTAGTGTAGTTGTGATATTTTTTAGATATGATTAATTTCTGCTTTTTCGTGATATGTTCCTTCGTAGTGAAAATATATTCTATATCAATTTCTGTTTTCACTGGCTTTAATGATATTCTCAGATATTGAAGTAAAAGAAATGCGTAACCGCAAATTATTAATGTCTTCACTGCTTTAGACATGATTGTGGTGGAGTAAGTAGAAAACGAGAATACTTAAAGGATTGAAATGAAAATGTTTACAGACAAATACAACGTTTATAAACAATGAAACGTACGAGGAAGAATGTTTAATTGACGTCATTTTAGAGAGGTATCTTTACGATGTTCAAACAAAAATGTAGTACGCATTGTGAAACCTACGTACTAAAAACGTTGGTCAGAAAACGAAATAGGTGGGCAATTATACTAAATAGAAAATTAAATATGAAAATATCTTTGTTCGCGCGAGCGGCGCGTATGGTGGTCTCGACGTCCGGTATGCAAATGACTATAAATAGACGAGTGGCGCACCCACTTGTGGTGGCCGTGCCGAGATTTATTTTAGCTGTGAAATGTGATACGTACGTACGACTTTCGGCAAGAGAATAAAATTAAAAAAATATTCTCGGTTCGTGCAAAAGCGTTGTTAAACAAAATATGTAGTAGGTAAACTTCTGGTTTATTATGAAAATATTTGGAACACTTTTATTTTTACGAATTAATATCATGTATTTAAAATAATCCGAAGGGTACTCGTATTTCCAGTTCGCTTCTAATCTGTCTCAATCTGCGAAAAATACTTTAAATTTACCTACATTAGCCAAGTTTTGACTTTGATTGTCGCTGATTTATGATTGCGACCAGGTTTTGAATGTTTTTAATTACGGGAATTGGCCTTCAGTATTTCAGTTATTTTGCTATGTCCGAATTAAAAAGTAAAATACACACAAATAATGTTTGGGTGTAAATCATAGTTGCGAAGTTCATTACCACGGTGTACGTTACTGCGAAAGTTCATTACCGCGATGGTACGTTACTGCGAAAGTCCGTTACCGCGATAGTACGTTACTGCGAAAGTTTTCTTTATAGAACTTTCGCAACTATGATTTAAGGCTTCTACAGACCGGCGCGACTCGCAACGTGACACAAAGGCACAGCTCATCGCGCGACACGTGGGGCCTTTGTGTCGCCGGTCTGTAGAAGCCTTTATACCCATAATGTTTAGGTAAGTATCTGTTTTTTACGAGGCATTTTTCTATATTTTTGTTTAAAAATAACTTAAAATATCGACTTATACTCGTACCAATATCCATCCATTCAAGTGATCTTAGACGCCTTGATGTCGACAGCGTCTGCCGACCATGATCCCGGTTCGCGTGACAAGTTGTCCCGGGATTTGCATAACACTGTCCGGTCCCGGGACTGCTTAACATTACAATATGCTTCTCTTTAGTTGTTGTATTGTTTGAAGTCATTTGTTATTTGATTTTTGGGGTATAAAATTGCAAAGTATAAAACCCAATGTTTAGAAATAGTTGGAACAGTGTCTTTCAGAGAGTTAACAAGCCTTGCCTGTGATTAAAAAAAAAACATAATATTTATCTAATTTATAATTTTATCTTACTACCTACCTCCAACTCAAATTGAGGAAACATATTGTGATGTGAAAACTCTGAATTATAATATAACCATCTGGGGGCCTAAAAAGGACACTTTTTAAAGGAACTGTCAAACAGATGAATTGCGGGATGTATGAATTGTACGCAGATCATATTATGATTCTGCCAAAGCGTCCATTTTAGGCCCCCTGGAATCAACAACATACATTGAGTAAAGATGGCAATCAATGCTCTTTCCTACTTTAAGGTATAAGAAGAGAGGTTTAAGTGCTTTACTGGGTTAATTACAGGCTGGTTTATTTTATTACCCGTAAAGTAGTAAAATCTCGGTGTCGTGTTTAACGGCAGCGGAATCTGATTCGGCATTGCGTGACATCTTGTCCCGGAATTTGCATAACAGAGTGTCCTCTGTCCCGGTACTCGGGACGGTCTTCAACAACACAATATGCTGATTGGTGGAGGGTTAATTTTATTTTCGTTTTAATTGTATTAATACTTCAATCTTGTAAACATACTTCAATCTTCTCTCTGTTTAAGGGTTTCTTTAATTTTCAGCTCAATCAATCTGCCTAGCTTTTTGCCAAATATTATGTTGGAAACTAATTACTATGTTGTCGTAATATGTTGGGTCGGCTTCCAGTCTTACCGGATGTTGCTGAATGCCAGTATTTAATATGGAGCGACTGCCCATCTGACCTGCACAACTACTGGGTAATACGATACCCCTTGGTAAGACTGGTTGTCAGACTTTTGGGCTTCTGACGATCCCTAACGACTGTCAAAGATCCACGAATGACAGAAGGGACCAACGGATTAACGAGCTTTCCGAGGCACGGTGGAGTCTTTGTATATAAAGATGGTCACCCATCCATGGACTAACCCCGGTAAGCGTAGCTTAACCTGATGGATCGACCGTGCGGCTGTTATTACGCCATGAGCTCAGCTAAATATCGATATAAAACGACATATTTTTTATATGATATACGCGATGTAATTTAATATAATATTATATGTTAGATACAGTATATGTATCAGAAAGGTAGTCCAAGGGTATATTTAAGGGTGTGGTACAGACCATCACACTGAACAACTGTCTCCATGGGACGAACAATCTAATCACACAAAATTATGAAATGTCCCATACAAAACTTCAATACTTACTCGACCCAAATATATGGGACGGTTGATAAATTTTTCGTGATTTTGATGTTGGTCCCATGTTTGTACCATACCCTTTTGACCACTCCTTCATACATGCTATAAATTACCTAAACATGAACTCACATTTGTAGTAACGGGTGAGATATATAAGTAGGGTTGCCAGGTCTTAAAACCAAAAAGCCGGACAGACCAGCCAGTTTAGCCGAAAATTTGGGTATAAAGGCCGGAACCCTTTATTTTTAGGCTTCCGTACCAAAATGGTAAAAAGGAACCCTTATGGTGAGACTAAGTCTGTCTGTGTCTGTCTGTCTGTCACACCTGGATATCTCAAGAACTACTAATGCTATCAACTTGAAATTTTGAATAGTTTTAGATGACGTTTGCCCAACTATTTTGCAAGCAAGAAAAAAAAAAAATATAACTTTTTTGCAAAAGGGACTGAAAGGGAGGGGGTCTTAAAAATTTGAAGTGGGACTACTAGGGCATGTGGACTATCATATAAAAGAGCGCTGTTTGCACATTCTCAAACATTTTATTTTTATTTTTTAGGCAGCACAGTTTTCGACTTATGATGAAAAATGTAAAAAAAAATACCGTACCCCCTTATCTCCGAAGTTTGCAGAGATAAAAATCTGAAATTATTCTATGTGATAGAAGTGTACCTATGTAAAGATTACAGGAAAAATAAAACGATGTCTCTAAATAGCACAGTTTTTTGGAAATCATCAACATCATATTTACGTACGGAACCCTCGGTGTGCGAGTCCGACTCGCTCTTGACCGGTTTTTTAGTCTTAGTATAACACAACATTTTTTTTTAAAGTATAAGAAGCCTTTTTTATTATTTGCCATAAAATCTTCTTAAATTCTGGTGAAACAACAATAAAATTGAATGAATCAGTCTTCTTTATTATTATAAGGAAACCAACATAGGAAAATTGTAAAAAAAATTGTCAATTTAAAAAGCCTAACAAAAGCCGGACAGCCCGAACATCGTCTAATTTGGCCGCACATGCAACCAAAAAGACTGACTGTGTCCGGCTTTATCCGGACGCCTGGAAACGCTACATCTTATATGTATATAAAATTCTCGTGTCACAATGTTAGTTACCATACTCCTCCGAAACGGCTTGACTGATTTTTATGAAATTTTATATGCATATTCAGTAGGTCTGAGAATCGGCTACTATCTATTTTTTATACCCCTAAGTGTTAAGGGTGGCTTTCGCACGGGATCGAGACTTACGCGGGTGAAACCGCGGGGCGCAGCTAGTATAAGTATAGTTTTAGTGATTCATAGAAACTATTTTATGTGATATTCGTGACAGTTCGACGAAATATCGAATTCGGTACACCAATTTTTCTGCCAAATATTTCACCGATTTTTTTCCTAACCCATCCACACCTTGTATAATATTAGCCACAACAGTACCTACGGGTAGGTATCTTCGCAAAAAAATCGAAGTCCCAAAACTTTTGCCCTCAAAAGCCGAAAGCCGCTAGATATTAGCAAAAAGTCATTAAAAGTAAGGGCGGTGTTCATCATACCGGCTTCAAAGTAAGTATTAAACGGTAAGTTGGGACCTTAAGTTAAAAAGTTCATTCATTTAACGGTTGTATGCGTCCGCGGGGCCGCCCGCTGAATTTCAAATTTTAACACGTATAAATAAATGTGGGCCTGTTTTTATGGGCTGAACTGTGCGGTTTTGTAGGTGTTTTCTTTGAGCAGATAATCGAGGAGAGGTCTTTGAATAAGTTTCAAGGAAATAAATATGACAATATTCTTCCTACAAACTTGATTACTTCATTTAATTATTTTTATGGTATTTGACAACTATCAAACATTTTAATTAAACATTTAAAAAACTCGCAACACAAAAAGAAAAGCGATCATTTAAAAAGTCAAAAATAATACCTATCCTTGAGCCATCAAATTCGATTGAGTCATCATTTCAGCCGAAAGACGTCCACTCGGACATAGGTCTCCCCTAAAGGGGGGGTTTGCCATAATCGCTACGCTTGGCAGGCGGGTTGGCGATCGCAGTATGGTGTTAAAATGCATAGAGAACGCTGCTGCCCATACTCTAGTAAGTCCCTTAGTCGCCTTTTACGGCACCCACGAGAAGAAATGGGATGGTGCTATTCTTTACGTCCGGCAGCAAACGGACAAATTCGATTGAGTAATACCTATACAATATGTAACAAAAACCCTGTTGTTCCTTCTACCTACGTTTTAAGAATCGGTGTACATACGTAATAAAGCAAGTCACTTATAAAAACTGTTCAATAAAATAATTAAAATAAATATTTAACTATTAATATTTGTAATGTTTAACGGATTTCTAACCTCTTTCATTCTTTGATTTTGACTTCTCGACTAGCCAATACTCAATTTTTTAAAATTATAATTCCACCAATGTTGTGTTTGTAGGTTAATGTAGACGTCCCTAAAAGGAACAACAGGGTTTTTGTTACATACTATATACAGGGTGTAAGGGACAGCCCTCCGCAGACTGATGGGGTGAATTCAGTATATCGCACTAAGATGACCGGTATATTAAATTATTTCAGGAACGTTATGGGAATCCAATGAAACTGATTTGTCGCGGCGGGGTGGACGGCCGCGTTCGCTGATTTCAGGCGTCGTTCGTTAGAGAATTTCAACATCCATTGCTGATTTTTTTATTTTAGCTGTGTTATTTACATTAATGGACTGCGTACAGAGAATGTGATTTTACATTGAAATAAAGGAATAGTAATTGAAATTACGATAAAAAAAAATAAAATTTTCCTGAGAAAATTTTCAGTGGAATATGATTCAAAATAAGGAGCTGAATGCACCCTGTTAATTTGCGGAGGGCTGTCCCTTACACCCTGTATGTTTTAATTATAGAAATTGATGGATGGCACGATACGGTTTGCTCATTGAAATGGCGCTATAATGTCGCGGCGGGGTAACAAAACGGTAATAGAATAACTTTACCACTCAATCTGCCTAGCATTTACCGAATTTTGTTGGGGTCAGCTTCCAGTCTAACCGGATACAGCTGAGTACCAGTATTTTACATGGAGCGACTGCCTATCTTACCTCCACAACCAGTAACTGGGTAATATGATACCCCTTGGTAAGACAATTGGCTAGACTTTCGGGCTTCTGACGACCCGTAACGACTATCAAAGATCCATGAATAACAGCTGGGACCAACAGCTTAATGTGCTTTCCGAGGCACGGAGGAGTCTCAGTATGTAAAGATGGTCACCCATCCACGGACCAACCTCGGTAAGCGTAGCTTAACCTGATGGATCGACCGTGTGGCTGTTATTACTTAGCCACAGGCTCCTCTAAAACTTTACCACTAAAAGCAATAATTAAAATAAAACAAATGAAACCGATCATCCCAAATTGACCAATAAGATTTAAACAGGCAATCTTAAAAGTTACTTAAAAGCATACAATGGTCGGGTTTCTCAAAAGCCCGAAACTCTTTAATTCATTCAACTCTAAACTTGGTTTCCGCGCCATTGGCTTATCCTATTACTGATTATTAAATCTAACTTTTGATTTGTATTCAGAGGTTTAAATTCCATTTTGGGCTAAACTTTGCTAATGTTTCGACCTCCGTCGGTATTATTTCGTTGTAATTAACATTTTAGTTGAAATTTGCGGCGATTCGAGGATTACGTAATACTTTTTGTTAGATCCACTGTCTATTGGTCTAGTCATCTAGTGGTTGCAAGGGCTACTGGTGAGCACGAGGTCCTGGGTTCGATTACCAGGGACGGCAAGTGTTTTTTTTTATTTTTTCGGGAAACTTACAGCTATAATTAAAATAAAACAAATGAAACCGATCATCCCAAATTGACCAATAAGATTTAAACAGGCAATCTTAAAAGTTACTTAAAAGCATACAACTTATACCCCCTTATTACAAAACAAGGTTTATCTTCAGGCCCAGGTTTAAAACGTGGAGCCATTATTGAATTACGAACTTTATTCCGACTACGGTAAAGTTCCTAAACACAAAACTGACAACTTAGTACCGAACTAAGTTTTCAGTTTTGTAAAAAGAACGGTATTTCAATCACGGTTACGTTCTTATTACAAAAACTGGCTCCATGGTTTTAAGCCATGTCAAATATAAATCTTGTTTTGTAATAAGGCGATTAATGTTCTTGGACAATTTTAAATTGAAGGCCATTTACAAATTTCCACTGATAAACGTTAAAATAAAAACGAAAAAAAGAAGATCGGTACAAAATACCTATAAAATATCACGTGGGGGTCACCAGTTTAGAGGTATGAGGAACAGGGTGTAAAGTTCACTCATACTCTATAGAAAAGGGAGGATCCTCCAACCAGACGGGTGTTGTGTCTGGTGGGCAACTGCCCGACGGTGGACGTCGGGATGTTGTATATATGCTAGTTGCGCGGTAAACTCTGCTTGCGCGATGCAGGATTTTGCGTGACGTCAGTGTGACGCGTAGTTCGCATGTGGCGATGTTGATGCCAGTACAATATAAATAGCACACGATCGACTAATACCAACTAAAACTCGTTAAGACGCAAACTTTCTCAGTAGCTGCCCGGAGTCTGGATGTGTGCCCGGTGGATGGCAATAGGCTCGCCCCTATTAAATGGGACTTAAACAATTTTTGTTAAATAGTTTTATTAAAGTCATGTTATTATATTTTGGAGTTTACTTCTAAGAATAGATTTTCATATAAGGTATGAAAATTTTATGAAGAGTGAAATTAATACAAGCGTCAACTCAACGTTTTTCTGCGAAATGTACCTTCAACTACCACTACCTTTCAAGGAGTAATCTCCAGTAGTGCGTCGGGAGCTGAAAAACACACACTTTTTAGGGCTCCGTACCCAAAGGGTAAAACGGGAACCTTATTACTAAGGCTCCGCCGTCTGTCTGTCTGTCTGTCCGTCTGTCACCAGGCTGTATCTCATGAACCGTGATAGTTAGATGGTTGAAATTTTCACAGATGATGTATTTCTGTTGCCGCTATAACAACAAATACTAAATAAAATAAATATTTAAGGGGGCTCACATACACCAAACTTGACTTTTTGCTCGTTTTTGCTCTATATTAATAACGGCAACAGATAGACGCTTGAAATATTCACAGAATATTTAGTTATATAATCACTTTAAAAATAAATAATTAAATTTAAATAAAACAAATATTTAAGGGGGACTCCCATACAACAAACGTGATTTTTTTGGCATTTTTATAGATAACGTACGGAACCCTTCGTGCGCGAGTCCGACTCGCACTTGGCTGGTTTTTTATTTAATTAGGTAAGTATAAATTGTTATTTTTACAAAAAAAAGGAAGGACTAATTTGAAGATTGCTAATAAAGGTTATTTAAAATTGAAATTGTTATTTAAGTACATTTTATTTGAATTCTGAATAAACTATATTATGGTAAAAAGCAGTTTTGAATAAACAAATAGGTAAATAATCAATGCAAATATAAACTCATTGTGGTGTGCAATACCCGCATATTCTTTGTTTGACATTCATTGTTCATTCTCGCTTAGTTGTCGCTACTCATTTTCATATAAAGCCACAATATTATTAACATTTGTAACGGCTTTTAGATACCTAGTAATTTTACGTTGCTATTATTTTTGAACAATAAAGTTTCTGTGTGTGTTCAACAGAAGATAAACTCTCAATAGTTTCAATAGCCTGCAGCTGTTGATTGAGTTTTGAGAAATTCAACATCGAACCCATCAAATAGATTGACTTTGTAATAGATATAGAAATAATATTTATTTGCATAAAACATGGTGTATAAAGTTGTTTTAAAAATGCATTAAAGATCATACATGCTTTGCTTTTATCATAGCATGCAAATATTATTGGTTACATTACAAAATGTTTTCCGTCCGTGAATTCTTTCATGCAGTAAAAATAATTGTTGTTTAACCATTTTAGTAATATTTTTTTAAACAATAGAAAAAAAAGTCTATAGTTTTTAAATCACTTGGAATTTTATTATAAATTCGAACACACATGGCTAAACAGCCTTTATTATATTTAGCCAGTCTTGGTAAGTTATTTAATATATCTAAGCCTGTGATGATCTCGCTGGTTTCGAGGATATACATCCTCTGCCTTTTTAAATAAGTCTTTATGCTTCTTAACAAACATGCATACTTCATAAATATATAGAGAAGGTAGCGATAATAAACCAAGTTCTTTAAGTATTGGCCGGCAAGGTTCATCAGGTTGAAGACCATAATTATATTGCATAAAAAAATATTAAAGCGAAAGCGTCAGGGTAGCCCGCTAAACTAAATTTTTCTTAAGTTTTTTGCAATTTGCAGGTCAGTAAAGATTGTATGTTGATCAAAATTCTCACTATGATTCGCGACCGTATAAAATATTTGTTTATAGAATTATAATCATATTTTAATCAACATACAACTTGACACTGTACATTCAAATTGCAAAAACTTAAGAAAATTTGCATTTTATGGGCTACCTTAGCGCATCTCCGTGATGACTCAGATATACTACACTACTCTACACCTCGCCACACCAACACTACACCACATCGCGCCACACCACACAACACTACAGCACACCACACTACACCACACCACACTACACCGCATCACACTACACCATACCACACTACACCACACCACACTACACTACACTACATTAAAATACCTTTTGTTTTGTGTTTGTGTTAATTAAAATTAATAATGCGTCAAATTGGGGACAGCGCTCCTTGATGGGCGAGTCCTATTATTGGCTGAACGTACGACGTGTTTTGTGAGCTCAGTACAGAACATGCAAGCTAACTACTCAAGGTCACTGGCGGCATATATGAAAAATGAAAAAAGAAAAATATTTTTATTTAAACAAAATGCTTCATATACAATGATTTGTGTTTGGAGCCTCCTTTTAGGTAAACAATGCCCGTGTTAAGAGACTCCGCTCCTCCATATCTTAGATATACAAATGTTACATATTTATATTACATTACGGAAATTTGTTATTTCTTATTCTAACATCTTGAGTATGTATCACGTGAATCGTGGTGTGCTGGTGGTGTTAGGCGTGACGTGTGTGTTCGATGTAGTGCGGTCAGATGTGATGTGTGGTGTGGTGTGTAGTGCGGTGTGGTGTGATGTGGTGTGGTGTGGTGTAGAGTGGTGTGTTGTGGTGTGGTGTGGTGCAGTGTGGTGTGGTGTAGTGTGGTGTGGTGTGGTGTAGTGTGATGTAGTGTAGTGTAGTGTGGTGTGGTGTAGTGTGGTATGGTGTAGTGTGATGCGGTGTAGTGTGGTGTGGTGTGGTGTAGTGTGGTGTGCTGTAGTGTGGTGTGGTGTAGTGTAGTGTGGTGTGGTGTGGCGCGATGTATACTAAAAAATCAATAATTATATTATCTTTAAATTGGTGAAGGTTTCAGGAAAATACGCGTGGTAGATTTTGCGCCATTCCCAGTGTTTTATCCGCGTTAGACGTAACGTTATAAAATAATTTCACTATGTAATATAAACATAATCTAAAATATTCACATATTAAATTATTGGGAAAATGCTTTAATTTAACATATATTTTTTTCAAATCATTAACGCTACTCGTTTAGACGTGATATTCAGTATAAAATCATTAATAGTCGGTTATCGTCGCCTTAACGAGTATTCCAAAACCCCGGTAGATGAAGTTAGCGAACGGGCTCGACTGTCCATACATTAGGCGATGCAGTGACTTGCTTGTCACCTACAGTCGTCGGTAGTGTAAGTGTTGTTAGTGTGGTGGTTTTTGTTTTGTATTGAATTGTATTGTAATGTTAATGTATTGTCTGTTGCGCGTGTGTGTACTGTATTAAATACTAGCGGCGCACCGCAGTTTCACCCGCGTAAGTCTAGATCCCGTGAGAATATCGAGATAAAAAGTATCTTATGTCCTAATCCAGGTCATAATATACCCATGTGCCAAATTTCATCCAAATCCGTTCAGCCGTTTTAGCGTGAAAGCGTAACAAAAATACTCACTTTCGCATTTATAATAGTTGGGATTATAAACGAGTCATTGTAACTTGAGTAATAATAATGAATGACGTTAAAAATATAGCTTAGAAAAAAAAACATTGATAAGTCACAAAAAAGCACTTAATTAAACAAAAATTTAACCAATCCACCCGTGAAATAATATTAGATAACTTCTTTACCTTATTACGGGGACATTGTAACCATAATTTTGACTTGAAAGTCCGTCTGTCAGCACCCCTCGGATAAATCGTGAATATAAAATTATCACCTCGCGACCTGAGTCGGCGCGTTTGCTTCATTTTAATAAAAAAAGAAAAAAAGCGCGCGTTAATGCTGAGCGCCATTTTTTTTTGTCCGCCATTGCAAATCTTCGTAAACTCAATTGATTCTTGTTATTAAGTTTAAAGGTTGATTTTGAATAAACTTGATTGTTATTCAGCTGACTGTAGCTATTATTTTTTTTAAATTGAGTTATGGTGGCGCTGACTTTTTTTTAAGTAGATTTTTGCCTTTCAATAATTTTTAGGGTTGAGAACTTTGTGAGTTGAATTTAGTTAATAGATCACACCTAAAATGGCGAAAACTGACGTAGGTTATTACTGAGGCCTGCAGACGGTGAGCGATGGGTAGCTCGCCGTCCGACAAGGACCAAGGCCGGGGTCGACGGCGCGGCGCGTTGTTTCACGCGCGCCTCAAAGAGTTGTCAGCACCAACTGACGGGGTCCGTTAGGGCCAATGCCTGCTAGGGTTGCGCGTTTGTCCGAAAGGGATACCGTGGCCCTGGCACACAGGCAACGGAAGACACGGGTGGGTTTTATTCAGTAAAAGTCTGACACGCCCTCTCAGCCCAGAGCGGGAGAAGTTATTTGATAAAATCCCACAAAAAAACAAAAAAAGGTCATTACTGAGACAGTAAGGGCCAGTTCCTGAATGAAAATTATAGTAAAATTAATGTGACAAATTCTCAAGCGCTCATAAACTATTGTGATTGGCTGTTGATAAACTATCCAACCAATTGCAGCAAAGTACGCGTGCTTGAAAATTTGTCACAAAAAAATTTTTTGTTCGGTGGTAACCGACAGATTATTTCTTTGGCAAAGGTAAACATTATTGTAGATAGTATGTTAGATGCGTTGGGCCCAATAGGTGGCCACGCCAATTTCGGCATCAGTGGCGTTTTCTAGGTCGTCAGAAGTTCATGGGCACTTTGGACACTACAACACTTGGGACATGGTTTGGTTAGGAACACCACAATCGCACTGGGTATCAGTTGGGTCAATAATCCCCCATTTTGCTAGATTAACGCTAGATTTCGCTAGATTAAATAATTCCTTTAAGGCTTCTACATACATATACATGTATACATACATACTACATGGCGCGACTTGTCGCGCGACGCGACACCGGTAGAACAATTTTCTTGAATTTTTGTTTTACTGGTGTCGCGTCGCGCGACAAAGTCGCGCCAGTATGTATTAAGCCTTTATGACACTCACTGATTGTTCTCCGTTACGTAGTGTTCTGTGGTTTCTGCCTATCCCTTGGGAAAAAGGTGAGAGTTGATGTAGGTATGTATGTTCTTCGATCGAAAAATCATCTCTTCTACAAGTTTATAGTTGTGTGTCAATAGAGTATCAGGTACAATGGGGTTGACGTATCCGTGTGGATAAAAACCCCTTATTAACAAAGAATTTAAAAAAAACTCTTATTTCGATTTAGTACCTGTACCTTGTTACATAAATCGAAGTTGTCAACAACGCACGTTTACACTATCCTTTAAATGTTTAATTAAACCATTTTCACACCAAATTAATTACACCCACAACTGTTACCATCGCAAGTTAACACTAAAACTTATCTCCACTAAGAAATGGCCTCCTTACCGTTAACATTTGGCGTTAATCCAAAAAATTAATTGGAGACAAGCGTTCGCTCAACAGCGCTTTAAGCGCTTAAAAGCGCTCAAGGCTCAAGTGCAAGCGTGTCGAGAGTAATTAGTGCAATCAGTGTGAATCACGTTTTAGTCAAGTGCCGCTGTTGTGCTGAGTAGTTACGACCTTACTATAGACACATGTTGGTATTTTGGGTGAATTTGATGCGAGTACACGTGGCTGGGCAGCGTTCGAGAAGCTACACAATATCTTCTCGTCCCACATACCGCAGTGTCTCAAGACGAAAGTCTTTGCCCAGTGCGTGTTGCCAGTGATGACCTATGGCACTGAAACGTGGTCGCTCACAATGGGCCTTATCAGAAGCCTAAAAGTCACCCAAAGGGCAATGGAGGGCTATGCTTGGAGTTTTCCTACGTGATCGAATCAGAAATGAAGAGATCCGGAGGCGAACCAAGATATCCGACATAGCCCGAAGAATTGCCAAGCTTAAGTGGCAGTGGGCAGGGCACATTGCTCGCAGAACTGATGGCCGATGGGGCCGAAGGTTCTGGAGTGGCGACCGCGTACCGGAAGACGTAGCGTTGGAAGGCCTCCTACAAGGTGGACCGATGATCTTGTGAAGGCCGCAGGTATCGCTGGATGCGAGAAGCACAGAACCGGTAGAAGTGGCGGTGCTAGGGGGAGGCCTATGTTCAGCAGTGGACGTATTTTGGCTGAAATGATGATGACGATGATGATACGTGACTGTACAGTAAGATCCATTAATTTTAATATATTAACCATTCCTAAACGTGGACATCTTAAATCCTAATGACTGTTGGGCAGCGGGGTAATTAAGTAACACACTTAGGCCCGGCGCCGATTGGCGGCACGGTATGGCAAGGTATTTTTAGGCGACGAATAAAAATATAACTTAACGGTATGGAAATAAAGTTGAAATTTCACCGGGTCTTACAGTAGGCTTTAATTTTGACAGTTCAACGACATTCATTGCGTTATTTACGTTGTCGAGCAGACAAAGCATTCGAACATAATTAGCAATGGATTATACATAGATTCCAATGAAGACTCGCAGTCCAGTTTCGTTTGGTGCCGGACGTAAAGAATAGCACCATCCCATTCTTCCCATGGGTGTCGTAAAAGGCGACTAACGGACTTATTATAGAATGAGCAGCAGCGTTCTCTATGCATTTTTTTGAAACCATACTGCGATCGCCAACCCGCCTGCCAAGCGTGGCGATTATGCAAATCCCCCCCCTCCCTTTTTGGGGTAGGCTGAAATGATGATGACTTGCAGTCCATATTGTGTTTTAGAAAATGTGTCCATCCTCTCTTATCTCCTTTCTTTGTCGTCCTCAAACACCATAAAGTTCCACGTGTGTTTGTCTTTGGATGGTTTAATATTATTTATCACTTAAGGACCCCTGGTAGCAGACACTCTTAACATTTCACGAACTCCATTCATTGGAGAGGCTGTTACTGCGCTTTTTACAAGCACTTCAGTAACACCGCTTAAACAATTAGTAACAACCACATTACCTATAATAAATGATAAATGATTTTATTTCTGTAAATAGGTTAAGACGGAGATATATGCCAGTGACATTGAGTGGTTAGCTTGCGTGTTCTGTACTGAGTTCAAAGATCAATAATTAAATTATCTTTAAATTGGTGAAGGTTTCAGAAAAATACGCTTGGTAGATTTTGCGCCATTCTCAGTTTTTTATCCGCGTTAGACACAACTTTACAAATTCTCCCAATGACTCCCAAAAACGATCAAGCCGCTGCGATCAACGAAATGTTGATAAATACATGCAGATGAAGAAATAATTTATAATTCTGTTGACACCATGGTTGATATGGACGAGTCGGTTAATTATCCTGTAGAATTTTTAAACTCTCATAATCCGCGGCGGTCTTCCATTACAGACTTAAGTTGCATATAGGTGCTCCTGTCATGTTGCTTAAATATACGGCCTCCAAAATTGTACAATGGAACTAGACTCCAAGTAACAGCTCTCCGGCGCAATGTTATTGAGGCTAAGATACTAACTGGATCTGCCAGAGGACAAACAGTCTTCGTGCCGCGTATACCATTGATACCAAATGACCTTCCGTTTGAATTTAAAAGTTTGCAGTTCCCAATCAAGGTTTGTTTTGCGATGACTATTATTAAGTTACAACTTATTAATAGTCATCGCGAAACAAACCTGAAACAAATGGCATGGACAAATTCTGAAATTTGCTGGTGTTGATTTGTGGCAAGACTGTTTCTCCTACGGCCAGTTTTATGTGGCTTGCTTACGTGTAAGCTCTCCAACTAGCCTGTTGTTTTAGTGCCCGCTTCCGAATTAGTGAAAAACCCGGTCCTTATTTCTTTACAGTATTCCTCAAATATCGCACGTACTGGAGGACAATTAGCCATGAACAAAGCTTTAAATTGTGATTATTATAATAATTCATACTCTGCGCGGACGAAGTTAAATGAAATAGTAACGAAGTCAATCCTTACATTGAATATTCGAGTCTGATGCCGAAAATATAGTTTTTAGAATTTTGGTCAGTTTATTTAGAAAGAAAGAAAAAAGAAAAATGCGTTTATTGGCATTACAGCAAAAAATGGATATATTATGTTCCGGTTTGCACAAAAACGGCTGAACGGATTTTGATGATATATGGCTCACAGATAGTTTATAACCTGAATTAACCTATAGGTTATTTTTTGATCCCAGTAGTACGTTTCCGTCGGATATTTATCGACATCCACGAGGGCGAAGCCGCGGGTAAAAGCTAGTATAATATAAACATAATCTAAAATATTCACATTTATTGAGAAAATGCTCTAATTTAACATATATTTTTTTCAAATCATTAACACTACTCGTTTAGACGTGATATTCAGTATAAAATTATTAAAAGTCGGTTATCGTCGCCTTAACACAAACACTTTTACACGTCAATTATATTTTAAAAACTAGATGAGGTCGGCGTTTCCTATCTGACTACTCAGAGAAGAAAGGCCGAAACAAACACAGTCTATTTTAAAGTCCAGACATAATCTTGGTCAGATCATGAATGTGAAGATCATGTAGATTGGTGTCTGAAGTGGTCTTTTGATGAAAGAACCACACAGATTGAGTGGACCTGTCCAGTCAGTGCACGCATTTGTCAGTAATCGTGCAGGTTAACTCAGAATTTAAGGAGCTCAACGATTCAACGAACGATCCAAAGAAAGAATATTTGGGTAGACCGAATAAATTACTCAAACTACCAGACCGCGAGGAACGTGAGGAGCGTGAGGCGCGCGTGGAACACAACGCGCCGTACTAGGATACAGTCTGGCTTTGCATTGATTAACAAGAGTACTTGGTGTTTCTTATGACCGCAAGTTTCAGGGTTTGACGACTCAATATGGCAAACTTTAATTCGGTATTTTCATTAGAAACTAAGTAGCAGCCTCTTTTTTTTTTTTGGGTGTATTTAGAATTTATCTTTAATTAATATATAAATATATAGCAATAAGTTTGCTCAATATTACAGGGGACTTCTTAATAATTTGCGATAGGAAACCATCAAAATATTTTTTGCATTTAATTCAACTGCTTAAGACATGAAAACCAAAGTAGGTACACAAAACAAACAAAAAACCACTTATTACCGGAAAGTATGAGACATGATACGTCTAAACGTATCAAACACTGTTTTAAAGGTCCTGACTCTCGCAGCAGGGAAGAGAAGATCCAGTAATCCTCTTTGGTAATCCCTCTTCTTTATAGGTATCACTTCTACACTAACCTCTTCTGGTTCTTCTGTCGTCGTTGAAGTAGTCGATGTCGTAGTGTTCTCCAAATATGCCTTAATGTAAGAAGAGTTCAGTAAGTACATTGGTGGAGGGAGCCTTATCGGCGGCGGGGTGGTTTGTCTCTTCGGATGGAACTCAACAAAATGTGAATTGATGTTGTTCAAATGGAATGATTTATCGCCCTTCACGGTGGTGAGGGAAACTTCCTCCTCTTTCGCCGTTGAGACAACTGGATCCTCAGCCAGCAGAGCCAGGCTGTTGCTGTATATATCGTGGAAGTTTACAGTTGAAGGAACGTTGTAGTAGGTATTGTAACCTTGCTGTTCTTCTGTTGACTCTGCATTCGGGAGTGGCTGTGGATAAGACAAACTGATTAATTTCAACACCATTGTTTTTATTTTTTAATCGGTTCTCTGTTATCCTTTGAGTTTTTATGAAGTTACAGATTTTTCAACTCACGAAGGCAGATTGGTCTTAATTATGTACAGACGCAGCACATCAAGCTACTACAATCTGTCAAATTTATTTAAAAGATCCAGAGACTTTATCATTAAAGCATAAGGTTCAAGGTTGATTGGGAAAATTTTACAGTTTCGGGTAGCTTGACCTGCTGGCTCTGCTCGCAACTGTGTGCGTAAGCTTTGGATTGCTTAATTTTGGCCACACATTCACGCACTCAGAAACAATATGCAGGAGCATCTTTAATCATTTTCCCAAAAATATTGGGTTCGGCTTCCATACTAACCGGATGAATACAAGTATTTTGCAAGTGACTGCGTATCAGAACTCTGTGTGAACTAGTTACTGGGTAACACGACACCCCTTGGTAAGACTAGTTGTCAGACTTACGGGCTTCTGACAACCCGTAACGATTTTCTACGAATGACGACTGAGGCCAAAGGCTTATTCATCTTAAGCCTTTGGCCTCAGTCGTCATTCGTAGCAGCTGTAGCCCACGAAATTCAAATTTTCTTAATTTTTTTTATAAATTTGCGGGTGTGTGTCAGGTTGTACTTTGATCAAAATATGATTCGCGATTAAGTTACATTTGATCCCCAATGCCATTATTTCATGAAAAAGTCAATAGAGGTATGAGGAACAGGGTGACCAGACGGGTCTGTCTGGTGGGCAACTGGCCGACGATGTCGGGACGTTGTATAATACTAGTCGCACGGTAAACTCTGCTTGCGCGATGCAGGATTTTGCATGACCTAACGTCACACAAAATCCTGCATTGCGCAAGCAGAGTTTGCTTGTTGTGACGCGTAGTTCGCATGTGGCGATGTTGATGCCGCCACAAGTCATTCAATGGAACAAATCTAACTTAGAGAGATGTATTAATGATTCTAATGATTATAATTCTGTAAATGCATATCTGTTATAGTCGCGAAACATATTTTGATCAAGATAGAACCTGACACTGACCTGCAAATACCAAAAAATTTATTAAAATTTACTCGGGGGGGCTACAGCTGCGGAATCACCTTAACGAGCTTTCTGAGGCACAGGCGGGTCTCGGTATGAGGAACTAAAATTATAAATAAATCTTTAAGCCCCCGTCGTGAGTTAAAACATCAAGGGGTCTACTCCGAAGCGATAATCCGAAGTATCGGCCGAATGTTCGGCCATTTCTTGATTTCGAAAGTTTCCTTTTTTGACTTTGAGTCAATACCTAACTACAAGTTACTTTTTTGACTTTAACTTATCTCTTTGAATGTCGTTTTTTAGGGTTCCATACGAAAATGGTAAAAAGGAACCCTTATGGTGGTCTCACCATAAGGGTTCCTTTTATACCCCCCTGAGACAGTCTGTCTGTCTGTCTGTCTGTCACACCTGGATATCTCAAGAACTACTAACTCTATCAACTTGAAATTTAGAATAGTTTTAGATGACGTTTGCCCAACTATTTTGCAAACAAGAAATAAATTTAAAAAAATATATATTTTTTGCAAAAGGGACTGAAAGGGGGTCTTAATAATTTTAAGTGGGGCTACTAGGGCATGTGGGGTATCATATGAAAGAACGCTGTTGGCACATACTCAAACATTTTTTTTAGGCAGCATAGTTTCCGACTTTTGATGAAAAATTAAAAAAAAAATACCGTTCCCTTATCTCCGAAGTTTGCATAGATACAAACCTGAAATTATTCTATGTGATAGAAGTATATGTAAAGATTACAGGAAAAATAAAACAATGTTTCTAAATAGCACAGTTTTTCAGAAATCATCAACATCTTATATTACGTACGGAACCCTCGGTGTGCGAGTCCGAGTTTTTTTGCCATAGTCACCCATATGATAGGTAGCCGTAGTTAGGAAACGGCCGAACATTCGGCTGATACTTCGAATTTATTTTCGGAGGAGACCCCCTGTACTTAGGGATTTGTTCGTTAGCTAATTCTATCATTTTCTCTGTATTATGAATCGAGGGAACGAAATAGCTAAACGTACATATAAAAGTTTATCCCAAAGAGAAAGATAGGACGTGTCACCAACATTGTAGGTCACAGAATCATCGTTCACTCGACGTGGAAAGATTCGGGTGGCTTGTGTACTAGCTGGTGCCTCAGGAACTGGCGATTCGGTTTTGGCAACAGCTTTGGATTTTTCAGTCCCGTCGCATGGACTGCTGACCTGAGAAAGAAAATAAAGAAAACCGTTTGTTTTGCACAGTGCCGTTAAGACGCTGACAACAACTAAACAGCGGTCACTGTCAGACTGCATACAAAAGAAAGAGAAGCGCGATGACACAATGCTTGTAATTTATTCCAAAATAAGTTCTGCATACAAATAAGACGTTCTTGTTATTAATTAAATACCAAGCGTACGTTGATATTTAATACAGATATTTTGGATTGAAACTCAAAGTAAAGGGTTAGAGTACCATTCATTTGTACCGAGATTTTTTTTTCTAAACGTGTTTTGGTGACAACCAAGTTTTGAGAAATATGTTCAAGAAGAACATATTATTTTTTTTCCGTTACCATGAACTATATAAATTTGGCAATTTTTTTTGTTTAAGAGAAGCCTACTTTTATCATTTGCCTCTTGTCAGCGCCTTAGCAAGGAACACATTTGAACAAATGAAAAACTAACATAACATTAAAATTGAAAGGGTCAAATTGAATTAGCTAGCGAAACTACGCAGACTTTATGGATATCGATAACTAAACACGATAAAATTAAAATAAAACCCCCAAAAGTGACCCCCGTATTCAAAATTCATTTATTTACGTTACACGTCCGTATTTGGGTCACAGAAATTCATATGTGTACCAAGTTTTAACTGAATCGGTCCCGTACATTCGGAGCAAATCGGCTGTGACAGACGGACAGATAGACAGACACACGAGTGATCCTATAAGGGTTCCGTATTTTTCTTTTGAGGTACGGAACAGTAGCTTATTTTTAATGAAATGAAATCGTTTATTCTGTAAATAGGATATTAGAATCACTTATACACGTCATATAAAAAAATAATCTAGATGTAGCCGACATTTCCTATCTGACTACCCCTGAGAAGAAATGGCGAAACAAACTCAGGGGTCAAAGTCTCTTTTAAAGCAATAGAGTATTACACTAAGTAGCGGTGCAGAAAGGGCCTAATCGAGATCGATAAGATGAAATGAAATCGTTTATTCTGTAAATAGGATATTAGAATCACTTATACACGTCATATAAAAAAATAATCTAGATGTAGCCGACATTTCCTATCTGACTACCCCTGAGAAGAAATGGCGAAACAAACTCAGGGGTCAAAGTCTCTTTTAAAGCAATAGAGTATTACACTAAGTAGCGGTGCAGAAAGGGCCTAATCGAGATCGATAAGAATCAATGTGACGTTGATTTTGATAAACTACACTAGTAAATTTTGTTTATAAATAATCTATAGAAGTCAAAGTTGACATTTGCTATTTCTACTGACAAAGACAAAATACACACTGGGTTTCAAAAAACTAATTGGGCAATGTTATTTTAGACCTTTTTTATTTTATTTTTTATAAATAAAAAAACCAAATGCACCAGGTAAGCCCGTGAAATTAAATTTTCCACATTTGAGGCCAACTTAGAGATTTGCATTGATGATTCTAATGATTATAATTCAGTAAATACATATTTGTCACGGTCTTGAATCATATTTTGATTAACATACAACCTGACACTGACCTCCGAATAACAAAAAAAATATGAAAATTAGAATTTCGCGGGATACCTTAGCGCATCCCTCTCAACAAGCATTCACGGGTTACTCAAGCAAAATCAGATGAACTTATATCTTAAATCCGCTTCAGCCGTCAAGGAAACGGGGGTTTCGTAACTGGTTTCCAAGAAGGCTTTTTTTATACGTCTACATATCTGGTTTCCATGAAGGCTTTTTTATACTACTATATCACTCTTGGAGAACATTTTAAAATTCACACCTAAGACGCAGATATAGCCAGTGACCTTGAGTGGTACTGAGCTCACGCAACGCGCCGTACGTTCAGCCAGTAATAGGACTCGCCCATCAAGGAGCGCTGTCCCCAATATGACGCATTATTAATTTATTATACACAAAACAAAAGGTATTTTAATATAAAGCGTATACTAAAATGTCAATAATTTAATTATCTTTAAATTGGTGAAGGTTTCAGAAAAAGACGCTTGGTAGATTTTGCGCCATTCTTAGTTTTTTATGCGCGTTAGACATAACTTTACAAATTAATTTCACTATGTAATATGAACATAATCCAAAATATTGACATATTAAGTTATTGAAAAAATGCTCTAATTTAGCATTTTATTTTTTTCAAATTATTGACACTACTCGTTTAGACGTGATCTTCAGTATAAAATCATTAAAAGTCGGTTATCGTCGCCTTATTAAAAAGTCTACTCACCAATATTATAATCGCGACAACATCTAAAGCAAGTAGCCACATCTTTTATCTATGATTGAAGAACTACAACTAAACGACAATGTTATTGTACACCCGCTGACACGTCTCTGTGAGAAGTCAAGCTAATTGTTATTCATCATACAATGAACTGTTTATCAAATATATTTAGATGAAATAGTAATCAATGTCATTGTGATCAGTTGCAATTCGTTTCAGGCCTCTTATTACCAAGTCATGGTCGCCATTCCAGCCACCCCAGGCCATCAAGTCGCAGGTCAGACGCGAGTGGCCCACGCATCACAATCATTTGCAGGGCAGATAAAGGTGACAGTTTACGGTCGGTGCAAAATCACGACACTTCGCTTTTTATCTTAAATATTGCCATAAGATTGTATGGAAAACCTCCAGAACGGATCCTAATGGATATTTAAAAGCATTTACACCTTACAGCATTTCCCCTTGTTTTTCTAAATGACAGAACCGATTTTAATGAAACTTTATATGCATAAGCAGAATACAAAGGTCTAAAAAGTTAGTAGAGAACATTTTCGAAAAATAGTGTTACAGCCAAATTAGACCGATTTTAAATTTACATAGAAACAGAGATTTCCAGTTATCTGTTTTTAAATAAGACATTTCGAAAATGTTCTCTACTAACAATTCAGACCTTTATATCCTGCATATGCGTATGAAGTTTCATTAAAATCGGTTCAGTCATTTCGAAAAACAAGGGCTTGAAAGTTTGTATGAAATGCTGTAAGGTGTAAACGCTCTTAAGGGGCAGGCCTGAGTCCAGCAGTGGACGTCATCCGGCTGATATTTTGATATCTACGCATTGGAACCATCAACTAGCTTCAAACTTTCTGACTGACCACCTCCTTGACAATTTAGAAGTGCCTGTAAATGGTTTAATTTAAATGATTTTACTTTGAGTTATGATGATGATTATAAAAACATCTACGTATGTAGATACCAATTTCCCATGGTTGCATAAAAATATTTGATTTGATTTTTTTTAAGGTTCCGCCGTCTGTCTGTCTGTCCGTCTGTCACCAGGCTGTATCTCATGAACCGTGATAGTTAGACAGTTGAAATTCACACAG